>JAODAL010000380.1:0-325666 GCA_025379985.1 Phyllomedusa bahiana | reverse complement strand
AGATGATCTGAAAAAGCTAAATATCTTTTCCTTTTTATCAAAAGCCTTGGATAAAACGTGATAAACGCATGATGTCTAAATTGAAAGGGAGAGTTAATCTTTCTAATTTGAGGGGATACAATTTAGCATGCATCATGAGATACATTGTAGATTGAGAAAGGAAGATAATTGTTTCTCAAACTGGGTTTTGAACAAGAATTGTGAAAACCTTGGAACCCTGTTACTTTGTTGCATACTAGGTATATCATCCCCCTACATCAGCCAAGTTTTTGGTGTTATTGAGACATAATATTACATCCTGGAGGGAGATGTGTAAGATCTTTCATCTCTCTTTCTTTATTTCCAAAAACATGTCTATCTGAATTTGCTCCTGGAAGTGACAGCTCCAGATGGGGCTTAGAGTGGCAGGCCAGTTTATGCACCCCCAGCAAAAAAAGATGGCTTACTATTAACCCTTTCAGGTCTAAGCCTGCTTTGGACTTAAGGACCAAGCCCTTTATTTCAAATCTGGCATGTGTCACTGTATCAGGGAACAACTTTTTAATGGTTTAATCTATTCATGTGAATTTGAGATTGTTTTGTCGTGACAAATTGTACTTTAAGTTAGCAATTAATTTTTGTCGAAACAATCTTTTGTTTATTTGTGAAAAATATCAAAATATTGTGAAAATGTTAAAAAATTTGCCATTTTCAAAGTTTAAAAATTTCTGACTGTAAGACAGACAGCCCAACTAATTAGTAAATAATAAACATCTACCATAAGTCTACTTTATGTTGGCATAATTTTTTAAACATTCCCTTATTTTCTTAGGACACTAAGGGGCTCTTGAATCTTATAGCAAATTTTAAAATTTTCAAGAAAATTTGTAAAACTGATCTTTTAAGGACTACTTCAGTTCTGATGTGGCTTTGAGGGGCCCTTATGTTAGACACCCCCATAAATGACTCCACCTAAGAAACTGCAGCCCTCAAAGTATTCAAAACAACACTTGTAAAGTTCATTAACCCTTTAGGTGTTTCATAGAAATTAAAGCAAAAAGGAGAAATGTCAAAATGTCACTTTTCTTGCAGATTTTACATTTTTATCCATTATTCACTGGAACATGGTAGATGATAGCAAGGAAATGAAACTCCATATTGATTCCCCAGTTTCTGACATTTTTAGAGACAACCTATCTGTGGCCTTTGTGCGCTATTTGACTTACCACAAGCCTCAGTATAGGAGGAGCACCTATTGGATTTTTTCATTAGGATATATTTTAGGCACTATTCCAGGTTTACGAACACCCTAAGGTGCTAAAACTTAATAAACTCCCCTAAAAAGACCTAATTTGGAATATATCTAGGGGTTCAGTGAGTATATTGACCCCACAGGTGTTAGAAACATTTTTTTAACATTAGGCGGTGAAAATAACAAATTTTATTTTTTTCCAATCTGCAGTTTCAGCTGAAAATTTTAAATTTTTACCAGGAATCCTGGAAAAAAAGAACTCCAAAAGGTTTTACACTATTTTTTCCAAATTTGGCAATACCCTATATGTGGGTGTAAACTTCTGGTTGGGCACATTGCAGTACAAGGGAGGGATCGCTATTTGGCTTTTGGAACGCAGATTTTGGTGGGCGCCATGTTGCATTTGCAAAGCTCCCAAAGTACCAGAACAGGTGAAACCTTCCAGAAGTCACCCAATTTTGGATTCAGCACCCCTAAGGGATCTCATCTAGGGGTGTATTGTGCAATTTGGACGCGCAGGTGTTCCACAGGTTTTTTTTTTTTTTAGCTTAGGGCCATGAAAATAAAAAAAAAAACTGCATTTCCACCATTGTTTTTGGGTTTTATTTTTACAGTGTTTGCTGTGCAGTATAAATGACAGGATAACTTTACTATGCGGTCGGTACAATTTTAATTATATACATTTTATATAGTTTTTTATGTTTTATTACTTTTACACAATAGAAATGTGTTTGTAAAAAAAAATGCGTTTTTATGTTGGCATAGTCTCAGACATAACTTTTTTATTTTTCTGTATTCGGACCTGATTATGGGCTTGTTTTTTGCGGGATGAGTTGAAATTTTCATTGCTACCATTATGGGGTGCGTATAATCCTTTCATCTCTTTTTATCAAGGTTTTTTGGAGGCAGAATGAACAAAATATGGCAATCTTGAGTGTTCTTATTTCTATTTTTTTACAGCGGTCATTGTGTAGCATAAATGATGTGATTGCTTTACTCAACAGGTCGATGGATACCCAATTTGTATATTTTTTAATGTTTTAGTGCTTTTACACAATAGAAACGCTTTTATTTAGAAAAGAAAACACATTTTGCATCACTAAAGTCTGAGAGCCATAACTTTTTTATTTTTCTGTGTAGGGAGCTGTGTAGGGGTTTGTTTTTCCAAGCTTGAGTTGATGTTTTTATTGGTATCATTTTCTGGGGACACATGACTTTGTGATCACTTTTGAATCCGATTTTGGAAGGCAGGGTGAAGAAAAGACAACAATCCTGATGGTGTTTTTTATTTTTTACAGCGCTCACCATGCAGTACATGTGACGTGTTAGTTTTCCTCTGCTGGATGATACAATTGTGGTGATACCAAATTTATATTGTTTTTTTAAATTTTGTAGCAGTTTTAAAAAAAAATAAAAAAAAACGTTTTTAATGTGTAAAACTATATTTATGTATCGTTCTCTACTGATAGCCATAACTTTTTTATTTTTCCATACACTGAGTTTTTTAAGGTCTTTTTATTTGCAGGACAAACTGACGTTTTCATTGGTACCACTTTTTCCATTTAATGTGCAGCAGGAAAAGCAAAAATTATTATTTTACAGTGTTCACCGTATGGGTAAAATAACATGACAGATATAGCAATGGTTGTTACACATGCGGGGATATCAAATATGTTCACTTTTTTATTTTGGGTCTTTTTTGGAGTGATGGGTATTTGTAATGGGTAAAGGGCAGTGTGCATGTTTTACTGTGTTTTTTATTTTTATATTTTTTTTACACTTTTATCTTTTATTTCTTTATTTTTTTATTTTTTTTCACTTGTTCCACTCTGAGACTCTACTCAGCGATCATTAGATCGCTGGTATAACTCAGGTATAATACATTTCAGCATGTCTTTGCTGCAATGTATTATGTCAACTGTCAATAATCCTGTCAGACTCCACCCCGGGCAGATCCTGGCAGGATGATGTCATAAATAACCCAGAGGGTCATTGTCTGACCCCCGGGTTGTCATGGCAATCACCGGAATCCTGCAATTTAGTTGTGGAGGTGATGGGCAAGATTCTTCAGCAGTGGAGCACTATCAAGAAGCATGTGATATGTGAGAAGTGTAGAAAAATCTTGTTGAAGATAATGCACCACGCCTACCACAGGTTTAACACCCAGATATCCAGAACACCTAGCAGCTTGCCCCAAGTGTGGCTTGTGCAGATCAGATTTCTGGCATGGCATGTGGGCTTGCCCGCAAATTAAGATGTTTTGGGAACACACCATTGATTATAGAAATAAGAACTGCAATGTTAAGTTTGAGAATAAGTGGGAAGTGTTACTTTTCCACCATTCAGATTGACAGGGAGAGTCTCAAAACAAGATGGGTAAGAAGGAATTGTTTGGATCTATTCATTTAGCACTATTGGCTGCAAAGAGGGTGATCCTCAATAGTTGAGTCTGGCCCAATATGCCCAGTATCTCTATGGTCTCAGATCAACTGAGACACTACCTAACAATGGATACGATAGATACAGAAAAGCATAAGATACAAAAAACTAAAATATTCTTTACAAAATGTGAACCCTTTCATGTGTCCCATGGGTTTCAACAAGAGCTAGGGGATCTGATGTGGACCTGAAAGGTTCCTTGGGTCACCTCAAAATATAAAAGAACCTTTGATGAGCGATGAAAATTCAAATTAAATTTCCCTGATTGTAATTAAATTATGATGTAAAGGCTATTTTGGTATCTTTGATTTATGTTTTTGGTTTATGGTTCTCTTCCTACTGATTTTAATTTTTTTTTTTTTTTGCTCTATTCCTAAATCTATGATTTTTTTGGAGACTATTAGATCTGCTATATCCCCAGATTTTTTAGGGATTGGAACAGAGTACAGGACATAAGACAAGATGTTAAGTGAGGGAATATGTTTAATCCTTGTTGAAGATAGAATATCGCTATATTTGTTTTATTATTTTTTCCTGGACTTTGTGTGCATAAAACAAAGGTCTATTAAGTGAGTTTTTGACTTTTTTTGGAATATTTCCATGTACGATGGTATTTTTACTGGTTGTGTATCCATGTATAACCTCTTTACAACGCATGTATACTTTTTTTTGTTGTTTTTGACAAAATTAAATAAAATTTATTAAAAAAAATGTGCCTAGCACCAATAATCTTGAAATTATGTGAACACTGAGCACTAAGCAAAGGGAGGCGTGACTTTGTGAAAGGAGGAGTTATAACTTCTGTATAGTACCAAAGCTGCTGTGTGTATAGTCATATGGATATAAGTTCTGATGTAAGGAGAAATTGTATGTGTGACTTTGGTTTGGAGGGAAGCCTATAACGCCTGCATAGTCTTACAACTTTTGTCTATAAAGTTGTATAGTTACACATGTTAACATTAAAAAAAAACTTTCATTAAAAAAATAAAAATCCACAATGGTCACTTAAAAAATATAAAAACTAACAAAAGTAATAATAAATTTAAATTGAACAAACTTATGTAACAAGTAACAAACTTAATATTCTGCTGCACAGCCTTATGAGGTTATCACTGCAAAACAATGATTTATGTAAATCTTAATGAGATTTCTGCCCCTGTCCACAGGTATTTTGGCTGACTCCTTGTGAGTAAACTGCTTCAGCTGTCTCCGGTGATAAGGTACTTTCTTCAGACTACATTTTGCAGTTCCTTACACATAGGGCCACATGTATGAAAACTGTCTAGGTCTAAAACTCACTTTGTTGCCCATAGTAACCAATTAGAGCGCCCCTCTTATTTCTCCAAAGCACCATATGAAATGAAAGGGGCTCTCTGATTGGTTTCTATGGGCAACAGAGTGAGTTTTAGACATAGACGGTTTTCATACATGTGACCCATAGTGTATATTCATTAGGAGTTAGACTCGGACTCTTAGAAGCCACTTCAGAACAGTCTAATGCTTTGCTCTTAGCCATTCTTAGATGTTTTTAGCTGTGTGTTTTGGGTCATTGACCTGTTGGAGGACCCATCACCTGTGACTGAGACCAAGCTTTCTGATACTGGGCAGCAAATTTTGCTCCAGAATACCTTGATAGTCTTGACATTTCACTGTACCCTGTATAGATTCAGGACACCATGGGAGACATGTATGATCGGGTTTTTCACCCTTTTCTGGCGTAAAATACGCCTAAGTGAGCAGTCTGCAATGTGTAATGCGCCTAACGAATGTGTTAGGCGCATTGTTTGTAAAACTCAACACTTTCTAATGCGCCTAACATAAGGGGGTGTTTTGGGGGCGTGTCGCACAACACTTGTAATATTAGACACATATATGAATGTGGTTCGCCAAAGCTAGGCGCATTATTGCTCGAACAGGCAGACCTATTTCAATGTGGAGTGCCTGAGTCTGAGGAGTTGAAGTGAAGCTAGATTTGCTGTTAGGGAAAAATATTTCCAATATGTCTCAACTTACACCAGTACAATAATAAAAAGTAATTTCTGATTATTATCAAACTATATAAAATTTAATTATTTAAATGTAATAAAAAATGTTATCATATAAAATTAATATAAAAATATATAATATCCCAAAAATCTAAAAATATCTCCTATAAAATGTATTTAAATTTAATAGAATCTAAAACTAAGTTAACCCACTGATGTTGTTCAGATTTTTATATTTTTACTACATTAAATTTGAAATTTATTTTTGCTGCTCTCACCCTTTATTCTACATATGGCAAGAGCCAGCACACCACAGGTATTGCTGGGACCTGTGGTCCTCCAAGCAAGATCAGTACCATAGTTTCTATTCACTGACATGCTATTCTAATGACTTTTCTTTTATTTCCAGCCTATCTATAGCCTTTACACATGTTAGGCGCATTAGTAATGCACCTAACTTCCATAATGCGGCAAACACACAGATGAGGTGCGTTGAACTTTAGACGCTATTTATAATTGCACAAAAAACACTTTCATAAATTCAAGCGCATTATACACTGAAAACGAGACTCGACAATTCACTTCGAAGCGCCTTCCTTCATACATGTCTCCCCATGTGCCTGATGCAGCAAAGCAGCTCCAAAAAATAACCAAGACTCCTCCATGTTTTATATTTGGTACAATATTCTATTCCTTGTATGCTTCATTTTTGCATCTGTGAACCTAGAGCAGTTTTGTTTCATCTCTCTAAAGGACATTCTCCCAGAAGCTTTGTGGCTTGTCAATATGCATTTTGGCAAAGTCCAGTATCTTTTTTTATGATTTGCTTTCAACAGTGGTTTCTTCGTTGGTTGTCTTCCACTAAGTCCACTTTATCACAAACAGCAATGGATGATGTGATCTGACACTGATGTACCTTGTCCTTGGAGTTCACCTCTAATCTCTTTGGAATTTGTTCTGGGCTCTTTGGTTATCATTCATATTAACCGTCTCTACAATTTGTCATAAATTTTCCTCTTGTGGCCACATCCAGGATGGTTGTTTACAGTCCCATGGACCTTAAACTTCTAATAATAATCTGTGCAACTGTAGTAAAAAGAACATCAAGTTGTTTGCAGATGGTTTGGTCTTATAGTCTTTACCTTTTACATGTTTGTCTATAATTTGCTTTTGAATCTCCCGAGACAATACTACTAGCTAATTAGCTTCCTTTGGTCCATGTTCAGTGTAGTACATGCCATGATACCAAACACAGTGACTACTTTTCAACCCTTAAATAAACAAACAGACTGATTAGAATTTTGAATGCTAATTACAGGACAACAACTTAGTTTAATATGGTCCTATTGTCAAAAATGTTTCAATCTTTTCTAGGGATACCATTATTTTTGTTCAGCCAGCAATCTATTTTTATCAGTTGTGATACCATCAAATTCCAAAGTATTGCAATGTCCATTGTTACTATAATATACTAAGGAAGATTTTCAGTAAATTTATATTGATGATCACTTTAGACAGTTTCAAGTTATTTTAGTGATGGAAGGGTACAACAATTTTGTTCATGTGTATAATTTAAGGAGGAAATGGTGTTGGTCTGCTGTAAGAGAAGGGAAGTATGTTTGAGTGTCATAGTTGACTATAGGGATAGATGAACATCCTGTACTTTCCTCTCTCTAGTCTCTTTCCTGTATTACCAAAATAACAAGAGAGGTAAAACAGTTTCAGCCGCCACCCCCTATCTAATAAGCGCTTTACTTACAGCTGTGTACTTAGCTATTACCTGTACAATTATGCCTGAATTACTGCATCTGCTTTTTGTTTGATACTGCATTTCTATATCCTATATCAGTTGCATTGTTATTATATATTTGATAAGTTAGAGCCATATGTGTGACATATCATCTAAGAAACCCAAAGGGAAACATACCAAATCCTCTCAAGTACCAATGGTTCCCCCATTTACATGGTTTTTTTCCTCTACTGAGTGCTGTGTAGAGGTGACACTTATGTTTGTCCGGAATTGCTAGGTTTACTCCCCTGTTTCTATATCCCTTGTTGTTGCCTGGAAAAATGTCATTCCAGTGAGTGGGCACGGTCGTGAGGAGTTTAAGAACATTATCCACAAGGTGATCAGAAGGTTTTACAGACACGAGAGGTCTTTAATGCCCTCGACATGTGCAGTCTTTAGCTAAAAATTCGTAAGAAAAAAGTTTCTTTATAAAATCCAAGTGTGTATAATTTGCCCTATTAGATCTCCCTACATACAATGCTGAGTATAAAAATACTCTGCAATATCTATGTACTCCTGGTGGCCCCAAACTACAAAAGAAATAGAATCAATCTATACTTTTACACTTCTCATCGCTCCTCCCTAACTACCGACAGCGGATATCACTCAATTCAGTCTTCTCTACGTTCACCTACCCACACACCCCCCCCCCCTCTTATGCTAGCAGGAAAATCACCTCTGCAGTTTGCAATCAAATGGTTTCTGCTTAACATCACTGATTTTAGAAAGTCAATAGTCTCTCAAAACAGATGCATGTAGACCCAACTGCTAAATATTTTCTAAAAATACAAATGCAGAAAAATACTTTTTTATGTTCATGCGCAAAAGTGAATTAAAAAATATTCATTCTCATTATAGTTTATTTATAAACTAGTGAACTATACCCCCCAAAAATAAAACAAACTTCTCTCCCGCATAAATACAAGCTCAAAAAACTTTCAGTGTAGATCTCATTGTGAAACAATAAAATCCAAATTAATGACTGTTGCAATGGTAGGGAGGCAATAAAACTAAAAAAAATTATCCTGGAAAACATTAATCGCGTTGATTTTCAGGCTCTGATGCTAAGAGGTTAAAAATTTACTCTCCAGCTCATTCTGTTGTTTGTTTAATAAAAGTATGTCCATGTTAAATTCATCCATATCCCCCTTTCTCATGATAGTTGCGATTCATAGAATTACTCCTCTACAACGCTGCCCTAACCAACAAATAAATGCATTACGGCAATACCTACATTTCTTGTATAATTATACATTGCCTGAAGGACGAGACGACCGGAGTAGTCTCAAAAGGTTGATATCCCATTATATCAATTCTATTCGTTGTTAGCCAAGAAAAAGTGATATATCATCTGTTGCTTATTGCTTAATGTTTTTCTCACTGAAGGAACAATAAACTCATTTTATTTCAATGTGGGCAAACCAGGTATCCAAACGAGTATCCCTCTTATTTAAATGTCATGTGCTAGAAAAGCAAGCAAACATTTTTATGATGATGGTATGTAGAAGAAACCCACAATTCACTAAATTTTTCAAGATTTCACCATGCATTGACAATGACATGTCAACTTTATTTGAAATTGGCCAGTAATGGATTGCAGTACTAACCAAATTCATCTACGTTTATATGTAATCACTACCCTTAACAAAATAACATTTTTTGGGGAAAAATATCCTCACCTCACCATTTTACTGAGACCAATATTTTTTAATTTTTTTTATTTTTTTGTCAAAGAATCTGTGTGAGTTTTCGTTCTATGGTGAGATATTAAGATTAAAAGGTTTTTAGTTATTGTGCCAATGAATTTTAGCATACTAAACTAGAACTTATTAAATAACTTTTATTATTCCATTTTTGAGAAAGCCTAGTTGACATAAGTAAGCCACTTTGTGCAACAAGATCAGAACATATACAAATGAAACTCAGAAAGTTTACATACACCTATATAAGAAGACCACATATCATGTTATTCTCAATCATCCTGACATGAAATCAGACTAAACCTTACCCTTTTAATGTCAATTAAGATTACAAAATTATTTAATATTTCCAATGCCAGAAAAAAGAAGAGAGAGAGAATTTTTAAAGGAAATTTTAATCTTTCTGAAAAGTCAAAGTTTACATACATTTCATTGGTAATTGGTAGCATTGCCCTTAAACGTATGACTTGGGTCAAACATTTTTGCTATCTACACAAGCTTCTCACAATATGTTGGTAGGAATTTTTGTGGCTCCAAACGCTTCTGACCTGAAAGTAATAACAAAAATAGAACGTTGAATCTGAGACATGTTTTTAGGTCCACCATGCTTGCACTGCCAGTTTCACTGCCCAACATTTTCAATAGATTAAGATCAGAGGCATTGCGTGATGTCAAACTCCAAAACATAGACTTTGGTTATCCTTAAGCCACATTGTAACCAGTTTGGCAAGATGCATCAGGTCATAGTCCATTTGAGACCCATTTCTCTCAAGCTTTACCTTCCTGGCTGATGTCTTGAGATGTAGCTTCAGTATTGCCACAAAATCTTCTTCCCTCATTATGGCCATCTATTTGTGAAGTGCGACCCTCACTCCTGCAACAAAAAAACAACCCCACAACATGATCCAGCCACCCCTGTGTTTCACAGCTGAGATGGTGTTCTTAGTTTCCAAGTTTTCCTTCTCCCTTTTTCCTCCAAACTTATGATTGGTAAGTTGATGGCCAACAGTTCAATTCTTAGTTTCATCAGACAACAGGTAACATTGACTGACAAAAATGTCGGTCCTTATGTGTTCCTGAAGTGCATATGCAAACATTAATCTGCTTCTCGTGTAATGTAGTTTTGGCATTAGTGTGAGTGAACTGTAGAACAATAGTACCTGGCATAAGTGTCCTTTCTGAGGCGGATTAGTGTGGACAGTCCATAACCCAAGAGATTGATTTCCAATGCAAACACTCCCATGCATACAACATAGTGATGTGAAATCATATCTAAAAATCAATCTGCCAATCTTCTACTGTTTGCCAACAAGGTTGTATCGCATGTTCCACAGTTATACCAGTATATGCAAATGAAGGTGACATGTAAATCAACTGCCACATATACACATATAGAAACACGTGTCACAAGTTTTTAAGAAGAAAGCAAGCATGATATACATTCAGAAATAGCAAAAGTACTGAGACAGCGACCTGAGCCTAAAAAGGATAGGAGGATTCCACAGTTCTGTTCCAGAGACAAGGAGAGCCTGCTGTCCATACAGACGCCATCGCAGAGAGAGAGAGAGAGAACCCCTGGACAAGAAGGACAAGCTGCCAAGATAGATGAGGACTGTCTGCAGCCGGTATCATCCACTTCATCCACAAGGATCTGCAACCGGATGTGAGGATATACTAGCTGTCCAACCTTTAATTAGGTACCTCATCGGAAATAGAGCAATGCACGCCAACGAGCCAAACTGTGAGAAGGCCTGTAAATCTTAAGTTTATGTTTAGTTCTTAGGCTCAGTTACAGGCCAAAGGAAGTGGTTTATCCAAAATACCGATCAGGACTGGAGAGTTTGATAATCACACCGTAACTAAATTGACTCGGTTCATCAGTGAGGGAAAGTTTGTGAGTCCACATGTGTGGATTGGGAGGGAAGTGGGTAACATCCCATTTAACTTGTGTAAGCTGCATGTGCTGCACCACTAGCCCTGCAACTGTCCACCACACACAATTGTTCCGTTGGTGAATTACGGCATTAAGAAGGTAATGGGATATCGGCCTTTTCGAACCCACGTTAAGGTAAATTACCAGGCATCCAGAAGTACACATCTGAGCAGAGCTCTGTGCAGCACAGGGGCCGCCGGATACGTATTGTAAATTTGTGTTTGGGATTCTGTTCACCATCTTGTTCCAGAAAAAACAGTAAAATCAAACCGTATGTTTGAGACTGGTGAAGGATACGTGATACCTTTTTCCGAGACTTCGCTGTATTCCGGAAAACCTGCCCTCGGGAACCTCGGCTTACATTTCAACCAATTTTGATAACAGTATAAACTTGTTTCACTTTTGATAATGGAAACAATCTTACGCAACATCCACCATAACTCTTCACAAGGTCAGAGAGTCACAGAACCCATCTCCTTCCTGAGCAGTATGATGCTTGGACATTCTCATCTTGTCTGTATTTGCATATAATTTGTTTGTACAAAGATGAACGAGGCACCTACTGTTATGTAGGAAACAACTGCATCCAACAGAATGATCCAGACTTGTTGACAAGTCCACAATTTCCTTCCCTTGATATTTTTTAATGATTTCTCTTTAGACTTTCCCTGATGATGACACAATTACACACATGAAACAGTGTGTTATCTGTGTGTGCATAAAATACACCACAGGTGGTGTCTCTAATTATCTCAGATTTGTAAATCAACCAGAAGCTTCCAAAAAGACTGACAACAATAATCATATTTGAGAGCTGGCTCCAAATAATCTCAAAAAAAATTGTGATCTCGCAAGAGAACAAACATTTTTTAGATAACCCATGCCTACAATCTGCATTTACTTTATACATTCAACATAGAAATCCTCAAATGTAGAATAATTTCTTATGAGCCCAAAAATAGAGCCTATGGGAACCCCCTTTTTTTAGAGAAGGTGATGCCAACTAGAAGAAAAGTAACAAACGTATGGTAGCAGTATTATTTCCGAAATAACATTGTCTGAATCTGCTTATTTATACATCCAACATAATTTCAAGATGCAAAAATATTATTTTCCTTCCAGAATAATTTCAACAACGTGAAAATATATACATCCCAATTTCATTATCAATGAGTCTAGATACAAAATCCAGAATAAATTTTTCACTACCATCCCAACAAACAAAATATCATCAATAAAGCGCCCCAAAATAAAATCCGATCTGTGATGATTTCAATGTGTACAGAAAAGAACAATAAGCAACCTCCCACCAACCTAAAAATAGATTAGCAAAACTGGTGCACAGAACATTCCATGGCTGCTCCTTTTATCTGAGATAAAAGGAGGCCATCAAAAAAAAATAGTTATGTTGTCATAAACAACATCCAATAGTCTGTAAAACAAATCATTGTGTACGTAAATTGCGCGTGTACTCTCTTGATGTTCAAAATGTCAGATTGACCGTTTTAAAATTGTGATCTCCCATCCTCTGTCCAACAATGGTTCACCTGCTCATGACGGTGTCACAAGGGTGCCTAATTTGTACCTGTGTTCATGTAGATAAGGGACGAATGCCCAATGTAGTTGGAATGGATCCCTTACTGAAGCTAGTACTATTGCTAAAGATATAAGTCTCCCCTAGTTTAGTAGGTGGGGGTCCACCAGACCTTGAATAATAGAAAGGGAGTTATTCCCACACTCAGAAGCTAAAAGGGATATAATGAAGATGTTAGAGATCAGGCTTTTAAATAGTGTGTAATAGAGGTTAAGATTTAATATAATAAAAGTTATACGTTTTTAGTGTTTAACAGATAGAGAACTGATAGAGTTTTAAAGTTTGCCTATGCAAAATAGTAAATATAGTCATCAAAGTGCTTGTCCCAAAATGTTAAAGATAAAAGTAATCCTTTGTGTGTAAACTATTGACTTTTGCAGATGAAAAAAAAAGCCTTAAAATTCTCCTCTCTCTCATTATTCTGGCATTTTGGCAAATATAAATAATTTTTGGTTCCTAATTGACCTAAAACAGGTAATTTTACTCCGATTTCATGTCAGATAGTTGAGGAACAATATGCATATGTGTTCAGATTCAAATTTGGACTCAAAAGAAATTAGAAACAAATTTTTCTAATTCTGTTCCCGTAATGGGTAATTTTCCTGTTTGAACTGTTTGAATTGTAATAATTAGTGTTGAGCGATTATTATCGACAAGTTGAAATCGGACAACGGCATTTTTATGTTGAGCGGATATTTCGTATCACGAGATAATTAAAGGTTAAAGTCTGTGCAAAATCAATTAATAATCGCGCCATAAATCGCGCTTAGCTGTCATATGTGGCGGCACCAATCAGCTTAGAGATAAATCAGGGTGAGTCAGGTGTTGCGACTGTTATGACTGGGATGTGCGTATGGTTGTGTGGCTGGAAAAATCACATGACCTCTGTTTAACATATAACATCCCTTCCGTTCAACATCGTGTGTGTCCTGTGTATCATAAGAGCAGGACCGTGTGCTCGTCCTCTCAAAAAACATCACAGTCTGAAACTGTTCTCTTCGTTCACACAACTAGGAGCTTTTAGCTGTGACATTAAACTAGGTAGATTAGAGATTTACAGTTTTTAGTCCACATAGGCTGAGAATTTTATAAAGAGCATCTAGCGATGTACAGACGCGGGGGGGGGGGGGTGGGCGGGTTGCGGGCGGAACACAGACAGCTGCAGGCAGACAGCAGGCTAATTTGAAAGGAGAGTGGAAATCTGCTTTGACCCTGCAATTGAAATGGGATTTTTATTAAACATTTTTTGGCCAGTTTTTGGTTGAAATAATAGCTTTGTATTTTGTGCAGACCTTACTACAATTAGGATACATCTCTTTTCTAGTAACTGCAGGAGTATTTGTAGTGAAAGGTTGTAAAAAAAAACCTCACCTTTTATTATCTGAACACGATTTAATTAGTTTTTATGTATCACTTTGGGCGCAGCCTCACTTATGTTCAAAGACCCACATTGTTCTTACAAATATGATACAGAACTTTTTCTAGTACCGCAGGTGTATTTATATTGCAAAAAACCACGTTTTATTATCTAACACAATTTAATTAGGTTTTGTTCACTTTGCGCAGCCATTTTTGGTTAAAAACCCATCTTGTACGGATAGTAACCATACAGAAAATATTGCTACGTTAATTGCAGGTGTATTTTCATAGTGTGTACAAAAACCACCTTTTAATATCCGTATACATTTTCCAAAATCTCGTGTTTTTTTTACTTTGGTGCTGCCCATTTTTTTGTTCATAGAGCCAATTTCATGTACTTAAATTTGATACAGAAATATTGTCGTCACCGCAGGTGGTAATTTATAGGTTGCAAAAACCACGTTTTATTAACCTACACAACATAATTAGGTTTGTTCACTGTTGGCGCAGGCCATTTTTGTAAAAGACCCATCTTGTATCGGATATTAAATTTGAATACAGAAATTTTGTAGTACTGTTGGAGAATTTCATTGTGCAAAAACCACCGTTTTTAATCCATATAACCTTTGTAAAAAGCGTAATGGCACATGTGCGGCCCTAGTTTTTTCAAAAAGCCAAGTTGAACGCAATTCTGATAGAAAAAATTTTTCTAGCAACGTTCTCGTTTTCATTGCGCAAAAATCGCAATTTCTCATCCGTGTAACTTTGAATAGTATTAATTTATCTTTGAATCTCAGTTTGGCTCAGATAGCGCACTTGTATGATAGTTAGTTGAATATTGGGATCAATATCCTATCCTTACTGGCAGTTGTAAATCCCTGAATGATTATGGCTAATTGATTCAATCGAAGTGGAGAATAACTGTTAAGTAATTTCAGGAAAACTTCGGTTCTTGAACAAAGATGAAGTTTGGGGTACTTCGGGTGAACGAAGATTAGGCATTTGATTTTTTAGATAAAAATGCTGCGAGCACATGGGTGTTTACATGGGGTCAAAGCGACTCTGTTGAGAAGAAGAGGCATAGCCTGCAATGACGAGCATAGATGAAGCCAATCAGAGACCGTCGGATTCTGTGATGACCACCGCACTATATAAGTCCGTGCGGGCGACGCTGTGTAGCTCACACTCCTCTCACTCTGTACTTATTAGGAAGTTGCTTGCCGCGGCTGCTTGTAATAGCTCTTACTGAATAACAGATATATACATCTGATATTTGGTGGGGTGACACAGCTTGACTCATAGACTGCTTTCCTTACCGTTCTATTTCAGAATTTGATGTGGTATTGGACTGAAAGACCAAGTGTCTGTCCAGTGCACTGCATAAACAATTTTTAAAGCTATCGTGCTCACAGCACATTGAATATCCAAGTGGATCTAAGCCTTGTTTTCCGTTTTTACTCATTTAAAGAAACAGCGTTTTTACAATAAAAATATCACTTTTGGCTGTCATTTTTTTGCGAAATTTACATCCGGGGTTAATTAAGTTTTTTTTCTGCTGTTGGGTGACAAAAAGAAACCGTTTTTTCACCGCCAAAAAAAATTTTTTCCCTGTACAAAATTCCAACGAAGGAAATTTACAATTTTTTTCTTGTTGTGTAGCGAAAAAAAACACCCATTGTAACACGCAAAAGCTAGTAGTTTGTGGTTGCTCAATTGTTTGGCGCAATTTACATCCGGGGGGTTAATTAAGCGTTTTTTGCTGCTTTGGGTGACAAAAATTAAACCGTCTTTCCCGCCAAAAAATACTTTTTTCCTGTAACAAATTCCCAAAGCGAAGGCTTTTACAATTTTTCCTTTTTTTTGCGTAGCGTAGAAAAACCCATTGTAAACACTCTAAAAAGCTCGTAGTTTTTGGTTGTCAATTCTTTTGCGCAATTTACATCAGGGGTTAATTAAGCTTGTTTTGCTGTTTTGGTGACTAAAAAAAACCGTCTTTCCCCCAAAAAAAATACTTTTTCCGAAAATAATTCACAAGCAAGGTAAATTTTACAATTTTTTTCTCTTGTTGTGTAGCGTAAAAACACGCCTTGAAAACACGCACAAAGCCGATTTGTGGTTGCTCAATTGTTTGGCGCAATTTACACCCGGGGGTTAATTAACGTTGTTTTTGTGGTGACAAAAAATAAACCTCTTTCACCCCAAAAAATAAATTTTTCCTGTGCATAATTAAAAAAGCAAGGTTAATTACAATTTTTTCTCTTGTTGTGTAGCGTAGAAAACACGAAATTGAACACACTAAAAAGCATATTTTCCCCGGCGCTAAAATTTTTTGCGAAATTTTACATCCAGGGGTTAATTTAAAGCTTGTTCGCTGCTGTTGGCCCCAAAAAAAACCCCGTCTTTTTCACCGCCAAAAAAAAAAAATTTTTCCTGGCAAAATTCAAAACGAAGTTATTAAAATTTTTTTCTCTTGCTGTGTAGCGTGAAAAAAAAACCCCATTGTAACATGCTACAAAGCTCGTAGTTTTTGGTTTCTTAATTGTTTGGCGAAATTTTAAATCCAGGGTTAATTAAGCTTGTTTTTGCTGTTTTGGTGATAAAAAAAACCGTCTTTCACCGCCAAAAAATAAATTTTTTCCTGAACATAATTCACAAGCAAAGGGGTCATTTACAATTTTTCCCTTTTTTGCGACGTAGAAAACACCCATTGTAACACTCTAAAAAGCTCGATTTTTTTGGTTCTAAATTTTCTTTTGCGCTTTTTACATCCAGGGGTTTAAAATTAAGCGTTGTTCGATTGTACTCATAAAAAAAACTTTGTTTTCACCGCCACAAAGAAATTCTGTAGCATAATTCATATCCGAAGTTTTTTTTAAGCCTGTTTGTGCTTTTATTTCTTAAAAAAAACCAAGTTTTTAAAGGCACTACAATCAATTTTCTTGCCCCTTTGGGGCGCAATTTACCCCAAAGGGTTACCCAAGCTTCTTAGGGGGTTCATTTGGAGAAAATTTTCAGGTGTGTTTTTATATATACAGATTCTTCTCAAACATTCTGAATTTTTTTGAACAAACGTATGTAGCAGGAGGTGGCAGGTTTTTCACCTGGCGAGTGGCAGAGGCACAAACTTTCCACCCCAGGTGCGCAAGAAGGGGGGACGTGCAGCGGGGACTCGGGGCCAAACTGCCGCTGTCTCTACGGCCCGTTTTTTTCAGCCCCTTTGGTTTTTTGGTTGCTGGGGTACCCCATTTCCTTAGTGAATCTGACAACCCCAGCCAAGAGTCTGGGAACGTCAGACAAAACCCTCACTTGGAGGCCCCGGGGAGCGGGTCAGCGGCCCTCCCCTTCCCCAACCCGCCTCTGTCCCATCCGGTTCCCCTCACCCGAGATCATAGGGTTCGGGGCTCAGCGCCACTATAAGCGAGGATAACAATTTGAGGAGGGCAGTCACACTATTGGCAGCAAAAAAATGGGCCCAATACCCCTCTTTTTGCGTAGGGGGCCCAAAGTATGATTTAAAAGGGTCATGGGAGGTTATGTTGTGAGGGGTCAGCCTCTGCATACCAAGTAGGACAGCAGGGGACGAGAAACACAAATGATGATGATGTAGCCGACCCATTGGGCCGGGTGAGAAAGGGGGCTTCTCTCGTCAGGAGAAAGGGGGCGTACTTGCGCGTCAGCAGGGCGCACCCCAAAAGTGGGTTTGTGGGCCGTGGTCCAGGATAGCAGCATGTGGGGTGGGGGGAGCCAAGCGGCCACGGGGTAAAAAACCCGCTTCGCAGGTCCAAAAAAGAGCGGCACAGGGCTCAGCGAGGCAGCGGCGGCAGTAGTCACTCAGGCGGAGCGCGGCGGTAAAATCCGATCTCGGCGGGGGGGCAGTTCTTTTGCTTAGACAGCGGAGGAGCCAAAAAGGGTTATGTGAATTGTGGGCAGAAAATGAAGCTGCCTAGGGACAACGTTGGCACCACCCCTTGGGTCAACATATTAGGTTTCCCACCCGGGTGGCCTGGGAAAAACGTGGCCAAGTGGGGGTCCAATCCTGCCGCCCCCCAAAACGCGTTGCACGCATCCTTGCACCAGTCAAGGCTCACCACCTCTGCAAAAGGGGGCTGGTTTTTTCTTTAATCATTCCCGGCCAGATGCTCCTGCTCCCCGCTACTCATGGGCCACAGTCTTCAGCGAGGCATTTCAAAAAGACAACAGTTGGTCCAACCACTAAGGTGCAGAAGCTGACCGTGTTTTGTCCAAATTGTTGGGCTGCAGTCCCTCCCTTTCCCAAAAGGTGGACTCTGCACCGTTCAGAGAAAAATGGCTTGGGGCCAGCCCAGATGGAGAGTTCCAAGCCCAATTTTTTTTCCAAAAAGCAGTACCACACTTCATAAATATGTAAACAGAAGGTGGGCATCCTTGACTTATCGGTTTGTTCCCAAGGGGCACGGCCGCGGGACGTCGGAGCTTAAATACGGTCAGGGGGAACATGTCCTTTACGGGCCCCCTGGGTGAATTGCTTCCTGCCCCGGGAACAACAACTTGGACAGGGGACGCCGCTTTCTCCTCCATGTTGTCAAACTGTGGGTCCCGCCCAATGTCTTTCCCCCCCACCTCCTCCACCACCAAAACATCCAGCCTCCACAAGTACTGCCCCTCATACACAGTGTAGGGCACAGCTTGTCACGCAGTTCTACACCGGCAAAAAAGACACAGGGGAGGAACTGCTCCGCGTCATGAGCAAAGAAACGATGTGTGGGTTTCTCCGCTCCAACTGCAAATCGGAACCCTGGGAGGACAAGGAGGAACATGGTGTCCGCGTTCACGAGGGGGGTCCGCGCCCTGCAGTGCATGTGTTCAACTGGTTGTGAAAAGGTTCCTGAAGTTTCCACCATCTCAAAAATTCTGAAAAAGCCAGGGGGAAAGTGCATGCACTTATCCATTCCTCAAAGCCAGGAACCCCCCGATACAGCGGAGAAAGGCCTCCCCCCAAAAATTGATATGCATGTTTTCCCCCCTTTGGAATTTCCCGCCTGACTGTTGGACCGACTGATAACAAGAAACCATTAACGATTTTTTTTTGATCCAAGGGGGACAGGAGTATCCCCCGTGTAAAATTTGTGTCAGCCCCGGGGAACTTTTCGTGAAAACCTGCCCTTTTTGAGGCCATTTTGAGGAGGCCCTTATTTGTCATGCCAGGGCTACGGGATGAATAAGTCTTCCCCTGCTTCATGTCCTGGAACGAGCTGAAGAAAATGTTGGGCAGGGGACGGAGTGTGGAGATACATCTCCGGGCCACATGAGCCGGTGGGGACTGAAATGGGGGGAGGAGGGGACTTGGGGCAGAAGCAGTCTGGTGAATGATTGATTTTCTACCCGTTTACAAAAAGAGGAGCAGGAGCAGCGGAGGAGGTAGATGGAAAATGAGGAAGACGAGGCAGAGACCCCCCAAGACCGTGGCAGTAACAGTGGAGATGGGGCAGGGAGCCCCCGGAGCATTGTGCAGAGGCCCGCAAATTGCTTTTTTGCCTGGTAGTGACAGCCGAATGTCAGCATCCCCCAGAGGGGACTTTTAGCTCTTCACCTTAATTTGGACCCCCGCTCCCGGGCCAAAAAGGGAGCCCTTTTTTCCAGCTATTTAGAGGGGGGAAAAATCAAATACATAGGGAAATCCTCCTATCAGTTGGCCGCTGCCCATGTGCGGCATGTCCCCCCTCTAACAGGTCTGACGGGGGTTCTTCAGCGCTCACCGGGCTCGCTAGGGGGGTTTGTTTGGGGCACACCCCCGACCAGTCTCTTGACCCGAGTCTCAAACGTACGTTCCCAGTTCATTACTGTACCTATAGAGCCGCAACTGTTCTACTTGTGTGCGTCCCCTGGACGCACCAACATTCAAGAGCAGCGTTTTTGCACAGGGGGGGGGAGGGCGCTGTCCGGGACGGACAAAGGAGCTCAGGGAAAGGAGAGGACGCCGGCTGCTTACACTGTGAAGTGAGTGAGGAAACACGCGCTGTCCGGGCCGTGAAGGCTCCGCCCCCCCCCTGGGGGGCGTTTGTCGCCCAAAACCAACCTCAAGAAGGACCGTGAGTGAGGAGCCTCTGCGAACAATAATTCAAGTTGTAATAAGGGGGGGAAAAATAATTTTTTTCGAATGAATGATCATGTGTTTGATGTGTGTATGCAAATGGTTTTTGTATTTTATTTTTGTGCATACTTTGGGGTAGTGTTTGATAAAGTCTGTGTGTTGTTTATATGTTATACGTGTGTGTTGTGTGTTGTTATTATTTTTCAATATATTCTCTGTTATGTAGTCTCTGTGTTGTACTGTGTATATGTGTATGTATTTGCTGTATACACCACATATCCACAAATCACCTCCTTCACATCAAAAAAAATAATCCTGCCTGTGTGCCCTTACGCTATGTTTTACATGGTGTATTTGATGTGTACGGTACGCCCCCGCACAACCTGTGTGCTTCAGGAGCTCACGCTGTTCAGCACGTCTTTTCGAAGCACAGGTGGGGGGGGGGGGTAACAGCCCGCCAGCCCCATAGACATGCATTGACATGTCACTTATCTCCCTATGCATACAATACGATCGTATTGTACGCATGGGGGGAGGACGTGTAATCCATAGTTCTCTATGAGAGCTATGGATTACCGTAATTACGCTGTGTGAACACACCCTTAGACATATAAACTACAACCTGATGACGAATCATATTTGAATATAATTTTTTATACCAGTCATTTGTCAGGGTTGTGTATGATTTTAGCTGCTGCAGCCAGACTAAGGCTATGTTCACACTGCGTAAACCATGGGGCGCATTTCGTGGTGTATTTGCGCTTCAATACGCCCGACATGCGCGCCACAATTACTGTAATTCATAGTTCTCACAGAGAGCTATGAATTACATCTCGTCTCTCCCATGCGTACAATACACATTTATTATACACCGGGGGAGAGAAGTGACGTCACTTCTTCGCGGCTTTGATAGTGGAGGTGAATGGACCGGCCCCCCTGTGCTTGGAAGTACGCGCTGAACAGCATGTTCTTCCAAAACACACGGTGTACTGCCCTAAGGGTCTGTTCACACAGCATATAGTGGCACGGACCTGTGCGCACCGCTATACGCCTGCTGTTGAAAGTACGTGCTCTCCAGCGTGTAATTTCAGCAGCGCTCCGGCCACCTCCCATCCATTTTCACTTTCCCCCTGAAAGAAGCGGCCTGTCACTTATTTTTATGGGCGGGTTCTATGTGCAGGGAAAACAGCAACTAATCCTAGCCCTCACCGCTATGATTTTACCGTATTTGTGGGGCAAACTTTGGCCGCATTACAGCACAGTTATGCCCCACAAATATGCTGTGTATGTTCACATAACATAATGTTGGTCCGTACTTTGGCGGGTAATTGCACTCAATACACCCGAAGTACAGGCCAACATTATGGTAACTCATAGCTGTCACTGAGAGCAATGATTATTAGTGGGAGCTTCAGAGGGACGCGCTGGCCACAGTTTTTTCTCTGTAAAAACACATGCCACGGTTCATGGGGCGTAAAAAACGCCGTGTGAACCCCGCCCTTCTGAGCAAAACTTAACACAGGTCCCGGGCCCCAGATGTTTTGGGACCCTAGCAACGCCCCTGGTGCTCACGTACTACTGCCGCGGCTGCTGTGGGAAGGTGGGGGGGTAGAAGCAGTACCAGCTCCATCAGCAGCAACCTAAAATCCCCCGAGTCACTGATGAGCAGCTTCCTTCACCCGCCTAGTGAGGAGGGCAGTCGCCAGCAGCAGCAGCAGGACCTGGAGCAGACCCTGAACCAACAGGTGGTGGCCTACTTGGACAGCACTCTGCCACCCCAGTTAGAAGATCCGCTGGACTACTGGGCAGCCAAACTGGATGTGTGGCCGCAACTTGCCAAGTTTGCAGTGGAGAAAATGTCCTGCCCCGGCCAGTAGTGTGGCATCAGAGCGGGTTTCAGTGCCGCGGGGGCCATCGTTACCCCAAGGAGAACCTGCTTGTCCACGGGAAATGTGGGAAAGATGACCTTTGTCAAGTGAATCAGGCTGATCGGCCAGGATTTCCACACACCAATGCCTTAGGCGTCAGACTAATCACCATGACGCCTCACCCAAACTGTGAGAAATGAGTCTGGGTTCAAACTACCTGCCTCAGCCATTATTTTTATGCCGCCCCCCGCCGATGCCACACATCTGCTGACAGTTTCTCCATCTGCCACCAACCATCTTGCCACCCACCTCTACACTCTTGTGTCATTGTGCCACTTATGACCTCATGCTGCAGCTGATGCTGCTGCCGTGAGCTCCTCACTGGGTCATTGTGCCACTCTTGACCTCATGCTGTTGCTCCCTTGCCGCCATCACCTCCACTCTCTGTCATTGTGCCACTCTGTGGCCTACTCCAGTTTTTGCCACCTCCAGAATGTCATTGCGCCACTGTCTGACTTCATGCTGCTGCCACCGTCACCTCCACTCTCTGACATTGTGCCGCTCTGTGGCCTACTCCTGTTTTTGCTACCTCCAGAATGTCATTTTGCCACTGTCTAAACCTCATGCTGCTGCCGCCGTCACCTCCACTCTCTGTCATTGTCCCACTCTGGGGCCCTACCCCCTGTTTTTGCCACCTCCAGAATGTCATTGTGCCACTGTCATGATCTCATGCTAATGCTGTGGCGCTGCGTGACCTAGACACTGTGTCATTGTGCCACTCTGTGGCCTATTCCATTTTTTTGCCACCTCCAGAATGTGATTGGCCACTGTCTGACCTCATGCTGCTGCCCCCCCGTCCCCCTTTCCACTCTCTGTCATTGTGGCCACTCTTTGGCCTACTCCAGTTTTTTGCCTCCTCCAGAATGTCATTGTGCCACTGTCTGACCTCATGCTGCTGCACGTCACCTAAATACTGTGTCATTGTGCCACTCTGTGGCCTACTCCTGTTTTTGCCACCTCCAAAATGTCATTGTGCCACTGTCTGACCTCATGCTGCTGCCGCCGTCACCTCCACTCTCTGTCATTGTGCCACTCTGTGGCCTACTCCTGTTTTTGCCACCTCCAGAATGCCCATTGTGCCACTGTCTGACCTCTTTGCTGCTGTGGCGCCGCCGTCATCTCCCCCACCCCTGTCACTGATGTTGCCACCTGAGCCCTCAGCTTGTTTTTTTCCAGCTTCGCTCCCCATGACTTTATCAGGCTACATTCCCCCTTCTTTTTTTGGGTTTCCAGTTTTTGCCCTCTTAAGTGCCCAGGGAATTTTTTTGTGAAGCGATTCTAAGAGCGCGGCAGCCCATGTGCGTGTCATACTAAAACACAACATTGTATGAAGCCCAAACCAAGCTCCCTCTGCATATTTAAGCATGGCACAACATTCTACAGCACCCTTCAGGCTCTGTGCAGCCTGGAAATAGCTGTGTTTTAGCGTGATTCGTCCCGAAGTAATTCGGACCGAAGTTATTTTTTGTCGGGAAATTCGGCGAAGTGAGCGAACCGAATTTTGAGAAATTCGCCCATCTCTAATCCCTGTGACTGAAGGAAGAACACTGTTGATTTTGTCTTACGGTTCTTCCACCAGACCGCATTTCACACGTATTCGCTAGAAACATTTCAATTTCTAATCCTAGTTGGCTGTAGGAAATTAGAGGGATTTAAGAATAGCTGTGATTTGCCGTCTTTTAATAAGAGACTGTCAAAAACTCTTCCATACATTCTTAACTTTTTATCTTTCGGAACACGGAGCGAAATGCAGGGGGTAACGAGCAAAGAGGGGTGTAGGACATGGTTTGGGAGAGGTACGAGAGAAGGTGCTCCTTCCATTTCTGGCGACAACACGCAGCCAGCGGATCGACGGTTCGCAGACCGTCCCGGCCTGTCATCCCCTTGGGGCAGGCCCCGTGAATCTGAGTAACGAACAGCGTCGCCAATCTGTCTTTATTGGTTACTGCAACCTGCATCCAGCAGTCTTACCTCCTCGTCCTCCCAGTCACGGCCACAAATGTCTCCATCATCATAGTCATGTGGGTCATGCGGGTTTTGGGGTCATGCTGCAGTCCAGGACAGGGATAGTCTATGTCCAGTGAAACTAAAATGGTGGTTGAAAGACTCCTTTTTCCGGCACTTTTTAATCTGTGGGTCAGACAGGTTTAATTGTCATACTGCGGCCTAGGACAGACATAGTCAATGTCCAGTTCAACTAAAATGGTGGTTGAAAGACTCCTTTTTCCGGCACTTTTTAATCTGTGGGTCAGACAGGTTTAGTGGTCATACTGCGGTCCAGGACAGGCATAGTCAATGTCCAGTTCAACTAAAATGGTGGTTCAAAGACTCCTTTTTCTTGCACGTTGTAATCTGTGGTTCAGACATGTTGAGTGGTCATACTGTGGTACAGAACAGGTACAGTCATATGTCCAATTCAACTAAAATGGTGGTTGAAAGACTCCTTTTTCCGGCACTTTTTAATCTGTGGGTCAGACAGGTTTAATGGTCATACTGCGGTCCAGGACAGGCATAGTCAATGTCCAGTTCAACTAAAATGGTGGTTCAAAGACTCCTTTTCAGGCACTTTTTAATCTGGGGGTCAGATAGGATTAAGGGTCATGCTGCGTTCCAGGACAGGGATAGTCAATGTCCAGTTCAAGTAAAATGATGGTTCAAATAATACTGCCTTCTGGCACTTTTTAATTTGTGGGTCATGCCATTTTAAGGTCATGCTGTGGTACAAGACAGGGATTGTGAATTGTCTGTGATTTTTTTTCTGTGGCTTTTATAACCTAAGTGTGTTTCTTAAGATGTAGCACGTATCCATTTGACTGTTGTGGATGTTAATTCCAGCTTCTCCAGCCCTGTTTGGGTCTTAGAATGAAGGTGTTGTTCCTCTCCCATAGACTTTAATGGTCATCAGCGATAATCTATTATCGACTATCAGAAAATGGTCTTGATAATTGCCGATATCGACTATCGACCCGATGACGATAGTCAACGTAATCGCTCATCACTAGTAATAACCTAATCGAGGTGGATAATTTCACTCATCCCAGTGGTAAGTGGTACTCTATTAGAGATAGATATACTTGCTGTTTGAACTATGTGGTATACATGATATCATGCCCTTGTGAGTTGATATATGTAGCAGAAACCACTATGGAAAATAGAAAGAGAATCAATAAACATAAGAGTACGATAAGGAAGGGTCTTGTAGATGAACCGGTGACAAAACATTTTGTAGATATGAGACATATGCTTGCGCAATTGAGATTTAGGGTCATTGACTCGGTTTCCCCTTTGTGATGTGGGGGTGATTGTGAAGCGTTCACAAGCGTTCTCTTTTTTCTTGACGAAGAAGGAGAGTATGTAGATTTTTTTAACTACAATCAATACAACCTTTTGATCTTAATTTGGAATTAAAAATATAGCAATATTTGTCATCTAAGCTTTGCCTGAGTTTGTTTTTAAATTTTTTTTTTTTTTTTTTAATAAGTGTTCTATAATAATTTTTGTGCTTTTGTCTTGCAGAGAACATCTATGGGGGATTCCGACATTGGATGTGTTTGTTATGATTTTTTATATATAATTTGATATGATATGTCATTTATTTTGTTTTTGGATTGCATTTCATACATATGCTGAATGATTTTGAATAATGTGTGTACAAGAAATTTTTTAAATTTTTTACCCCCCTTTTTTGGGGCGAGAGGTGGTTAATTTATTTAAAGAATGCATAGTATATATATATATATATATATATATTATATATATATATATATATATATATATATATATATATATATATATATATATATATATATATATGAATTGTGACAGAGCGACAGCAAGCAGTTGCGTGTTTCTGCCACTAAGTGGAGCTATACAGAAGATCCACAAGCAACACGCCACCAAAGGTACCTGGCCTTGGTGGAATAAAAGCCATCCATTTATGCTGTCAGTCACAGTATGCGGCTGGCAGCCGTCTATAGCCATTTCTGGGTCGGCTCTTATTGGGAGTAGGCAATGTTTTGGGTGGGTGTCTACTCCCCGTATTCCAGAGCAGGTTTTTGGCATGGCCCTGGAGGCCTACAAAAGTCTGCTGCTCCAGGTAATCAGGGGGTGTGGTCTGCTATGTGGAGTGGAGCAGCAGAGGAGCCAAGGAGAAGGGCTCTGGCCCCCAGGCTGGTATTGTGACAGTAGGAGTACTGTGGTTTTGGTGGTCCTGTGTGGTAGATACAGACCACTGGGTAGTGAGGGACTCACTGTATGTGTTTAGGTAGTGGCTAGACGGCCGCGGTTTTGTTTGTTTTGTTGCTGTATGTTTATCTGGAGCCTGAATAAAGCTGGCTGCGGCCAGTATAAAACTGACGCCTGGTGTTGGAGTGCTATATATTGGAGTGCTATCCCGTTTACAGAAAAACGGCGATCCCAGAGCTGACTGACCCCCGGGCCAAGCCAAGATGGCGTCCAAGCGCTAAGCGAGTGCTTACAATATATATATATATATATATATATATATATATATATATATATTATATATATATATATATATATATATATATACACACACAGGCAGTCCCCGGGTTACAAACAGGATAGGGACTATAGGTTTGTTCTTAAGTTGAATCTGTATGTAAGTCAGAACATGTATATTTATTAAATTTAACTCCAGCAAAATGTTTTATTTTTTTGTTTTGGACAGTGCAGGGAACAATTTTTACATTTGTTTTGCTATTTGTGCCCCTATTTAGAAGATTTCACCTCAATTTCTGTATCTCATGTGCAGCTGTGGCATGCTGGCCCTTGGTTATTATGGGGCACGACTCAGTGTGTGATGTCAGCCGCACCCCATAAATCTCCGTTTGCAACTAGGGGATGTATGTAAGTCGGAACGATGTAAGTCGGCGACTGCCTGTATATATATATATATATATATATATATATATATATAATTATATAACGGCGCTCTTTCAGTCAGTATCTCCTTCGGGATACCTGTGCGGGTGAACATTTGGAACAACTCCTTGGCAATCCCTTTTGAGGAGGTGTTCCTAAGGGGAATGGCCTCGGGATATCGGGTGGCGTAGTAGAGGACCACTAAGATATGCTGATGTCCTCGGGTAGAGATGGGCGAACTTCCCGAAATTCGGTTCGTTCACGTCGCCGAATTTCTCGGCTAATAATAACTTCGTTCCGAATTACTTCGGGACGAATCACGTTAAAAAAACAGCTATTTCCAGGTTGCACAGAGCCTGCAGGGTGCTGTAGAACGTTGTGCCATGCTTAAATATGCAGAGGGAGCTTGGTTTGGTCTTCATACAATGTTGTGTTTTAGTATGACACGGAGATGACTGCCGCCGCTCTTAGAATCGCTTCACTCTAAAATTCCCTGGGCACTTAAGAGGGCAAAACTGACCAAAAAACTGAAGGGGGAATGTAGCCTGATAAAGTCATGGCAGCGAAAGCTAGAAAAAAACAAGCTCAGGGCTCAGGTGGCAATATCAGTGACAGAGTGTGGAGGTGACGGCGGCAGCCACAGCAGCATGAGGTCAGACAGTGGCACAATGATATTCTGGAGGTGGCAAAAACAGGAGTAGGCCACAGAGTGGCACAATGACACAGTGTGTAGGTTACGGCAGCAGCCACAGCAGCAGCATGAGGTCAGACAGTGGCACAATGACATTCTGGAGGTGGCAAAAACAGGAGTAGGCCACAGAGTAGCACAATGACAGTGTGTAGGTCACGGCAGCAGCCACAGCTGCAGCATGAGGTCAGACAGTGGCACAATGACAGAGTGTAACGGGTTGCGCCGCGGTCCGGGCCACGGACCGCGGTCGCACCCGCGTTCCCCATAACGGGTCCCCTGCGGGGACGGGGGACGCCGCGGGCCACACTGCCGGCCGTGGCGCCACCCGTGCTATCCACTCACCTAGCCTCGCTACCGTCCGGTCCTCGTCCACTGCCGGTCGGAATGCGCATGCGCGCTCGTCCATATAGATTTAAAGGGACAGTGCGCCGGTAATTGGGTAATTGCCAGGCGCTGTCCCTATATAAGTTTTGCACCCACGTCACTTCCCTGCTGGATCTATGTTGCCCCGAGCCTTAGAGAAAGCGTTCCTAAAGTATATTCTCGCCTTACCGTGTACCAGACCCCTTGCTAAGTTTCCCGACTCCGAACCTCTGCCGTCTGCCGTGACCTACCTGCCTGTCCACGACCACGAACCATTGCCGCCTGCCCTGACCTTCGGCCTGCCCACGACTACGATTCTTGGAGTACGTTTCTGTACCTCGCTGCACCTCGGCCGCCAACGCAAGCAAGTCATGTCAGGGGGGACGACCTGGTAGCCTCACGCCGCAGCAAGTCCATCCCGCTTTGATTCCGTTCCCTGGCGTGGCTTAGCTATCATCGCTTGCGGTGGTCAGGCAGATCCACTACCCAGCCGTCACACAGAGTGTGTAGGTCACAGCATCAGCCACAGCAGCAGCATGAGGTCAGACAGTGGCACAATGACAGTGTGTAGGTCACGGCAGCAGCCACAGCAGCAGCATGAGGTCAGACAGTGGCACAATGACATTCTGGAGGTGGCAAAAACAGAAGTAGGCCACAGAGTGGGACAATGACACAGTGTGTAGGTCACAGCAGCAGCCACAGCAGCAGCATGAGGTCAGACAGTGGCACAATGACAGAGTGTGTAGGTCATGGCATCAGCCACCGCAGCAGCATGAGGTCAGACAGTGGCACAATGACACAGTGTGTAGGTCACGGCAGCAGCCACAGCAGCATGAGGTCAGACAGTGGCACAATGACATTCTGGGAGGTGGCAAAAACAGGAGTAGGCCACAGAGTGGGACAATGACACAGTGTGGAGGTCACGGCAGCAGCCACAGCAGCAGTATGAAGTCAGACAGTGGCACAATGACATTCTGGAGGTGGCAAAAACAGGAATAGGCCACAGAGTGGGACAATGACACAGTGTGTAGGTCACAGCAGCAGCCGCAGCAGCAGCATGAGGTACTAGACAGTGGCACAATGACAGAGTGTGTAGGTCACGGCATCAGCACACAGCAAGCAGCATGAGGTCAGACAGAGGCACAATGACAAAGTGAGGAGGTCACGGCAGCACCCATAGCACACATGGGGTCAACAGTGGCACAAGAACGTGTGTGGGGTCACGGCGCGCCACGACCCGCATTGGGTCAGACAGGGGCCAAAATGACCTTGGAGGTGGAAAAAAACGGGAAAATGGGGCCCCCCAGGTGGCACAATGAACAGTTTTTAGGTCACGGCACCCGCCAGCATGGGGTCAGACAGGGGCACAATGACATTCTGGAGGTCAAAAAAGGAAAAGGGCCCAAAGAGTGGCATAATTACGAGAGTGGAGGGGACGGCGGCAGGAGCAACGCATGAGGTAAAGGGGTGGAACAATGACAAAGTGTGGAGTAAAGGCACAGCCACAGCGCGATAGGTCAGACAGGGGCCAAAAAAAAGACACAGTGTGTAGGGTTTCAAGGGGGGGGCAGCAGCCCAACAGCGCAGCATGAGGTCAACAGGGGGCACTAAATTTCTGGGGGGGAAAAAAAAGGGAAAGGGGCCCAGAGGGCCAATGACAGAGAGGGAGGTGATGGGGGCAGGAGAAACAGCATGAGGTCAGAGAGTGGCACAATGACAAAGAGGGGAGGTCAGGCCCAGCAGCCAACACAGCATGGTCAGACAGGGGCAAAATGACAGTGTGTGGGGTGGGTGGCAATCCATCCCGGGTAAAGATGGGTGGCAGATGGAGAATCTTCGAGTGTGTGGCATCAGGCGGGGGGCGGCATCAAATGGGGCTGGGAGGTATTTGAACCCCAATCATTTCTCACGTTTGGGTGAGGGTCAGGCTGATTAGTCTGACGCCCAAGGCATTTGGGGTGTGGAAATCCTGCCGATCCACGCCTGATTCATTTGCAAAGTCAGCGTTCCACATTTCCCGTGCAACGGGGTTCTCCTTGGGGGAACGATGGCCCCCCGCCGCACTAACACCCGCTCCGATTCCACAATGGGCCCGGGGAGGAAGTTTCCCCTGCAAAATCGGCAAGTTCGGCCAACATCCCGTTTGGGTGCCCCCTAGTCCAAGGGATCTTCTAACTGGGTTGGCAATTTCGCCAAGTAGGCCCCACCCGTTTTGGTTTGGGCTGCTCCAGGTCCGCTCTGCTCTGGCCCTGCCCTCCTACTAGGAGGGGGAAAGGGAAACGCTCATAGTGACTCAGACTTAGGTTGCTGCGATGGAGCTGGTACTGCTTTCCCCCCCAAACCCTTTCCCCCCAAACCCGGCAGTAGTATGGCGCTGAAAAACCCCCCCCCGGGCAGACCTTCAGAGGGGGACGATGCCGCAATGGGGACGGGCCAACTGATACGGAGGGGTTTCCCTTGTATTTTGTCCCCCCTCTCAAAGCTGGGAAAAAAGGCCCCATTTTGGCCGGGGAGCGAGGGTTCCAATGGGTGGAGGCCCGAAGTTAACCCTGCCGGATGTGATAAATTTGGGTTCATAGCCGGCAAATCAGCAGCGCGGGCCATTTGCACAAGTGACCCAGGGCCCCGCCCCTCTCCATGTATAGCACGGTGCTTTCGGGTCATCTGCCTTCCCTTTCCCACTCCATTCCCTTCCAGCTGGCCCCCCCTCTTTTTCTTTCCCCTTTTCCCCTTTCCCCCAAAGTCCTCCCTCCTCCATTTCATCCCCACCGACCATGTGGCCCGGGGATGTGTCGCCACGTCTCCAGTCCCCCCCCCAGACAGATTCTTCAGCATCTGTTCCAGACATGAAGCAGTGGAATGATGTTAATCAGCCCCGTATTCCTGCGACTGTACAAATAACGTGGCTCCTCGGAATGGCCTCAATAAAACGGCAGGTGTCAAGAATGAGCTGCCACTGGCTGACATCAAAGTTACACAGAAGTACTCCTGTACCGCAACTGGATCATCAAAAAATCGTTAATGTGGGCTAGGCCTTTCTCTGTTCATACAGTCGTCTCAACATGTGGCATGGCTGGAATTCCAAAGGTTGGAAACATTGCATATCAAGCATGGTTGGGGAGCCAATCTGCCAGCTGCAACTCGAGGAGGGTGTTCCTGGCTTTGGAAGGAATGTGATTAAGTGTCATGTACAGTTTGTCCTGGCCATTTTCAGAATCTTCTGAAGATCGTGGAGAGACTTCAGGAACCTTTTCACACCAGATTGAACACATGCGCCATGCAGGGTGATGTAACATCCCTCCTCGGTGCAGCGCGGACACCAATGTTTCCTCCCATTGGTGTCCGTCACCATGGTTCCGATTTGCAGTTGGCGCGGATAAAGCCACACATCATTTCTTGCCTGCATGACGCGGAGCAGTTCCCCCCTGTGGTACTTCCGTTCGCCGAGCAAGCCAGGTGTAGAACTGCGTGACACCACTGTGCCCTACCCCATGTGTATGATGGAGCAGTACTTGTGGATGCTGAATGAGGTGTGGTGGAGGAGGGTGAAGGCGGACATTGGCGCAAGGCGCGCTTTGACACATGTGTAGGAGAAAGCGGCGTCTCCTGTCCAAGTTTTGGTGTGCCTGGCCGGAAGCACAATTCACCGTGGGCCGTAAAGGACATGTAACTGGCCCTGACGCGGTTAGTTACAGCTCCAGACGTTGCGCCTGCCATGCACCTTGGAACAAACCTATAAGCTCAAGGACTGTCCCACCTTCTGTTTATCTATTTATGAGTGCTGGTACTTGCCTTTTTGAAAAGATATTACCGGCTTGGAACTCTCCATCTCGGCTCGTCACAAGCCATTAGTTCTCATGAACGGAATGCAGATCCACCATTTGGAAAGGTAGGACTGAAGTATCCAACCAACTTGGACAGGATTACGGTAGCTTCTCACCTTAGGATGGTTGGAGGGATCGCATACTGTTGTCTCTTTGCAATCACCTCGACTGAAACAACTGCCTGGGCACCATGAGTAGCGAGGAGCAGTAGTCATCTGGACCGGGAGGATGATGTATCAAAGAGAAACAGCTCCCATCTGCAGCAGGTGGTGGAGCCTTGACTGGCTGCAATGGCATGCTGCCACTGGGCGCTGCTGCTGCTGTTCGCTGCGGCGGCAGGCTGGACCAGCACATCTGAAGCCCAGTTTCTCCCAAGGCCACCGGATGGGTGACGCTGCATTGTAGTAACGCAGGGCCGTGTGCCAACGTTACTCCCCTGCCACGCTTCACTTTCTGCTTACAGATTCTACATAACCCATATTCGACTCCTCCGTGTCATAGCAAAGAACTGCCACACGCCGAGTATCTGATATTTTATACCGCCCAACGCTCCGCACTGAGTGACTACTGCGCTGCTTTGTCCATCGCTGAGCCAATGTGCCGGCTACTTTCCTTGAACCTGCGAAGCGGGTTTTTTTTACACCCGGGTCGCTGGCTTCCCTGACCTCACACTGCTGCTATCCTGCTGACTATCACGGCCACACGACCCACTGCTGGCTGCGCCAGATTCCTGACGCGAGCTGACGCCCGCTTCTAGGGGGGGGGGGGGGGGGGGGGGGGGGGGGGTTATGTAATAAGCCCTGACTCATCCGGCTCCCAAGTGTGGTCGGCTACTTCATCATCTTATTTTTGTTTCAAGATCGTCACTGCTGTCTTCATCACTGGTCTTGAATATGCAAGGCTGGACCCCTCACAACATGACATCGCCATGCCACTTCACATCAATACTTTGCCGCCTACTGCAAGAAGTAGGGATATTGGCCCCATTTCCTTCGCTGCGGCCAGTAGCTGCTGACTGCCCTCCGCAATTGTTCAACCCTCGCTATATAGTGGCGCTGAGCCCAGACCACATAAGTAGATCTCTGGCTGAGGGAACCGGATGGGACAGAGGCGGGTTGAAGGACAGGTGAGGGGCCGCTGACCCGCTCCTGGCCATGCCAACTAATGGGTTTGTCTGAACGTTCCCACCGACTCTTGGCTGGGGTTGTCAGAGGTCATCTGGGAGAAGTGGAGACCTAGTCAACCAATCAAGAACCATTGGGTTGCTGAAACAGCACATGACCGCTAGATGACACGCAATTTGTGGCCTCACCGAGTGACCTCCCCTGCTGCGACTCCCCTGCTGTGACTGCGACCTGGGCCTGCTCCAGGAATATTTGTGCCTCTGCCACTTGCAGGTTGAAGAGTCCCTGCCACCTCTCTTCCTGACATACTGTTTTTTGGTTCTAAAATGTACAGACAACATGTTTTGATGAAGATATCTGTATATGATAAATACCACCCTTGTAATATTGACTCCAATATGAACCCACTAAGCAGCTTGTGTAACCCTTGGATATAAATTGCGCTCCACAAATGGCAGAAATATTGACTTCTATGTGCCGTTTTAAATACTCTGTGTATTTTACTGAATCTAAAATCACAAACAGGTTAATAACCTTCGATAAATGGAATAATGCTACAGAAATTTCTTCAGTGGCGGTGAAAAACAAATTTCTTTTACTGAGTACAACCTGCAGAACAACGCTTAAATTTTTACCCTGGATGAAATTGCCCAAACAATTGAGCAAACCACAAACACGAGCTTTTGTAGCGTGTTACAATTGCGTGTTTTCTAACGCTACACAACAAGAGAAAAAATTGTAATTAACCTCTGCTTGTAATTATGCTACAGGAAAATTGTCATTTTGGCGGTGAAAAAGACGGGTTATATTTTTGTCACCACAGCAGAAAAACAAGGCTTATTAACCCCTGATGTAAATTGCTGCAAAGAGAAATTTAACATCCACAAACTACCTAGCTTTGTAGCGTGTGTACAATTGCATGTGTTTCTACGCTACACAACAAGAGAAAAAATTGTAATTAACCTTGCTTGTGAATTAGGCTACATGGAAAATTGTAGTTTTTTTGGTGTGAAAAAAGCACGTGTTCTGGAGTCACCACAGTAGAAAAAACAACGGCTTAATTAACCCCTGGATGTAAATTGCGCAAAGAATTGAGCAGGCCAAAAATGAATGTTATTTGTATTGTAAAAACGCAGTTTGTCATTTAAATGAATACAACAGGGAACTGTGCTTAGATCCCCCTTGATATTCATGTGCTGTGAGCAGATAGCATTAAATGTAAATGCAGCAAGCAGTGGACTCACACAGGACTTCAGTCCCATACCCTACAAAAATCAGAAATAGAACAGTTAAAGAGAACATCCTCTGAGACAAGCCTGAGACACCCCACAAAAATCGCTGTAATAAAACTCAGTTCTTCAGTAACACTCATGCCGCGGCAGCACTTTCCTGATCAGTAACAGAGAGAGCGTAGTGAAGCTACCAGCGTCGCGCGCCGACTTATAATAGTGCGGTGACAGTCCACTGAATCCCGCCGGATCACGGATATCGGCTTCATCTCTGCTGCGATCATCAGGCTAATTCCCTTCTTCCTCCAAGAGTGCTTTGCCCCATGAAACGCCATGTGCTCGCAGCCTTTTTTATCAATCAAAAGCCACACTTCGTTCACCGAAGTACCCCAAACTTCGACTTCGTTCAGAACCGAAGTTTTCCTGAAATTCTAAACGAATTCCACTTCATTAGAATCAATTCGCCCATCTCTATCCTCGGGGACCTCTATTATTGGCAGGGGGATTAGAGGGCTCCAAAAATGGGGCCTAGGGGCATTTATTTGGCACTCTGGGCAAGACTGGCAGAAATCTTAAATTTGCCCTATAAACCCCTTTGGCCCAGTAAAGTTGCCTCTACCCTCTCCCGGGTTTTCTCCACCCCTAAGTGTCCCCCCAGCACATGGGAGTGGGCTAGCTCCAACACCTGGCGGACATGTGACCTGGGGACCACCAATTGCTCCACCACTTCGGTTGGGGTCTTTTTTACCGGTACAACATATTGTTGTTGACCACAAAATGAGGGTAGACCAAACTCTCGCCTGGTTCCTGGGGTTTCCCATCTATCACTTTCACGCTTTTCCAAGAATGCTCCAAGTTTGGGTCCCTCAGCTGCTCCGTGCCAATGTTTCCCCTGGAGGAGGCGAACTCAAGCTCAGAGGGATTTTCCTTAGGGACCCCAGCCAGGATGGACAAAGGAAACCCATCGGGTTCCTTTGGTCCCTGTGCAGACACATTACCCTTTACCACCTGATACTGGGTACACTTTTTATTTCCCCACAAATCCCAGAACAAGGGGAAATCAAAGCCTATGATCACACTGTGGGGTAGACTTGCGACCACGGTCACCTCATGTCTTGTGGGCCCGCAGGGGGTCTTTAGGGTGAGTACCGCGGTTGGGTAGTCCCTGGTGTACACAGACCACCCCTACGGCGGGGTTGGAGTTGGTCTGAGCCCACCAGCCTGGCTTGTACCAGGGTCACCAAACTTCCGGAGTCCATGAGGGCTTGTACGGTGTGTCCATTAATCTTAACGGTGCATACCACCGATTTCCCTCAGTCTCAGTGTGCATGGTGTATGAAGGCCTTGCAAACAACGACGTACACCTTATACCACAGTCCATGTGTTCCCCCAAAGTAGGACAACATGTGGCGACGTGTCCGAGTCCATTGCATCGCCAGCAGATGATGGGGCCCCGAGTTCTGGGCAAGAGGTGTCTCTTTGGGGTTGGCAACCTTCCCACCTTCTCACCCAGCCATGATCCCCTCCCCACAGGACCTTTAGGTTCCCCTTTTGGGACAGGGACAGTCTTACCCCGTGCTGGCTCTGGTGGATGCAGTCCTTGGAGGAACTCCTCTGTGGCACTGTAACGCTCCACAATGGAGACAAGCTCGTCCAGGCTTTTGGGGTCCGTGTACCCCACACACCACTGGATCCCCACGGGTAGGGCATGCACAAAGTGGTCACAGACGACCCACTCCGTCACCTGGACCGCTGTAAGATGTTCGGGCTGCAGCCACTTGCTGGTGAGGTGGTGGAGGTCAACACTCTGGGGACCGAGCTGGCTTGGCTGGATCGAACTCCCAGGTATAGCACTCTCTGGGTCCGGACCGCCAGAGTAACCCCCATTCGGGCCAGGATCTCCCCTTTCAGCCATGCGTAGTCCTTGGCGTCTTCAGCCCTCAGGTCGAAGTAAGCCTTTTGGGGTTCGCCGGTAAGAAAGAGGGTCAGGACGTCAGCCCACTGGTCCCCTGGGAGCCGTTCTCTCTCGGTAATCCGTTAAAAGGTGCCGAGAAACGCTTCCGCGTCGTCGTCTTGGGTCATCTTGCGCAGGACTTGCAGTACCGCTTGATGGGGCGTCACCTGCCCACCTGCTGACGCCTCTGGCCTTGCAGTCAGGGCCTGAAGTTGTTGCTGAATAGCCAGGTTCACATGTTGCTGCTCTTTCACGGTTGCCTGGTGCGTTTCAATCAACAGGTGATTGGTTTCTGCCTGGGCTCGTACGGTCTCCTCGTGGGCCTTTTGCTGACTTGCCGCCATCAGCTGGAGGTTTGTATTTGCCTGAATCAACTGTTTTACCAGCTCGTCCATTTTGGATGTTCTGCTTGTTGTACAGTTTTCGGCTTTAAAACCCAAAACATATGCTGGAACCACGTTTGCTGCCTGTCTCTTTAAGAAAAGCGTCTCTTTAAAATGCCTTTGCATCCTCCACCATATGTGAAAATTGCACAGCTCGGGATCACATCACAAGTCCTTCAGGCATGAAACAGAGGCAGAAAATCTGGTACAAAACGGTTCTTGCTTCCCAATTTTTTTTTTATTGCACCAGCAGAACAAAAATGGATGGCAATACATGTACAGCAAACATATAAACATAAACAAAAACTCCTGCTCGTCTGAGCGCTTACTATAAATAGGTGTAGTTCCTCACTAGCACCTTGGGATGACGGTGTAGCAGACAAATCGCTTTTCCCGCAGTGTGAATGTCTCCAGCCAGAAGGTAGACTGGAGATACAGCCCGCCCAGTCAGCTTACCTGCTGACCTTATATACCGCCGGGAAATCCGGAGTGGAACCATGGGGAGTAAGCACCCACCTGCTCTATGCTTACTCCCAGTGGGAAAAGGCCGACCCAGGAATGGCTGGAAGCCGTACTCATACAACTTAAATGTGTCGACAGTCTGTACTGTCGACACCTAAAATTTTAAAATGGGCCTTTCACTCCACCAAAGGCTCCTTACCCTTTGGGGGCATGTGTTTTGCTCTCTCCAGGCATTTCGCCCAGAACCTGGCTGGGATATACCACCATTTCAGACCTTCCCAGTGCGGCCTTACAATACATATATATATATATATATATATATATATATTTATATATATTATATATTATTTTATATATATATATATATATATATATACAAACAGGAAACAAAGCAGCACTTCCTTGGGTTTGCCAATAGTAAAAAGTCAAATATGGGTGCCAGTGGCGGTAGCTCTGATATAGGAACTCCAAAACGTGAAACAAAGAAAAATCCAATGCACTCTTCAAAGAGATTTAAGCAAAAGAGTGGTTTGTTCCTCCATGCCAAACAAGCGACATTTAAGCTCCCTCACAGAGCCTTTGTCAAGCAGTATTACAAGTGACAATGAACCGTATATATAGCGTGAACAATTAGTACAAACAATAATCAGTCACATTAAACATTGATCATAATACAACATATACATAACTAGCGTGAAAAAATTTAAGTATAACAAAGCATACCCATGTGACTTTTAACGTGCATAATTTAAAAATAGTCATGATACTACTATTAGCTATAAGAAATTGACATAATTGCATAATTACAGTGTTATAAGGAGGCGGGGAACAAAAATAGACTCACACTTTGTTGTAGATACAAATCCCAACAACAGCGTCCTGTAGTGCTAATTGCGCATGCCCAGCATCTCGATAGTGATTGGTTAAGAAATATTCATAGTTACTAGATATTACTATCTCCCGGACCGCAGTTCGCATGCACACTGCGCGCTGAGATAGAAATAAAGTACGGCACGATATGTAAAAATCTGAAAAGAGCAATACATACAGGGGCACACTGCTGATAGAGCCTAACGCTACCCGAGCAGGTAATTATTATTATTATTATTTATTTTAAAGCGCCATTGATTCCAGGGCGCTGTACATACGAGGGTGTTACATACATAACATAAGTCAAACGAGTACAATGATAAGTGATGAATGACAATTGGCACGACAGAGGGAGATAGGACCCTACCCGCGAGGGCTTACAATATACAAGGAGGGGGAAAGAGACAGGAGGTGAGGGGCAGACATGGTTGTGGATAGTAGAGTGACAGCAGGGTTATTGTAGGTTATAGGCAAGCCTGAAGAAATGGGTTTTCAGATTGCTTTTGAAGCTGGTGAAAGTGGAGGAGAGTCTGATGTGTTGGGCAGTGAGTTCCAGAGTGTGGTGAAGCACGGGAGAAGTCTTGGAGATGGTTGTGTGAGGAGCTGATAAGGGAGAGACAGAGGAGAAGGTCCTGTGAGGAGCGGAGATTGCGTGATGGGAGATATTTGGAAATTAGGGCAGAGATGTATGGAGGGGAGAGGTTATGGAGAGCCTTGTAGGTCATAGTTAGCAACTTGAAATTAATTCGCTGGGCAACGGGGAGCCAGTGAAGAGATTGACAGAGGGGAGAGGCAGAGGAGTAGCGGGGAGAGAGGTGGATAAGACGGGCAGCGGAGTTGAGAATTGTTTGAAGGGGGGCAAGAGTGCTAGATGGGAGGCCACAGAAGGAGATGTTGCAGTAGTCTAGGCGGGAGATGACAAGGGCATGGACCAGCATTTTTGTAGTGTCATAGTTGAGGAATGAGCGGATGCGAGAGATGTTTTTCAGGTGGAGGCGGCAGGCAGAGGTAATGGGAAGAAGCTCATGTAGCGATCAACTCCAAATAGGAAAGACAGCCACAGAGCCTCAAATCGCATAGCGGTAATCAGTCCATAATGTGGATCGAGCCGCTAAGCTTCACCACACTTCCTTTCTTCCAATAGTAGCGAGCTCCAGCACCCAATCTGTGCTCAAACTCAGACTTCCCTATATACATTAAACATAGCTTAAAGCGTACCTACTTACATATCAATGTAATCTTTTATTCAATAGAAAACGGTGTACTCCAACACCTAATATATATGAACAGCATAATGTAATGAGCAGGCAAAGCACAAAGCACAAACATATCAGGAGATAAATGATACAAAAATCGGGTGAGTCCAATTGTCCCAGTCTCCCTGTACATATCCAAAACTGTGATAATCTGAAAAATAAGAAAAACAAATTAAGAATATATCTTTAAAAAAAATCACATTTACATGAACAGTGCAGATAAATCTACAGATAACATTATCATCTCATCTTACAAGAAATAGTAAAATCCACATTCAATCCATTAGGTTTAAGTGTGTTTAACCGAACAATCCAGTCAAGTTTGCTATTTTTTAATAATGTTAAACGATCACCCCCCTTCTGGGCATTGGTACATAATCTATAATCATAAACTTAAGGTCCCGCTCAGTATGACCAAGATCCAAAAAATGTTTTGAGACAGGTAAATCCTGACGTTTTCTACGTATCGTATGCCTATGGTTACTGAGACGTGTGCGCATGTCACATTTCGTCTCTCTCCAACAAGACGACATGGACACCACAAAACATAAATTATCCATTCTGAACAATATGTGAAGTAAAACTTTATTTTATATTCTGTCTGAGAGATTGGGTGAAAAAAACTTGTTCCCTTATGCATATAGGAACAGTTTACACAGCTAAGACAAGGCAAACATCCTCGTCTAGTAGTGCCTGAGGTAGTAGATTGAGTCACTGTTTTAGAGGCAACAAGAGCCCTAACTAATTTATCCCATAAATGTGGGGGTCTGCGGTAAGAAGACAATGGAAGAGTTTGGAAATCTTCAATATTGGGAAAACTATGCTGTATTATAGACCAATACTTTTTAATAATATTGTTAATATCATGACTAGCCTCATTGAATCTTGTGACAAAAAACAAACGTTTGAGTCTCTCTTTTTGTGTTGGAATGTCTGCAATCGTTCCAAGTTACGGACATTATTAGCATGATGATTAAGTAGAGAGGGAGGATATCCCCTTTCCTTAAAATTGTTAACCATTAAATCCAGGGATTGTTCAAATACCTGATCGTCCTCAACTATTCTCCTTACCCTCAACATCTGACTGTGAGGAAGTGATTTAATCATAGCCTTAGGATGAAAGCTTGAATAGTGTAACAAATTATTTTTATCTGTTTGCTTAACATGCAACCGAGTTGTCAAGTGATTATTGTGGATAAACACGTTCGTATCAAGGAACTGAATATTGGTCTCAGAATATTTAAAAGTAAATTTTAAATCATCATCAATAAAATTAAGATAAAGATGGAATGTCAGCAATTCCTGAATTGTGCCGGTCCAAATAAGGAAAACGTCGTCTATGTATATCCATGTAGAATGTGGTTGTATAGTGGTTAATACAGATTTTAATAATTACTCCTCTAGACATTTGTGATTTAATATGATGGGATTAGTGTTATAGAAAGAGTTGCTCAATGGTGGGTAATGGGTTCTTTTCTCACTCATGCAGTCTATTGCATCTTGTTTTTGTCATTAAAAATCCGCTCAGATAGATGCATTTTTGTGATTATATATATTAGAGTCCAGAGGATTTATATATATATGAAAAGATCTTTTTTTAGGTGTAATAAACAGGATTGTTTTCCCCGTGACCTTTATCATTATAGAATGTGAATAGATTAGTTTAGAGCGTTGATATGTTTGTAGTATTAGACACTTTGCAGTCTTTTCTCCTGTTATACAGCATATGATTTAATGGATACAATGTATAGTATATAGCTGCACTCCGTAGCATTACATTGGACATGCGCATTAAGAGTGTATGAAGCTGGTATGGGCATACACATCCAGATATTCGGAGTTTGCATAATTCTACTCGTGGACATGTGCACTGCTTACAGAAAGATACCATAACTAAGAAGGAGCTGATTGGCATGCGTCCTTTGTCAGGATTAGCCTCGTGATGTGGTAATATATTTTGTGAATGGAGATTTAATATGTCTGTCACTGCTTTTACCCTATGCACAGTTCTTATACACCTTTATTGTGATTTATGATTTGAGATGTTTTTCCATTTGTTAATGAACGACATGGGAGGTTCTTATGTGGATATATATTGATATGTAATGCACTTTAGGTTTATGCTGCTTCAAAAAGGTCAGACTTTTTGGGCTGAAACGTTGCTTAAAACAAGAATACCCTGTTTTACACAGATGCTGTCATCCATTATACATTTTGCTGAGCTGTAACTAACAGATAAGTGTCAGCCTAGATCCTAAACCTTCTTTATATTCCGCTTCCATCATGACAATCATATACCTCAAATGTCACTTAAAGAGATTGTCTTTAAGTTATATCTCTCCCAAAGTTCAGCACTTCAATAATAATAATAATAATAATAATACCATTAGAAAAGAGTGAATCGATTCTAACGAAGTGTAATTCCTTTAGAATTTCTGAATTTTTTTTTTTTAATGAAGCCGAATTCATGGTAACGAAACATTTTTTTCTAAAATGGCCGCAAACACATGGAGTGACTTGGAGTAAAGAACTATGAAAGAAAGAAAGGAACTCCCTCAATGCCATGACATGCAGACATGCAGCCAATCAGCAGCCAGTCAGCTTCTGTGATGTCACAGTCATATATATAGGGCAGCCATGTTAAATTCTGTCACTTGTCACTGTGTTTCATATGCAAAAGCATCTCTCTGATTGCATTCTGTGCAAAATACTTTTTAGAGTTACTGGGGTGAAATACCTTTCAAATACACAATATCAGAGTTTTTTTATTTTGGGATATTGCAATCTGTGGCAAAGAGTTAATTTTTTCACTTATTGTGGGAAACTCTGTGTCAAACACAGTGTGTGTATTTCTGCCCTACACACATCTGAAATTCATCCAGTTTAGTCTGTAGGGAACACAGAAGACATGCAAATATTCCATTTACTTGTAATCTCTGTTTTGGATCAACTCCTGTTTCTTTTTAGCAATACTGATGGTTTAATGACCGATTGAAAGCGAACACTGACGGATGAAAGGAAAGGCAACATGATCATTGACGTCAATGCAAAATTACTGCCGACATCCTCTCCACTCTTTCAGGGAGGGCTCTACATGTATCAGCATTTAACAGAACAGGTCCTGTCATAATCTGTGGAATCATCTGATGATGGTGTAAAAGGAGTGCCTTCTTTGACGCCACAGTAGGATCTTGGCCCTCAGCTCGGTTCTTTGTATCTGGCGCTGACATGACACTTTCAGGCTGCTTTCCCACTTCAGTTATTTGATCAGTTTTGAACCCATAAGTGCCCAGATAAGTGAAGCGATTCTAAGGGCGGCGCCTGTCATCTGCGTGTCATACTAAATCACAGCATTGTTTCAATACCAAACCATGCTCCCTATGCATATTTCTGCATGGCACAATGTTGTACAACACCCTACAGGCTCTCCGTAGCCAGGAAATAGCTGTTTTTAACGCGATTCGTTGCAAATTAATTCTGAATGAGCCGAATTTTGGGGAAAAATTCAACGAATCAGCCAAATAGAATTTTTGAGAAATTCACTCATCTCTAAATACCATATATACTTATAATAATAATAATCTTTATTTATATAGCGCCAACAAATTTCGCAGCACTTTACAATGTAGAGGGTATAATTACAGACAAAAGACAGACATTACACAGTGAAAGCTACTTACAGGTGAGACACAAGGTGTGAGGGCCCTGCTCGCAAGAGCTTACAATCTAAGAGGGTGCCTGGGGGAAACAAAGGGGGAGAAGTGCTAAATTTACAATGGCCCAGCCATGTTTTATAAATATGGGGAGGTTTACATAAAAATTTGGTGAACCTGCCACCATGACTGTACATCTATATACAGATAAGTACCTGTGAGTGCCCTAGTGTAGGGAGTGACAGAAATGTGTGTGATAGAAGGTGTGGGTTAGCAATTAGTGGTTTTGGTAGGCCTGCCTGAGAAGATGTGTTTTCAGGACACTCTTAAAACTACGAAGGCTGGGATTGTGCCTGATGGTACGTGGTAGGATGTTCCAGAGAATGGGTGCAGCACGTGCAAAATCTTGAAGACGGGCATAGGCGGTTCGGATGATTGTGGTCTGTAGTTTGATGTCCGTAGCTGAGCGGAGAGAGCAGGCAGGGTGGTAGACAGAGATGAGGGAGGAGATGTATGGGGGTGCAGCACTGTGGAGAGCTTTATGGGTGAAAGTGATGAGTTTATGCTGTATTCTGTACTGGATGGGCAACCAGTGCAGCGAGTGACACAGGGTAGAGGCATCAGTATAGCGGCTGGAAAGAAAGACAAGCCTGGCTGCTGCATTCAGGATAGATTGGAGAGGGGAAAGTTTACAGAGAGGGAGACCGATAAGCAAGGAGTTACAGTAGTCAAGACGAGAATGAATAAGAGCAACAATGAGAGTTTGAGTTGTTTCCACAGTGAGAAAAGGATGGATTCTGGAGATGTTCTTGAGGTGCAAGTGACAGGAGCGGGCAAGGGATTGGATATATGGGGTGAAGGTCAGATCAGAGTCTAGAATAACCCCAAGACAGCGGGCCTGCTGCCTAGGAGTTATGGTGATGCCACACACTGAGAGAGAAATAGCAGATGGGGGTTGGTTAGTAGATGGGGGAAAAACAAGAAGTTCGGTTTTGGTGAGGTTTAGTTGGAGATAGAGAGAGGACATGATGTCAGAGACAGCGGACAGACAGTCACTGGTGTTTTGTAGCAGGGCAGGAGTGAGGTCTCGGGAAGAGGTGTATAATTGAGTGTCATCAGCGTAGAGATGGTACTGGAAGCCAAATCTACTGATGGTTTGGCCAATGGGGGCTGTATAGATTGAGAAGAGGAGTGGACCAAGAACTGACCCCTGAGGGACCCCAACGGCAAGAGGGAGAGGAGAGGAAGTAGAACCTGCAAATGAGACACTAAAGAAGCGGTCAGAGAGGTAGGAAGAGAACCAAGCGAGAGCAGTGTCCTGGATGCCAATGGTGCTGAGCATGCTGAGGAGAAGATGGTGATCAACAGTGTCAAATGCTGCAGAGAGATCCAGAAGAACCAACAACGAGTATTTGCCCTGAGATTTAGCAGTGTGGAGATCGTTAGAGACTTTAACTAGAGCAGTTTCTGTGGAGTGTATATACTTGAGTATAAGCTGAGTTTTTCAGCACAAAAAATGTGCACTGGCAAGGACACTTTAGCTATATATGACTCCTCAGTGAGCACATAAAGGTGAAGATACCACTGCGGAGCAAAGAGCGAGTCAGCCCACAGCATCCGGGTGCTGCCATGGCCCGGGCGCTGTCGGCGATCTCTTCACCTGTATGCCTCTCCTCTGGGAGCACATACAGGTGAAGATACCACTGTGGAGCAAAGAGCGAGCACTCCCTGCTCCACAGTGGACTTTTCCAGCACAGACAGCGTGCTATGTCATCACGCTGCCTGTGCCAGAAGATGGATCGCCTGGGAGTCGGAATAGCTAGGGAGCGAGTTAAGTGCTTTAATTTTTTTTTTAAACCCTGCCTATAACCTGCCTATGGAGGGATATTTACCTGCCTATGAGGACATATACCTGCCTATACATGCCTATAACTTGCCTACGGTGACATGTACCTGCCTATACATGCCTATAACCTGCCTATGGGGACATATACCTACCTATACATGCCTATGGGGACATATACCTGCCTATAACCTGCCTATGGGGAAATATACCTGCCTATAACCTGCCTATGAGGAAATATACCTACCTATGGGGGACATATACTTGCCTATACATGCTTATAACCTGCCTATGAGGGACATATAGCTGCCTGTACATGCCTATACAAGCCTTTAACCTGCCTATGGTGTACATATCACTGCCTATAGGACATTAAACTGTCTATGGGAGACATTAACCTGTCTATGGAGGACATTAAACAGCCTATACATGCCTATGTTATTTTATTGGTATCCATTTTTATTTTTGAAATTCACCAGGTTTTTTGTCTATAACTAAAGATAGTAAACTTTAACAAATGGTGCAGGAACCGACTAGAGGAAAGGCCCTTCTAGGCTTAATATTGACTAATAGACCTGACAGAGTAACAAAGGTCCAGTTTGAGGGGCACCTAAGGAATAGTGACCATAATATAATAAACTTCCATTTATCCTTCAATAGAGCTTTTTGTCATGGAGCCACAAAAACACTGAATTTGAGGAAGGCTAATTTTACCCTGCTTAGAGAGGCACTAAACTGTATTGACTGGGACAAGGTGTTTAAAAATAGCAGAACAAAAAATAAATGGGAGATCTTTAAAAACATCTTAGGCGCCCACTGTGAGAGGTACATACCATATGGTAAAAAAATAATTAGAAACAGGAAAAACCCAATGTGGATCAACAGAGATGTAAAGGAGGCAATAAAAAACAAAAATAAAGCGTTTCAGCTACTAAAACAGGAGGGCAGTGAAGAGGCACTAAGAAGCTATAGGGAAGAAAATAAAGTGTGTAAAATGAAGATAAAGGCAGTAAAGCTGGAGACAGAAAGACGTTTTGCTATAGAAAGTAAAACTAACCCCAAAATATTTTTAACTATATACATAGTAAAAAGATTAAAAAAGAAAATGTTGGCCCTTTAAAAAGTACAGATGGAGAGACTATAGAGGGTGATGAGAAAAAAGCAAACCTATTAAACAATTTCTTCTCCACTGTATTTACCGAGGAGGATGAGCTTCCTGTTGATGAGCAAAGGGAGGAGGTAAATTCCAACTTAAATGTTTCTTGTCTAACCCAGGAAGAAGTGCAGCTCTGCCTTAGGAAGATTAAAATAGACAATTCCCAGGCCCTGACGATATACACCCGCGTGTCCTAAGGGAGTTAAGTAATGTGTTAGATAGGCCCCTATTTTTAATATTTATGGACTGTATAATAACGGGGTATGTCCCAAAGGATTGGCGCATAGCAAATGTGGTGCCAATATTCAAAAAGGGTTCAAAAAGTGATCCTGGAAACTATAGGCCAGTAAGCTTAACCTCTGTGGTAAGTAAAATGTTTGAAGGTTTTCTAAGAGATGCTATCCTGGAGTATCTCACTGAAAATAAATGTATAACGCCGTTCCAGCATGGGTTTATGAAGGATCGGTCCTGTCAGACTAATCTCATCAGCTTCTATGAGGAAGTTAGTTCCAGACTGGATCGGGGTGAGGCACTGGATGTCATATATTTGGATTTTTCTAAAGCATTTGATACTGTTCCACATAAAAGGTTGGTAAGTAAAATGAGAATGCTTGGACGGGGAAAATGTGTGCAAGTGGGTAAGCAACTGGCTCACTGATAGAAAACAAAGGGTGGTAATTAACGGTACATACTCAGACTGGATCCCTGTTACTAGTGGGGTACCACAGGGCTCAGTATTGGGCCCTATCCTCTTTAATATTTTCATAAATGATCTTACACAGGGATTGCACAGTAGAATATCGATCTTTGCAGATGATACTAAGCTCTGTAAAGGAATCCACACAATAGAGGATAATGTATTATTACAAAGGGATCTGGATAGGTTGGAGGCCTGGGCAGAGAAGTGGCAGATGAGGTTTAACACTGATAAATGCAAGGTTATGCACATGGGGAGGAAAAATCCATTACATGATTACATGTTAAATGGAAAAACACTGGGTAAAAGTGACATGGAGAAGGACTTGGGAATCCTGGTGGACAGTAAACTTAACTGTAGCAGCCAGTGTCAGGCAGCAGCTGCCAAGGCTAATAGGATCATGGGGTGTATTAAAAGGGGCATAGATGCACATGATGGGAACATTATTCTCCCACTATACAAGTCACTGGTTAGACCACACATGGAATATTGTGTACAGTTTTGGGCACCAGTGCACAGGAAAGACATTGTAGAGCTTGAACAGGTACAAAGGCGGGCAACAAAAATGATAAAAGGACTGGCTGGACTGCAATATCGAGAAAGATTAGCAAGGTTTGGGTTATTTAGTTTAGAGAAAAGACGGCTTCGGATGGACATAATAAATATGTTTAAATATATTAAGGGCCAATATAGAGATCTCGCTAAAGATTTATTTATACCCAGGACTGTATCTAGGACAAGGGAGCATCCTCTACATTTTGAGGAAAGAAAGTTTCTACATAAACATAGAAAGGTATTCTTTACTGTTAGAGCGGTGAGACTGTGGAACTCTCTGCCAGAGGAAATTGTCATGGTGAATTCACTAACAGAGTTCAAGAAGGGCTTGGATGCATTTCTGGAGAGTGATAACATAACAAGTTATAGTGACTAGGATTCTGGAGAAGGGTCTGGATACATTTCTAGATGTAATATAACAAGTTATAGTGACTAGGATTCTAGAGGGGGGTCGTTGATCCAGGGATTTATTCCGATTGCCAGATTAGAGTCAGGAAGGAATTTTTTCCCTAACATGAGGACAATTGGCTTCTACCTCATGGGGGTTTTTGCCTTCCTCTGGATCAACACTTTAACACTTTAGCAACACTTTAATAAATGGGCTGAACTGGATGGACGTATGTCTTTTTTCGGCCTGACAAACTGTGTAACTATGTAACCAGTAGCCGCTGCATTTTCCACCCTAGGCTTATACTCGAGTCAATAAGTTTTCTCAGTTTTTTGTGGCAAAAGTAGGTGCCGTGGCTTATACTCGGGTCGGCTTATACTCGAGTATATACGGTAATCTTTATTTATATAGTGCCAACATATTCCGCAGCACTTTACAATTTGGAGGGTGTAGGTAAAGACAAAAAGACAGACATTACACAATAAAAGCTACTTACAGATGAGACACAAGGTGTGAGGGCCCTGCTTGCAAGAGCTTACAATCTATTAAGGTTTGATTACATTTTCTTGCTGCAGTTCTACGCCAGCTGTTTGATGACAGGACACAGAGGTGTTTTTTTTTTTCGAGGTTGCCTTTGAAGCCACATTACTTCGGTACCTCCTCTTAAGGTTTTAAACATGAGGGAGGTAACAGAAGGCAGGCTCTGAGACCAAGATTGGGAAGGAGAACTGCAGACAACGGATCTTGGAGAATTAAATTTAACAGGGCTAATGGAAACAGCCTTCAAACAAGAAATGCTGCAGCTTGGCTGTAGAAAAGGAAGATTATATGCAGCATAGGAAAAGAACAAATCAGCATAAAAAACATTAAAAGAAGCTGAATAATGGCTCAGGCAAGCAATCTAAAATGTATTTAGTTTAAGGGACAAACCCTTTAAGCTTTATAAAAAAAAACACTATACACTAAACTCCTAAGCTACTTCTAGGAGTGGCTGCAGATAGTTAGGATTTTTCCCTTTTTCTCTAGGCAAATTTAGGGAATTTGGGGTGACATGTATGAAAACTGTCTAGGTCTAAAACTTTTTGTTGCCCATAGCAACCAACCAGAGCTGCCTTTCATTTTTTCAGAGCACTATATGAAATGGGAGGGGCACTCTGATTGGTTCCTATGGGCAACAAAGTGAATTTTAGACCTAGACAGTTTTCATACATGTGGCCCTTGGTGTTCTATGTCAACAAAAATAGCGTTGCAGCTGTTACTTTATTAATAATTTTACATTTTAGACCTTCTTAGAAAAAAGCAAAATGGTGTTCAAAGGTTAATATTAGAGTTAGATTTGTAAAATAATTCATGAAATTATATACCTATTCCAGTATCCACTTTTCCTTTAAATATATGTATAGGAATATTCACCAATTTGAAACACTGCAAAAACCACACCAGCACAGACCGCCTGACTTGTGCAGCACTTACAACTTCTTACATCAATCAGGCCACAGGGAAATTTATTGCACTGTTCTAAAGTCCAGCATGGCTCAGAGCCTGTACTGATCACACTACACAAAATAACAGCTGTTGATTTGAAGCAGTAACCTAGAGAAGGACATTTTATGTTTGCAGCATGTATTTCCTGATTATTCTGACACTTTAACAAATGCTGCTCTGAGTTATTTTTTAAAGATCCTCCAATCTCAGTCTGTTCTAACTTGTTACATCCTATATAAATCACAAGTAAAGCAGACGCTGAGAACGTGTTCCTGACTGCACTGGGCTATTAAGAAAATACTGGTACTTTATCATTTTATCACATAGCCCAAATATTTGTTAAAACTTTTAACATGGGGTATTAAATGTCTGAAATACAGTGGGGAAAAAAAGTATTTAGTCAGTCACCAATTGTGCACGTTCTCCTACTTAAAAAGATGAGAGAGGCCTGTAACTGACCTCATAGATAGACCTCAACTATGAGAGACAAAATGAGAAAACAAATCCAGAAAATCACATTGTCTGATTTGGCTCCTCTGTTCTCCGCTCATTACCTGTAGTATTGGCACCTGTTTAAACTTGCTATCAGTATAAAAGACACCTGTCCACAATCTCAGACAGTCACACTCCAAACTCCACTATGGTGAAGACCAAAGAGCTCTCGAAGGACACCAGAAACAAAATTGTAGCCCTGCCCCAGGCTGGGAAGACTGAGTCTACAATAGGCAAGTAGCTTGGTGTGAAGAAATCAACTGTGGGAGCAATAATTAGAAAATGGAAGACATACAAGACCACTGATAATCTCCCTGCATCTGGGGCTCCACACAAGATCTCACGCTGTGTACTCAAAATGATGACAAGAACAGTAAGCAAAAATCCCAGAACCACACAGGAGGGCCTAGTGAATGACCTGCTGGGACCAACGTACCAAAGGCTACCATCAGTAACACTACGCAGCCAGGGACAGATCCTGCAGTGCCAGACGTGTCTCCCTGCTTAAGCCAGTACATGTCTGAGCCCGTCTAAAGTTTGCTAGAGAGCATTTGGATGATATAGAAGAGTATTCGGAGAATGTCATATGGTTAGATGAAACCAAAGTAGAACTGTTTGGTAGAAACACAGCTCATTGTGTTTGGAGGAGAGAGAATGCTGAGTTGCAACCAAAGAACACCATACCTATTGTGACGCATGGGGGTGGCAACATCATGCTTTGAGGCTATTTCTTTGCAAAGGGACCAGGACGACTGATCCGTGTACATGAAAGAATGAATGGGGCCATGTATTGTGAGATTTGGAGTGCAAACCTCCTTCCATCAGCAAGGGCATTGAAGATGAAACGTGGCTGGGTCTTTCAGCATGACAATGATCCCAAGCACACCACCAGAGCAACGGAGGAGTGGCTTGGTAAGAAGCATTTCAAGGTCCTGGAGTGGCCCAGCCAGTCTCCAGATCTCAACTCCATAGAAAAACTATGAAGGGAGTTGAAAGTCCGTGTTTTCCAGTGACAGTCCCAAAACATCACTGCTCTAGAGGAGATCTGCATGGAGGAATGGGCCAACCTATCAGCAACAGTGTGTGCCAACCTTGTGAAGACTAACAGAAAACGTTTGACCTCTGTCATTGCCAACAAAGGATAAATAAAGTATTGAGATGAACGTTTGTTATTGACCATATACTTATTTTCCACCATAATTTGCAAATACATTCTTTCCAAATGAAACAATGTGATTTTCTGGATTTTTTTTTCTCATTTTGTCTCTCATAGCTGAGGTCTACCTATGATGTCAATGACAGGCCTCTCTCATCTTTTTAAGTGGGAGAACTTGCACAATTGGTGGCTGACTAAGTACTTATTTTCCCCACTGTAACATACAGTAGTATGATGTAATACAGGCAGAGCTGAAATAGTAATTAATCTATAGGTGAGCTTCAGGGAGTGGTATATATGGAATCAAAGTAATCCTTACACACATGATTAATTGTTGGTACCCTTCCATTGAAAGAAGAAAAACCCACAATGGCCACTGAAATAATTTAAAAACCGTCAAAAGTAATAATAAATTCAAATTGATTGAAAATCAACTGATACAAGACATTGGGCCACATGTATGAAAAGTGTCAAGGACTAAAACTCTTTGTTGCCCATAGCAACCAATCGGAGCGCACCTCTCATTTCTCCAGAGCACTATATAAAATGAAAGGGGTACTCTGATAGGTTGCTATGGGCAACAAAGTGAGTTTTTAGACCTAGACAATTTTCATATATGTGGCCCATTGTGTCTGAATGTCTATAACATGCAGTCTGCAGAGCCTATGTACACTGGTATCTACCACTATATGGAGACTGTATCGAGGTAATATGCAGTCTGCAGAGAATGTGTACGCTGGTATGTACCACTATATGGTCACTGTATGAAGGTTTGTGGTTGTTTTCTGGCCCCAGACTTGAACCCAACTGAGCATCTGTGGGACCACTTTGATCATTGTGTTTGCTCTAAGGATCCCCCCACACATCCTTCATCAACCATGGGATGCACTGCAGTCCATATGGCTCCAGATAACTGTGACAACCTGCCGGGACCTTTTTAAGTCACTCCTAACCCATATTGCTGCTGTCCAGACTGCACACAGCTACGCTGGATATTAGCTGGTCATAATAATGTGACTCAGCTGGCCCTCTGAATCCTAGTTACATCCCTGGCTGTGTTGAAATCTACCTTGAGCTTCTAATCAGTATGTGCACAGGTAAACGGTCATGTAAAAACTCAGCCTCATCTCTACAAGAAACTACAATCAACTGTGAAGGGTAGGAATTTTAATGGATTAAAAGAGCTGTAAGCTGTATATTTCTTTCCTTGTGGAGAACACCATAAAGGTTTCTGGGGACTTATAGGCCATGCAATGCTCACTACAAAAATAGGATAGATACATAAGCTCTTCTTTGGGAAGGAAGCTATCGCTCTGGTGCCACCTGTTGGAGGTAGCTTCCCTTTCAGTCACATCTGATCTATTAAAGAGGTTGTCTCATTATATTGATTCATCTTACCTCAGTCCTGTTTTCTTGGTTTCATTTAGAATTCAGGGGCGTGTTAACTGGCTTCTACTAGGCTGTAGTAGAAGCCAGGTCTGTAGCTATAGCAACCAGTGCTGGCAGCCTATCATGAGAGCTTGAACAGGTCTTTAGCTATAGCGACCTGAGGAGGGGATATCTAGGAATAGGTAGGTCACTGTTAATGGACACATATTGCAAAGTGACTTGTTTTTGCAAGATCTTTAGCATAAAAAGCAATCCTTGTAGTGAGACAACCCCTTTAAAAAGACTTAAAACATGAGTAGGAATTTAAGCAATCCCATCTGCAAACACCTATTTCTGGGTTTTTTACCTCTCATTAGTACAGAGCAGGGCTTTAGCTCCCTGGGTAAAGGCCTTTGACATAGGGAGGTACATTTTCTCCTCTTTGAAAGCAACGTAAAGATGCAGAGAGACTTTTATGCCTTTTAATGCTCTTTGAGAAAATAGGATATGAGAACAAGCTAGTGCCAGCTTTTGAAGGTAGCTTTCTTTTCATTCAACATAATTGAGAAAAACATATAATTCCAAGTAGAGTTGAATCCACGTCATGTAAAGGTAAATTAATAGCTAATGTAGATAACTTAGGTAGTTGCATATTCATTATTTTTAGGCTAATTCAGACTTCTGTTATAATGTAGTCGACTTCTCTCCATAGGATAAAAGACAAAGTCTGAAGTGTTTGTTGAGTCCTTTAGGGCTCAGTGCTTCTAAGGTGTTTATTGATCTGGCTTCTATATTAAGGAGCTTGTTATCCCAGCCCACTTCCCATCTCCTCGTGATCAATACCATATTAAACTAATATACCATTCTAAAGTTCATATACCTGCAGTGTTCTTTATCATGTTCATTATTATATCAAGAGTATCCTATTTGTACAAGTGGGTTTAATTTCTTCCTGACTTCTCTATAGATTTAAATCATTGATAGAGAAAGGCTAGGTGAAGATTTCCTGTGATTATTTGTTTATCAAAGTCATATGTAACTCAAAAAAATAGCTAAAATTGTTATAGGATTGACCTTTGAATTTCCACAGGTAAAATTTGAGCAGACTACAGCAGATTGCAAGTGAGTAATACCTTTTTAAAATCTTATTTATATACTATGTGGAAATGGATCTGTGGTTTTAATTTTTTAAGTCATTACATCTCAATTTCATTTGCGCACTGTTCAAACATTTCTTGCAGATTTTCTACATTGATTTCAATATGGATATCACAATCCACATAAAATTTACCGGCAAAGTGTTGGTGTAGATTGTGCTGTAGATTTTCAAACCAATTGATGGATTGTTTTTCTATTAGTCTGTTAAGGCAGAATTCAGGCTATTGTAAATGGCAGCTTGTAGTCTACAAATCGTCTCACTATGAAGGAACCAAAACTTTTAAATGGTTTTCAAGGAATTTCCATTCAAAATAAGACCTAGCATGATTTTTTAGCATGCTCATGATATATAATATATATAATACTGTACATGGCTATGAATAAGGACTAACATCCGAAATGCAAAAAAAGAAGTAGAAACAGCACTGGGATAGAAGAAATGGAATAGTGCACGTCCCTCAGACTGAACGAAGTCTGAAGCAATACAAAATTAGAAGGACAGCACTTGAAAAGAGAAAAAAAAAAAAAACGGTGTCTTTATTCCAGCAACGTTTCAGCTCTGAACAAAGCTGGAAAAAGGCTCTGTCCAGAGCTGAAATGTTGCTGGAATAAAGACACCGTTTTTTCTTTTCAAGTGCTGTCCTTCTAATTTTGTATAACACCCGAAACGCGTCAGCATTTATTTCTCTGCTTGGATTGATATGTAGATATTTGGATCTTGGATTGGATTTTAAGAGATGAAAATAAAGAGTTAAAATTTTTAACTGATTCCTCTGAAATTTGCTAATTTAGGTTTGTTTGAACTAAGCCTCTTCTTGCCTCCTCCAATTGGAAGGAACTATCAATTGGGTGAACTGATTACACATTGTGTGCATAGTGCTGCTCATAATATAAACCCTACCCCAAAAATAAGACCCAGTTAAGATCACCAGCCAGACGGGCAAATTTAGTAAGTCCATCATAATACACAACAAGTGTATTGAGTTATAAAATATACACTATATACAGTCATGGCACATGCACTGTCAGAGCACAGAGCAGAGACAGAAAAGCACTATAGAAATACAGTAGCCACAGACTGCACATGCTCATCCTGAAAGACACAGAACTACTTAAAGGGGTTTTATCATTTGAAGTGTTCGTGCTCTTCAGCTAATTCTATGAGATTGAATTTGAAATCCAGGGGCGAGTTTCTCCTCTCAGCAGGCATGTTCTCCTGTCAGGAGGTGTGTCTCTCCTCTCTGCATGTGTGTCTCTCCTCTCAGCAGGCGTGTCTCTGCCCTCAGCAGGTATGTCTCTCCTCTCAGCAGGTGTGTCTCTCCTCTCAGCAGGCATGTCTCCCCTCACTGAAGAGCTGTGATATCATCATTCTGTACTTGCAGTAGAAGGGGAAGGTTGTCTGGACAGAACAGATCTGCAGCCTCCTGTAGCGTTCTCTTGTGTCTGCAGAGCCTTCATCTCCAGGCTCCACAAGCTCCTTGCTATGCTATAACCACTTATACACACAACCTGAACTGATGAAACACACGTGAGGAATGCACACTGCCCCGCCCCCCTCTTCTCCCTCTCTGTTATCAGACAGGAGACTGTGTGACTGTGTTATATGGAGGGAACACAGGACATAAGACTGTGTTATATGAGGGGATCTATGATTTAAACAGTCAGTAATTAGTCAGATCCTTCACCTTACAGCTGGGAGATGATTATACAGCCAGCAGCCCTCTCACATAGCTGGTTTTACCTTTGGTTTTAACAGCTCAGAGGGGAGTAAACACAGAGTGTGTAGGCAGCCAATCACAGCACAGGGGGCATGTCCATGGCATTTTCTGTCTGGGGGCGTATCCCAACAGGCTGAATGAAATGTCAGTCAGCCAATCACAGTGCAAGGGGCGTGTCCAGGGTGGAATCCATCCGTGTCCCGACTATCAGCAGCAGAAATAGAAAACAGATGCACAGAAAAGCTCATATCTACTATACTAAGTGACTCAGTTAATGCAAGCCAATTGCAAAAGTGCTTATTTTTACTGTCCCCATAATCTGAGATATGATCTTTGTAGTGAGAAAACCCCTTTAAAGATGAAACTTGTGAAAAACAGCTATAAACACATACAAGCGGTATTTTTCTGGGTGATTAATGTTTTTCCTAATTGTAATTACAAACATTATTAATATAATAATTGTTGTTGAATGTTCCAGAAGAAGATTACATGACTGTATTTGAATAAATGTAGATTTTTGTACATGAATTAATAAGTCATCCTCTGAAAATAAGCCTTAATGCATCTTTTGGAGCAAAAATAAAACGGTGGTTCCCACAAAGCAAAGTCTAGTGGCACAGTTGACTCTCAGCTACCTGTGAGCCGACCGTGCATGAGAATTATGAAGGTGGAGCTTGCAGCTGTCCTTCTCGTTCACTTTTGAGGGAACTCCCAAATATAGCTGAACACATACACTATGTTTGGAACTTCCATAGTAAATGAGGAGGACAGCCTCAAGGGCCGCCCTTATCAATCTCATACATGACTGTGCCACTAGGCTTTGCTTTGTGGGAACCCCCCTTTAATCTAAGATCTGGCCCTATTGGCAGTGTGGTGGCTCTGTGGTTAACATTGTTACCTTGCAGCACCGGAGTCTCACCAAGGACAACATCTGCAAGGAGTTTACATCTTCTCAGACTCCCAAAAAAATATAGACAGGTTAATCTGGAATAACACTGTGTGCCCCATTGGGGACAGGAAGCAATGTGTACAGGGCTGTGTAATATTATAGCACTATATATATCAAGTGTCTAACTCACAGTACCCTTACTTACTAATTAAAGGGATCACTTGCTCAAGTGCTGTTATATCTTCAGTGTTGTTTCAGGTATGGTGGCACTTCTGAAATTTTAGATTAGCTTCAGCTAAACTTCAGTACTAGGCTACCATACCAAGAAATGTCACTGCCTGACACAACAAGGGGCCATAGGGCTCCAACAGAATAAGACAGAGACAAAACAAAGCTAAGAAAGGTCTGTTTGGTTTTGTGCATTTTGTTAAAATTTATTTTTTTGTTTTATATTATTCTAGCACAATTGAAAATCGTTTGAAGCTGCTATTCTGGTCTATTGATTTTAATTTTGGACTTCTTTTTTGCTTTGTTTTCATATTTTGAGTAAGTCATTTAACAGCTCTGTAATTTATTGCTGGTAATATCTACACAGCTGGGAAATCAATATTATTAGCTGTTGCAAAAAAAAAAAAAATCAGGCTCAGTGATGGTTCTAGGCAGAATGTAACAGCGTATTTCCCAATAATTATATGTTGGTGTAGATTGCAGCTTAAATTCCCCCACCCACAGAAATAGTTCTTGACAAGTCAGGTCTATTTGAAAACAATGTAATATGATGAATATAACAGATGTTAATTCAAAAGACTAAATGCAGGAAATGTATCTCAGAATGACAGATACGAGTCGCTCAGAGCGTGTGAGACATAACATCGATGGACTTCATACAACCATATAGAGATATATAAATGTGCAACATATAAATGCAGCAGTGTGTAAAAGTTTAAGGCAGGGGTGGAAAACATGCTGTAAAGTAAGAATGTTTTTAGTAATAGAAATGTTAACAGTTTATTTGTATTAGTTAACAAAATGTACAGTGAATGAACAAAAAAATAAATCAAATCAGTATTTTATGATCACCATTTGTTTTCAAAACCCCAACAGTTCTCCTGGGCACAGAATTTCACAAAAGTGAGTAAACCCCTCACATTTCTGTAAATACTGTATTATATCTTTTCATTGGACAACACTGAAAATATAACACTTTAATACAATGTAAAGTAGTCAGTGTACAGCTTGTATAACAATGTAAATTTGGTTTCCCTCAAAATAACTCAACACACAGCCATCAATGTCAAAACCGATGGCAACTAAAGTGAGTACACCCCTAAGTGAAAATGGACAAATTGTGCAAAATTTGCCGTTTTCCCTCCCCGGTGTCATGTGACTCATTAGTGTTACAATGTCTCAGGTGTGAATGGGGAGCAGGTGTGGTAGATTTGGTGTTATCGCTCTCACACTCTCTCATACTGGTCACTGGAAGTTCAACATGGCACCTCATGGCAAAGAACTGTCGGAGGATCTATAAAAAGTAATTATTGCTCTACATAAAGATGGTGTAGGCTAAGAAGATTGCTTTTATGAAGTTTTACACAGGCCTACATCTTACTAATTTCCAGTCCACCAGTATCTCTTCTGCAGAAAAACAATATTGTTCCTGATGACTTCACAAGGGTTGTCTCCAATGAGCTTCAAGCCAAAGTTTTTTGATACCTTAATGTTGTACCACAGTGTACTGGTATAACCATATTTAATGACTCACTGGAGTCAAAAAGTGGATCCACTATATCACTTGTGGATTTTGGCGTAAATCACATCAAAGAGCAGAATCTAAGGAGACCGATCCCCTCCAGTATTTACCTTTTTAATCTGGAATAAGGGGATCTAGCCTTCACGGCAGGGGATTCCCAGGTCTTTAATTCTGACGTGATAGCTGACTGCAGTAAGATACCATAGGAACAGATGAGAAGAGTAGTCACAGACAGAGGTCAGGGCAGGTAGAGTTCTTTTGAAGTCAAGGACAAAGTATAGATCAGCACAGACATTGGACAAGTAGCATGGTCACAAACAAGCCATTCTTCAGAATCAAGAAGGAATATGCAGAAATATCTATAAACGCTAATAGCACACAGAAAATCTGACAATAAGGTGGGGATGGAGTCCCTTTAAAAAGCCCCATCAGGACAGCAATTGACAGATAGATGCTGTACACTGGCTCTTTAATTCTAAAAAGGTCAGTGGGCACGCACTCTATACAGCATTCAGCAGAAAGAAACAGACGAGCCGCTGGAACCACATGCCACGGCGAATGAGTAGATGCTTTTGACGATGACCCTGAGGACAAAATGCAGGATGGTTTGTTATCACCATAAACTTCTTCTCACAGCAACGGACTTTTTCAGGGCTTATGCTATTACCTGCACCTTCCTCATTGGCTGTTTAAAAGTCTCCTACTTCCATCACCGGCCACTGGAATCCAGAATGGCAGACCACAGTCCACTGTCCTGTAGTCTTACAAAACAAAAATACCATATATACAGTGCAGCCCAACAACATACATATACAGGCAGTCCTCGTCTTACATCATTCTGACTTACATCTGTCCCCTAGTTACAAACGGAGGCTTATTGGGCATGCTGGCACTTGAAGGTCCATGTTCCATATTGCATAGTAGCTGTGGAATGACAAGTTCCAGCATTCCACAGCAGCACACAAGGTTAAAATGAGGTGAAATCTTCTTAACAGGGGCACAGACAGCAAAACAAATGTAAAAACCCTTCCCTGCACAATCCAAAATGAATAAAAAAAACTTTTGTGCCAGAGTTACATTTAATAAATATATCTGTTCCGACTTACATACAAATTCAACATAGGCTATATCTACAATGCATTGGACAAAAAACGGCCCGAAAGCAGCCGTTTTTTTCCGATGCAGGACCTCGGTTTTTGTCACGTTTTGTACGACAACGCGGTCCCTTCTAGGTTTTTTGCTGTCACCCTTACAATTGTAAAAGTGCCGGCGTATTATGTAACATGTTGTATAATATGCCGGCGCCATCGAGCAGAGAAAAGACGAGCTGTGGAGACTACAGCTTGTCTTTTCTATTGCCGCCTATGGGGCTGCAGGGACGATCGTATCTTTTGCACTTTTAAAAAACGAAAAGTGCCGAAAATAAGCTCATATTCCTGTGCAGTAGGGACATAGCCTTAAATGGGTTTTGCCAGGACGTGCCTTATCTGCTAAGAAGCAAATGTAAACAAGCCACGCTGAGCTAAGAGAGAGAGAGACACAGCCAGAGCACAGTGCATAAGGGATCGTGTGAAATGTTCACTCAAATAATCAAACTACAACTAGTGGATTCTGTATACAAAAGACAACACCTTTTCTCCACAGCAGCTTTAAAGCTTCTTCATGTTCCCTGTCATCAGATAAAGCAGGGATCTACTCAGATAATCACACTACAACTAGTGGATTCTGTTTACAAAATACAACATATTTCTACCCGGTGCCTTGAAAGCTTCTTCAGCTCCCTTTCATCAGATAAGAAGTGTGCTCTGCGCAAGCCCGGCCAGCAGCTCTTGTCACTCTGCCTGGTCGTATCTAATAGAAGCTTTTAAGTAACTAAGGGCAGGTAAGGCAGCCTGTAGCTCTCTTAGGCTGCAATTTTTGTAATCACATATATTTAGAAAAGTGATTAAATACCCATTTTGGAGGATCCCACGTCAACATTACATCGTGGCAAAACCCCTTTAAGAACAAACCTACAGTCCCTATCCTGTTCTTAACCCTGGGGACTGCCTGTATTAACAATCCAGAAACAAAATAAAAACAGTGTCTTAGGTGCAATGTGAGAATTTAAGGTGACAGTCAACTATCTACAAAGAATACAGTCACTGCAGAGAAAAACTATAGAGTTTATCCCCCATCCAGCTATAACTCAGGGACTGTACTCTGTGGCTTGCTACTGAAGTTCATTTACTGTACGTCTAATAAACAAAAGTAAAAATAAGAATAATGGAGTTTTCAGAGAGCTGTAACCTCACTATGGACTTTCGTGGTATATGAGGAGAAGAGAAATCTCCTGTTCGGTGCTCAGTGAATGAGCAGCTGATGTAAAGTCCCCACCTACGGTGTGAGATGAATGTAGTAAACCTCTGAAATCAGCTGAACATTTTCTATTGAGTTACAGGAAATGAGATCTTAAATGTCTTATAAGCATCAAAAAGAAAATTCAAAAGCAGGATATTTAAAGCTTGTTCTTGTTCAGTGGGTTCAAAGGGAAGTCATTTTGGGGGGGATTTTGTTCTATTTGTCATCTTAATTTCTGTAAAAATTTTACCTAAATATGTTATGTAATGAATCAAATAGTGTAAACATAATTATACATTTTTGATAATTATTTTGCTATTTTAAGCAAAAAATGACCCTCTTTGGTAATACAGGTATAGCAACTGCCAAGCAGCTGGTGTCCCAATGCATTTTGAATCAGTCTTAGAGGTAAGAAATTAAGAATAAGAAGGCATACAGTAGATAATTAAAGGGGTTGTCTCTCTACATTGATTCATCTTACCTCAGTCCTGTTTTCTTGGTTTCACTTTGAATTCAGGGGCGTATTTACTGGCTTCTACTAGGCCGCAGTAGAAGCCAGGTCTGTAGCTATAGCAACCAGTACTAGCAGCCCATCAGGATAGATCAAACAGGTCTGTAGCTATGGTGACCTGAGGAGCTGATGCAGCCCATTCAAGAGGGGATATCTAGGAATAGGTAGGACACTGTTAATGGGCACACATTGCTAAGTGACTTGTTTTTGCAAGATCTTTAACATAAAAAGCAACAATCCTTATAGTGAGACAACCCCTTTAAGTTCAGAAAGCTTAAAAGAAGGAAACTAAAGGTCCTGGGATAGCGCACTGGTAGAATCATAATTGTTATCACTGTGGTATGTTAATGACATACATGCTACTGATGGTGGTAGTTAAAGATTGGTGATAGTTTTGCTATGGAACCTTGGGATTTTTAATTACCCCTTTGGAGATACTTTTTAGATTATCAATTAAGTCAGGAATGTCAATCATTTGGATTTGGTTTTGGTACCAAATCTAATCTACATGACTAAAAATACTTCAATGTCATGTTAAAGGGGTTTTCTCACCATGTTGTTTCACAAAGTTTGTCTTTACAGCCGGAACTTTCATCCTACACTGACAGTCATGACACTTGGAAAACAATAGTTTTCCTAGCACTAAGGAGTCTAACAAAACTTGAACACAGCCCAGTTCACTGTTCTACTTCACCAAAATCCTCTGATAATTCTAGTCATGTCAAAGTTGTTGCATTTTGGATTCAGATCGATAACAAATTTGACCTGATTCGATTCAGGTGGGTCTGAATCAAATTTTGTTGAAAATCACCAAAAAAAACCACAGGTCGCCTAAGGTGACTTCAGGTGTTTTTTTTTTTTTAACTTGTGAACTTGAGTTGCACCTCCCAACCAACAGTGTAGTGCCACAAAACTATAAAGGTACTTTGGACTGTGGACATTCACTCTATTGCTACTATGCAAAGCCATCCACACCTTACTTTCCTGGTATCTTCCTTTATACTGTCATGTGCTTCTATACTGTTTTACATTGTTAAACTCAGCTTAAATTGTTAATTATAATATGTTCTTTTTATTTGCACTGTAGGAAGGGTCAACAAATAGTCAGCTGATACTGAGAGACTCTAAAACTTGCTACCTATGGACTGAGAAGTTGGTAACTTTCCACTTTGCTAGAAGATGCACAGTTGAGTTTTAGGCTATGTCTACACAGCACTGGATTTTCATCGGATTTTCAGCGGATTCACAATTTTAAATCCACATAAAATACGACAATACCCAACGCTGTGTAGACTTCAATAGAAAAAACGTGCTGTAGTCTACACAGGTTTTCTTCTGCAGCCGCTGGGCATCCGGCAGAAGATAAAACACGTTCTATCTTCCGCTGGATACCCGTCCGTCGGATTCCTGTACAGCCCATGAACTGAGCCTCTCAACGTATAGATGCCGTATTATTACTGCACACTTAGTAAAAGATAGCCCGCTAGGAGTTCCCGGCAAGACTCCCCAATTGTACCATAAACACACACTAGGGCTGATACATTTGTAATTCTTTACTTTAGAAAAATTTCTTTACTGGTGCATAACAAAGTGCAAAGCGACAAACACCTTAGGCAATGCAAACACATATTAGATGTGGCAGTACTTAGCTGACATGCAGAGGTTCATTTCAATAGATGAATGTCCAATATTTCTTAGTAGGACGCTGAAAGCTGATATCAATGGAGTGGAGTGCAGCGGGATGCTGCCTCGCAGCAGCGCGACGGTTCCGAAAGATTACTTTCCTTTCTCAAGCATGCGCTGTAAGGGAAGTCTACCTCTTTATCCTGGTTTGAAAATCGCACAAGTGTGTATAAGCTTACTGTGAGTTAGAATTTAGTTTAACTACTAAATGTACAATGTACTATATACATACGTTAAAAACATTATCTTTAAATGAAGAAGGTAGCAGAATAAGATACGAACAACATTACTATAACTTGTTGGCTCACTACAAATAACTTTTTAGGTTAAAGGATTCGTTTAACCCCTTAGGTGCAATTGTATCCATTTTAGAGATCCAATATGTTTCTCTCTGTAATAATTTTATTTTATCTTGATGAGGATCTCTATTATGGATTTGTTCCAATACGCACCAACGTAGTTCGCATACATTGTGATGCTGTTCATCAAAATGTTTAGCAACCGTTGTAGGCAACTATAAGGTGCCTTATAGTTGCCTACAAATGGCAATGACAAACACTAAAGTGGAAATTGACACATGTGAAAAAGACCTAAAAAAATCTGTGGCAATTGATCAATATGACAAGATACATGCTGAATTAAAAACGAATGTTGAAAAATTGAGATCGCAATTGTTACAAAACAAACTCAAGAAATTTGAGAGAGACACCAAAGACTACCAATTTAACAGAGTCTACAACTGGTCAGAGGATCGATTTCACAAACGGCAACAACGGAGATTCATTAAAAGGAACAACATAAGTTCTGAGGCATCAAGCAATGCCTCTGATAGCTCATATGAAAAAAAGTCACGATCTAACAAATCACAACCTTTTTTGGAAGAAAGTTCTCAGGAAGAACCAACAGCGAGTACTTCAGTACAAACACGAACAGGAGGAAGAGGCCGGACACCAGCGTCTCACAAGACTCAAAAGAAAAAATAGATTTCCTTGTTGTAAACATCTCAACACAGTCATTAACGGAAGACCAAGTTAAACTTCTGAATAAAGGATTGAATTACGTTCCTGTAAAACAAAATGACATTTTTCAATTTCAGATTGACTTTTACAAATTATGCCGCTCAAGATTAAGATGTTTTTCTACAAAGATAATCCATCCAATTCTGAACCAATACGTTTGGCTCAGTGGTTAAATAAAAAAAGCCAATTTGATCCATCTTGTCAAAATCCAACCCTTGAAGTTTTTATGCAGATGGTCAATAATGAAGTTTCAAGAAAGTGGCATACTAATTCCTATGTCCATGATAACCTTTCCCCCCCTGAAAAGCAAGCTCTAAGAGAATTATCACAAAATAATGACATCATTATCAAAAAAACAGATAAAGGGGGGCAACAGTTATCATGGACAGGGACTTTTATGTTACTAAAGCTCAAGACCATTTACAGGATGAGAGTGTATATAAAAAACTAACAAAAGATCCTACCAATGCTATCAAGAGAGAAATAGATTGCATCTTAGATGAAGCATCAAACATCAAACATTATAGATATTAATGTGAAAAATCTTCTAACTGTACCTCATCCACGTACCCCGGTCATATATTTTGTACCCAAAATACACAAAGATATTAAATCACCACCATGCAGACCCATCGTGTCCAGGATGGGATCTCTACTTGAACCCTTGGCGGTATATATTGATGGATACCTACAAAAGCATATAAAAAAATAAAACATCATGTTTAACTGATACCACACAGTTTCTTCATAAAATCCAAAAAATAAACTGTCGAGATGTCACTTTTGTGTGTACGTTGGACATTAAGTCACTATACACAAATGTACCATATGACTTAGGTACACAAGGTGTTAAGGAAATATTAATGCAGGATGCTAGACTATGGAATAAACACATATCCTTCTTGATGATGCTGTTGGACATAGTTCTTCTAAAAAACTATTTCAGATTTGGTAATTACTTCTTCATACAGACCCAAGGCTCGTCTATGGGATCTCCCGTAGTTCCAAGTGTAGCCAATCTATTTATGCTAATGTTTGAGAGAGAACATGTTCATAGTTCAGAGTTCTCTCAACATATTAAACTTTGGCTGCGCTATGTCGATGACGTCATCTTGTTATGGACTGGTACAGAGACACTCTTAGATCAATTTTGTAGCTATCTCAATTCTTGTCATCCTTTAATCGAATTTACAATCAACAAACAAACCACAGAGATTGAATATCTAGATGTTAAAATCATCAAGGATGTTACTAGCGATACGTTTCAAACTAACCTCTACTCTAAACCCACAGAACGTAACAATATCTTACATCAATCGAGTTATCATGCCCCACAGACCTTCTATGGTATCCCCAAAAGCCAACTAATAAGAGCACACCGCATATGTTCCAATTTAGAAAGTTATGACCAAAAAATGCAAGAACTGATAGATAAATTTGCAGAACGTGGATACAATAGGAATAAACTGATACAATTGGGCTTAGAGATACGAACCAAAAATAGGGAAGAGCTCCTACAACGTAGAACTATACAGAAACAACGTTCGAGGTTTATCTACATATCACATTTTGATAAACACTCCAACATAATCAAAAGTGCTATTAATCGCCATTGGCCTTTGCTACAAAATGACCCGAAGTTTGGTCACCTATTCAGAGAAAAACCATGCTTTATTTTTAAACGTGGCAAAACTCTTGGTGACAACTTAGTACATTCGGATATACGACCTCCACCAGGTACAAAACAACAATTTTTACGTACCAGACGAAATGGCACATATCCGTGTTTGTCTTGTACCAATTGTTCTGCCATCATAAAAGGTTCCACTATCCAACACCCACATCAAGGTTATGAAATACCCATAAAAGGTTTTTTCAGCTGCACTAGCAGCAATGTGACATATATGTTAAAATGTCCGTGTAGCAAATATTACATAGGTCAGACCAGCCGTCCTATTAAGATACGAATAGGACAACACAAATCTGCTATACGTAACTTCAAAAACCATAAAGAATTAAGAGATAAAGAATTTGGAGAAACAACGGTTGCTAAACATTTTGATGAACAGCATCACAATGTATGCGACCTACGTTGGTGCGTATTGGAACAAATCCATAATAGAGATCCTCATCAAGATAAAATAAAATTATTACAGAGAAAAACATATTGGATCTCTAAAATGGATACAATAGCACCTAAGGGGTTAAACGAATCCTTGAACCTAAAATGTAACTTATAGTGAGCCAACAAGTTATAGTAATGTTCTTCGTATCTTATTCTGCTACCTTCTTCATTTAAAGATAATGTTTTTAACGTATGTATATAGTACATTGTACATTTAGTAGTTAAACTAAATTCTAACTCACAGTACGCTTATACACACTTGTGCGATTTTCAAGCCAGGATAAAGAGGTAGACTTCCCTTACAGCGCATGCTTGAGAAAGGAAAGTAATCATTCCGAAACGTCGCGCTGCTGCGAGGCAGCATCCCGCTGCACTCCACTCCATCGATATCAGCTTCCAGCGTCCTACTAAGAAATAATGGACATTCATCTATTGAAATGAACCTCTGCATGTCAGCTAAGTACTGCCACATCTAATATGTGTTTGCATTGCCTAAGGTGTTTGTCGCTTTGCACTTTGTTATGCACCTGTAAAGAAATTTTTCTAAAGTAAAGAATTACAAATGTATCAGCCCTAGTGTGTATTCATGAACTGAGCCGCCAGGAATCCAAAATCCAACCATGTTTTTTGCACAAAAAGCATGCAAAATAGAACGGTGTGGCAAAGTTAAAATACCATCAGATTTCTGATTGCATTTTAACTTTGCTGTGGAGACACAGCCTTAGAGGGAAAAACTTAGACACTGACTTTTGCACTGTCTGGAAAAAATGCAAAATCATTCACATAGGCCAGAATAGAAGCTCTATACAAATGTATGAGAAACTGAAATTGTAACACTGTTGTTGTAAGGGTATTGCTTTTCCTCTCCACCCTTCCCATTAGAAGTTTCTAGATTCTATAAAAGGCTAGCACTTAGCCCTTAGTGGTTCTGCAGATACAGACCAGTAGGTAGCCAACCAGACAACTGAGCTATGGACCATGGGACAACAGTGCTTGAGCATGCCAGTCTTCTGAGAGAGGAACAGCTAGCCTAGGCTTTTCCTCAGCACAGAGTCTTTGTTTACCAGGGAGGAGACTGGAAAAGTCGCTCAGTGTCTTGCCTGTATTGTGTTGCACGTGAGTTCCTCCATTAAAGAAGTGCACTGGTTCACTACAAACCCCTCACTCTCTGGACTTATTTCCCATTCGGGTGCACCATGCTCTACCAACAGTAACATATGGTGACACCTTGACTTACCTCCAGATGATTGCCATATGAGGACTTCAGTGCTGACCTAACCTTCTTTTTTTTGGATTACCTTGACTTACAGTGTCCGGGGAATCTAGCATAGAGTTCGGACCACCCCAAAGCCAGGCACTGCAGCAGCACTTCTGTCTGATGTTCACACACCAGCATGCAGAAAAGCCACAGTATAATGCATGGAGACTGCAGAAATGCAAAAATACCCATTAAACAACCACTCGCACATCCTCAGGGCACCACACGTTTGCACCCTTATGTATTGCTTTATCTCTATGCAATTGTAATACCAGCAGGCACCCCTCTCATGCCCTAAGGATGAGTGGTTGTTTAATTGGTGTTTTTGCATTTCTGCAGTCTCTCCATGTATTATACTGTGGCTTTTCTGCATGCTGGTGTGTGAACAGGTACCAAGCTGATGTGCAGTCTGTATCATGTAAGTGTTCCCTTAGCTGTGGGATCTTTGAGTTGTTATTCAGCAATCAGCTGCACCTGTCAGCTTTTTTTTCCCCAGGAGCATATAAGGCTAGCGATGCCTGCTCCTGTGCCCAGTCTAGTACAGCCATTGAGCTATGAACAATGCCCCAAATGGTGTTGTTTTTTACAGTAATTGGCCCTTCCAGCAACACTTTCTGTGATGGAAATACCCCTTTGAGTCACGGTCCAAGGAGAACACACAGTTGTCCTGGTCCTACAGACTATAATATAATATACTCCAGCACTCATCCAAAAATCTATAAATAATGTTCGGTTCTTATTGTATTCCATAAGCATTGCAAACCTTGTTGTTGGTACTTAGTCATAGCCCATTAAGTTGACTATGACTAAGAGCCCACAACAAGTTGAAGCATGTTAGAGACACGTGTATATGTGCTCAAGATTGCTCCTAACTTGTATATTTTTTTTATGGGATCAAATACATTCTGAACAATTTCTACTGATTTTTGGACAAGTGCAGGAGTATACTGGATTCAAGTCTGTTTAATTTAAGGAATCCCAGTTTGATACTGTCTGCCAATCCTAGAATCATTTATCAAACCCACCACCTGATGCTGCAGTTAAGGGCATACTCCCATGGCTGAGATAGAAATACCAAATGCAGAGGCTTTTTGTACTACACTGTTTCTGTAACTCCTATACACTTCTATCGTGCTTACCAAAACAGAGTAGACCTGGCTGCTTGGCTGTTGTTGTAATCTCAGTCATCTTTTCCCACTGCATACAGGTATGATCGGGTTCAGGGGTCCTGCTCTAGGGCTTGGTGTACTGTAGGTCTTGTAGATATGCCATACATGTCTGAGATGGAAATAACCCTAGTAGCAATGTGCTCCACACTGCAATGTGCTCCACACTGCTTCAGTTAACACTTGGCATTGCACTTGATCTCCAATGTCTCCAGCAGAGCAGAAAGTTCATGCATCAACTTATTGACAGGTGGCCTCACATGACCTTGGCATGTGGACAGCCACAGGGCTCTTCAGTACAACTCATACCGCTGCTGATGTTTGTCTATGGAGCTTGCATGGCTATATGTCTAATTTTATGTACCTCTTAGAAATGCTTATGACTGGAGTAGCTCAACCCTCTTATTTTTGGTCGTGTATCTTGAACACATAAATTATTTGAACACCAGCGCCTTGGCTGCATGAATATTCTTATGATGTATTCTTACAAAGGCATTTTTTTAATGTTCAGTCTGGTAAATATTTTCCTCACATTCCCTATTATCAGTTTCATCATAAGTAGTTTTATGCTTCTCTTTTCCATTTTACAGCTGAACATTTATTATATAGATGGGAAGACTGACAGGCTAAAAGGACAATCAGTTCCTTCCTGTCATCTATTCCTCTGCTTCATTCTTTGTATCTGACTTTAAAGCCTCATTTATGTACGTAGCATAGTGAAGCTGTGAATTGCTTGGCTTAACATCACTCTATGTATATTGTCGGTAGTGATTGTACCAAAAGCTGGTTTTCATATCTGTCAGTAACTGCTGAATTATTAACCTCGTCAAGGCAAATGAGTGTATGTCAGGGTCCTCTGGCAGCAAATGGTAAGAACAGCCGTGTGGCTATGTATCAAGTATGCAGGAATGCCAGCCATGTGCTATACCCTCCGGCACTGAATGGATTAGGTCATTCATGTTCTCAGCAAATAGTATTATAGCCATGGAGAATGTCAATAATGCATTATCACACATTTAAATGTGTTTATAAAATACAATTTTCCAGCCTCCACACCAATTTCCGGGTATAAAAGCAAGGCAACCAGACACAGCTTAAGGGAGTATTCCCATAGATGTGTAAAAGGTCATGCACACCTTGCAAATATAGGGTATATTGGGTGCTGAAGGTGGAAAAGGACCAACGGTCCAACTTAAAATTTAAATAGTGAATCCACCGCACACCATAAAGGAGGACTTTAAATGGTCTGTATTACCGTACATAAGGGGTAAGGAGCATAGATCAGAACAAAATATAATAGAATATAAATGCACATAATTCAAGAACGATACTAAACATATGTTTTACAAATCAAAACGGCGAGACGACCGGAGACAGGTGCCACCGGCACATCACACTTGCCTCCGGATGTCTCGCCGTTTACTCCAGTGCCTCTGCCCTTCCACGGCATTATCTGCATCCTCAGGCGCCCTTCTCCTGGAGCATTATTAGACAACCTTTGTGCAAATCCCTTCCTTCTGATAATGCATACTCTCTCTGCATTTTACCTTATCCATACCTATTGATGTCTCTTGAAAAAGGCTTCGGCCGAAACGTCGTTTGTTTCTGACATCTTTTCATATACCCCAATTTTTGATTTGTAAAACATATGTTTAGTATCGTTCTTGAATTAATTGCAATTAGATTCTATTATATTTTGTTCTGATCTATGATCCTTACCCCTGATGAACGGTAATAAATACCAGTTAAATTCATCCTTTGTGGTGTGCAGTGGATTCACTATTTAAATTTAAAGGGGTATTCCCATCTCAGACAATCATGGCTGAGATCCGAGTGCCCATCCCAATACAGCGACTAGCAGTGGTCTAGATTACATTTAAAAAATGAACAATGTTATAAACATACGACCAGGGAGGTTAGGTAGAAAAGACATGACAGTGAACCCTAGCGCAAGACCCCCCAAGCTGTCCCTATCTACTTGCCGGTCTGACCCTAAGTGATTGGTGACAACTGAATGAAGTGTACACAGCGACCAAACAGTCTAACAAACACAGTAGAATAGTCATACATGAAAGGGTCAGCAACCGAGTGGGCAAAAGCAGTACCAAATCAGCAAGAATATAGAGTGCTCAGGAGAACAAGCAAGAGGTCATAAATCCAAAAGTAGCAAAGAAAAGTAAACGCCAGCCAAATCCGAAGAAGACTTATAGCAAGCACAGATTGGAGGGCTAATGGTATTCCTATGGGATGTAAGAGTCTTGGTATAGGATGTGATTGGACTGGCCCTCTGACATCCAGACCACACAGATCACAGACTGGTAAGGAAGGAATATGAGTGGTGAAAGAACTGTCAATCACAACTAGCTTTAACTGTCTGCAGCCCAGAACAAAGTCTACAGGAGAATCAGACAGGTGTGGCGAACATCAATTAACACAGCAAGGAGTGAGACAGAGCAGTGTTCAGACCAGTGCAAAATACAATGAAGTACAAAGTCATGGTCAACATACTTTATGGACAGAGGATGGCACAGAAGCCCAAGTGGGCACGAAGGTAACAGAATGATATACGAAAAGGATCGTTGTTTTGGTTATAGCACTTCATTCATCATTAGGATTTGACAAAAAAAACACACGTTACGTAAAGGTATACCTAAAGGGCAGTTCATACGGGTCCGCAGGAATTGTTCATCTGTGTCCTCTTTTAAAACGGAGGCAGATAAGCTGAGAGCAAGATTCATTGAATGCGGATACCCAAATTACATCCTAACTGAGGCATATCAGTCAGCTTTGACTTCTGATCGGTCTTCCCTGTTACAGAATCAATGTAAAAGTACTACATATGATATAGTGAGGATTATTGTGACTTATGATGACGCGTCCAGACAAATTAAGGACATTATCTCAAATTTCTGGCCTATTTTGACACAAGAACCCCATCTCAAAGATTTTGTGGACCCCTCTCCCAGCATTGTATATAGAAGAGGGAAAAATATTCGTGACTACCTTGTCCGAAGCCATTTTTCGCCACCTTCTCCACCTGTTACATGGCTCCATTCCAATTTACAGGGTACATATAGATGTGTGAGATGTAAAGCGTGCCCTTTTGTATCCATATCAAAATCGGTGACCAATTTAAAAACGGGAAGAGTGTTTAAAATGTTGGGGTACGTAAATTGTAAGACCAAGGGGGTGGTTTATCAAGCCACATGCCCCTGCCCACGTATGTACATAGGTAAGACCATCCATGAGGTTAGAAGGAGGATTCTTGAACACATCGGTGACGTGAGACATGATCGTGACACCCCTTTGGCGAGACACATGAATTTGAAGCATAAGGAAAATCCCTTATCGATCACCTTTTCGGTGGTTGAGGTTGTCCACCCACCACCAAGAAAATGGGATCTTGAGAAAAAGATCCTTCAAAGGGAGGCGGGCTGGATCTTCAGATTAAAAACACTTCAACCATATCAATGATTCCTTATCTTTTACTTCATTTATATGACCTAGTAGTTGTTTATTGTTTCTTGATACTATTATATATTTCATTGTTTATTTAATAACTGTATTTTTCGCTCTTCTTTCTACTACTATATCGCAATATGATGTTTTCACTGGTGGATATATATATGCTTCGTTATCCATTGTTACCTCCTATTTTTCTACTGCATCATATTTCTATTTACCATTGTGTCCCCACAATAGGAGCCTGTTGTTTTCATTGTATGGTATCTGATAATACCGAGGTAATTATGTTAGTTATTTTTGTTATCTTGGCTATACCTGGTTTTATTAGTCTATCAACGCTGGCTATTTTACCTGTTGCCAGTGAACGAGGATGCTTTGCCTGGCCGCATGCGCCGTTGTGTGGGCGCTTGTTCTCCGCCGCGCCGGCGCGCTGCTGTTGTGGTGATGAGGCACATGCGCCGTGCGATGAGCGCGGCGTGAGTGTTTGCGCCTGTGCAATAGCTCGTAGGTAGCAGTGTGAGCTCACTTCCGGTTGCCATCTCGTGTATATATTACATTTTTGAATCCCCTAACTTTATTCATCTTTAGACATTGTTTGTTTTAACACACGTGATGGTACTCCGGTGTTCTCTATGGAGGTATTTAACCACCGCATTTTCAATATACTGTCTGGTGGCGTCATCCTCGTCCAGCATAGAGAAGTGGGTGCTGGTTTTTCCCTCATCTTCAGAACCTCTTCCCCTTCATTATATCCATCAGGACATAATTAAGGAACGTAAATATATCTCAGTATTATTATCCGTTCCTGTTATCAATACAAGGACCTGTACTATCCGTAATTTTAAATCACGGTTCTATTCTTTGTTACTGTTCCCTGATGAACCCACTATATCTGTGGGGGAAACGCGTTGGGACAGGGATCTACTGTGGGGTTTTGTTCCCCTTGTTTTGTTTTGGAGATAGGGGTTGCCTTGTGTTGGTATATCTATATACACGTTTCTGTGTTTTTTGTTTATATGTGTGTTATTTTGTTTGGGGATGGTGTAGGGTCTAGGGACAGTTTAGGGTTTATAGAATAGGTTCCTGAGTGGGGTCGCCCTTGTTGGGGCGGGTTCTCCGCTTTTTTCTGCTTGTTAGAGTAGTCATTAGGGCGCTGTAGGGATTATTTTAGTCCCCCGTTTTATATCAAGTATTAATAAAGGTTATTTTTTACTATATTTATCCAGTCCTAAGATATCGGTACTTTGTGTTTTTTTGTTTAATTTTCCAGGATATCGGGCGTTTTCATGCAGTGGTTTCTCCGCCGAATTATATCTAGGAGTTTTTGTAGTTTTTTGTTTATCATTAGGATTTGCCAACCACTCTTCCAAAAATACCATCCACGGAATCTCTTGTTTAATTGTCCCTCCACCCATGTGATTCCTACAAGTGAGCGGCTGACCACTCACACTGTATTGAGTCATTTGAGTGTTGTGCCTCCATTGCACAATGCTACAAGGTGAACATTTAGGATATATACTATTTGCACATGTCTGTTCTGGTTACTCTACTATTAAAGAAAGCATTTCTGTCTCTTTCCCTTTCTCTCGTTATGTTATTTCTGATAATCCCTTAGATGTGAATGGGGGTTTAGGAAACAGTGTAGAGTGTGTGACCACCCTACAAATCTCTACGTAGCTGCTTAAAGGGGTTGTATCATTTCATTAAATGGTCTTCAGAATTAGGGGGCAGTTAAAACAAACAACTTTGCAGTTAGATGTCATTAGCAAAGCTGTCTTGTTTTCACAGTCTCCCTTATCTTCTGTTTCTGTAAACACAGTTCCCAGTGCTGGTCGGATTCCTCCTCCTGTCCTGTAATTGGCTGAGGGCTCTACTAATTTACATTATGTCTGGCCCCAGTCGGATTCAAGGGAGCGTGCATTCCTGTCTCTCTCATTCAGAGTAAGGGGCCAGCAGGAATTTCACTCTGCATAGCCAGAAGAAACACAATAACACTGCAGGGCTTCTACAATCAGAAAGCAACAGAAATGTGCCTCAATCCCTGCTTCTCTCACTTAGATTAAGGGGCCGCAGCAATTTCTCTCTGCACACCCAGCAGAAACACATTGCAGCTGATTCTACAATCAGAAAACAGCAAAATTGTACCATGGTGCCTCACTCTCCTGCATAGAAGGGAGATCTGTGTCGTTCATAGGAACACTGGATTCAACTGTAACAAACCTCCAGCTGAGAGAGGAGAAGAGATCATAGAAGATTGAGTTCATAGAATTGAATGCAGGTATGTGGTATTTAAACAGCTCTTACAAAATAAGACTGCAGGGAGAGGAACAGTGAGATGTGGACTCAGACAGAGAGGGCAGAGGGTAGAACAGGGCTCAGGAGCGAGCATGAACAGTGAAGAGGGGGATGATGTCATCACCCTTCAGTTAAGAAACACCCAGCTGGGAGGGAAAGAAACGCCCCTGGATTTGTAGAGCTGAGAAATTGAAAACACTTTGAAACACACAAACTGAAGAAGCGATACATCCCCTTTAAGTACTACAGGGTGGATGTAGCTGAATGCAGAGAGTACATTGAAGAAAGACCCCTTTCATGAGAGCAACCCTGTCCCTGTCTAAAAAGTGTTATGTATATACTGTATGTTCTGAGGTGAAAAACCATGAGTAAAACCTACCAAGACCTCAAGCTGTTGTCTGTGGTTTCTTCTCTGCTGGTGCACTATTGATTCTAACATACCACTGGTAGGTCCACAACACCATCACACTGCACACTTGTAGTTGTAGTTCGTGTTGTCACAGTGGCTGGAGTGGGCATTGGACCCCTAAACACTTACCAATGTCCATCGCAAATGTCAGTGGAGGGTTTTGCACAGTTGGAGACTCCAAGGGGCACTTCTATAGTAGTGATGTCTGGTGTTGGGGTGCCCATGATGTTGGTGCAATTTAGAGATCAGCTAGACACTCGTGACCTTTACACATTGAATGCAATTTATGAAATGGTATTGGAAGGTGTAAGGCCGCAGCTGGGAAGGTCTACAAGAGAGTATATATCCCAGCCAGGTTCTGGACATATGTCTGGGGAGTCCAGGACGCATGCCACCAAGATAAGGAGCCTTGGTGGAGTGAAAGGCCGTTGGTAAATAGATGTCGACAGTACAAACTGTCGACATATGTTTAATCTGTTAGTATGGCTACCAGCCATTCCCGGGTTGGCCTTTTTTTGGGAGTAAGCATAGATCAGGGTGGGTGCTTACTCCCCATGGCTCCACTCCGGGTTTTCCTGGCTGTATAAAAGGTCAGCAGGTAGCTGACTGGGTGTTGGCTGTACCTCCAGTCTACCTTCTGGGCTGGAGGTGTTCACACTGGGGGTAGCCTGTGTAGGACCAACAAGGTGATTGTGAGGGAACTACGCCATTGTTAGTAAGCGCTCAGACGAGCAAGTATTTTGTTTATGTTTTGCTGTGCATGTTTACCATCCGTTTTGTTCTGGTTATGAAATAAATCCACGGAGCCAAGCAACCGTTTATACCTGACTTCTGCCTCTGTCTCATGCCTGAAAGACTCATGCGGTGATCGCAGAGCTGTGCAAGCTCGCAAAGGTTGTAGTCTCTCTTTTATGCATAGTTGAGTAAGTTCACTATGTTTGCATATGAGTGAAAATGTTCACCTCATGTTATACACAGGGTTAGAGTCTCTGTTGGCAATTGGATACAGATGACTCCTTGTATTGTATAAGAGATCTTTTTAAGGTGAGAAACAGTTCAAACAATACTTCACTGAAGAAGGTTCCTTCACGGGTTGGCTCCCTATGGAAAAAACAGACTTAAGTACTCAAGGTTACTTTGCACTACCATTCCCTAGCGCAGGTGGTAAAGCCAACTAAGTTTGTGACCTGGAAGTCACGTTGCCCTGGTGCTCGCCAGATGTACATAAATGAACCAGTATGACCAGAGAGTCATAATGCAGCTTCATCTCTCTTGATTGTAGACAAGATTCACTTCTTCTTTGAAGGAACAATGTAATTATCCCGTCAGAGAGGACTGGATACAGGGAGTTGCAATACTTTGCACGATGTCATGTAGTTTCACTGTACGCAACTTAACAGGAGCTTCTGTAAAGGCTACTATCCTCTCACCTGGCTAGACCAGGACTCCACCAAACTGGAACTTGGAGACTCCTTCCACATTTTTCTGGTACTTTCCAGTTGCAACTCATAGTGATTGATTGTGAAGACCTAACTCTCAGATGCATACATTGGCCATTAGGTGGCACTAAAGTACAAAGTACATTGCATATTAGTTAATCCTCAGTGTAAGCACATAACCAAAGCATTATACATACATAACTATTAATTCATTATAAATTTTCTAACTCACAAGAATGGTTACACAATGTACCAGATCTACTGGAATTCCACACTTGCATCCTTGGGACCCCTGCCTCCGGCATCTTACAACAGCGCACAAGATCCTGCTTATCTTTTTTTGTAGTCCCAGTTATTTCTGACCACTATATCTATATGGGATGGAGGCAGAAGGGCCTTATTCTAGAGGTTAGAGGTGCATGTTCTATGGATAGGCCATAAATGTCTGAGGTGGAAAAAACCCTTTAATATTTTTTAAGTTATGGATGTAAAAGGTTTTCAGTCTCCTTAATGGCTCATGTAAAGGGAAATACATACTATATGTCCAATCTGTACAGCTGCACAGGGTCAAAGTAACCAAAGGGGCCTAATTCTACCTTAAAATAGCTCCCTATTGTCTGTTGGTTTGTGTATGTATTTCTGAGCTAATGGATTTTAAAGCCTGATTTGCAGGGAGACGTAATGGGGATGTTTTTGACAAGCTATTGAGGAGCAAAAAGGCTTGTCTATGTCCACACTGCTCATACACATGAACATGGTACAGCTCCTGACATGGCACCAACAGCAGTCTATGGTGCAACACTATATTGTGTGTCATGTATTCTGCCCTTGAGCCATTGTTTCTAGGGAACAATAATTCTGTAATACAGTGATTGTAACCTACAGCCTAGGTGCAGCACTAAAATGGTGTGCCCAATGGCCCCCGGTTGAATAAATATGCTCTAGTAATCTGGAGTGGTTTCATACATATAGACTCTAAACAAATTTTCCCATGTAATCTTGCATATATAATACATCAAGACTTTTTTATCCCTTAAAGGGACATTCATTAAACTTACATTTTTATGTTCATATTTTTAAAATTATTAATGCCAGTATTTAATGCCTGTGTACTGAAATCTGCACAGGCAGCTGTTAGGGCATATTACTAGTACAACCTAACAGCATATTATAAGAGACAGCCCTGGGGGCCTATATTTGGTCCTGGGCTAGCAATCAAGTATAAAAGGGTGTTGAGGCGGTATATTACAGAAGTCCTACGTCGGGATGTACACAAGCACAGTTTGAGTGCCACAAGGTCATACTGACAGAATAATACATCAAGGTGCTCAACATCATGCTTGCCAACTCTCCCATTTTTCCTGGGATTCTACAACAATTTGGGATGCAAAGGCAATGGCGTTTATGCAAAAAGCACCAAAAAATGGGCCTTCTTGTTTCATTTTGGGCGAGGATCAGATCTCCAATATTCAGGAGTTGAAAGATTGTCAGGAATATGCCTGAAACCCTTGACATATTTCTACAATCTGCAGACATGAATGCAATGAGTGAATAGGCACCTCATGTCAAATTTCAGGGACCCATTCTGGTACAACCCTTGTCTTGGCTAACAAGAGGACTTTTCTTGGCCCTTGACTTGACTGCTCTTAATAAATACTGTGAAACTTTTCGAAGTTTATGTAAAAACCTCCTTTAATGATAATATACCTTTAAACCCTAAACATTTTCATTCTTATCTTGCTTTGTACAGAAACAACATAATTCCCTATTCAGTCATCTTCCACTTATGGTTACCCAACACTGATCTCTGCAGCATAAAGAGTCAACAGTAGGGCATATAGAACTTGATGTAACACTGAGATGTACTGAGATGGTGGTCACCCAAGCAGAAGATTAAATGGTTGCTAGGCAACCTTGAGCACAGCAAAATGAACTATGGAAAATATGCAAAAAAAGAAAGGAGTAGGAGTCAATAAAACTGACAAATCAGTAAGTGTATAGTCCTACAGGGAACAAGTATATGCATGGTTTTATTTTTTCTTACTTTAGTCTATTATGGTTGTCTCTGGACCATAGCAAGCCCCTGAAAACATATTGCAGATGGACCTTTCAGTCACTGGATGGTAAATGGCGACTTCACCATCAATTTGCCAGCTCGTTCAGGAAATTGGCTCTCGTCCAACGAGGTTAGTTTGATCACATGCCAGACTAGTAAGTTTTTCATATTTACAGGTTCCAGATTAGAGCCTCCATTGTATTATTACAATTATAAAGTTCTATATACTTCAAGCTCTGAGACCTCAGACATCTGGGATGCGTGTTTTTCAGGACCCGGCATTACTGGCCGCATCTGGAAGCACAGAGTGTTACGGAATAGCAAGTAATGATTTAAACACTGTGCCACCCTTGGGAAATCTCTGAGTAATGGCTGCGCTCAAGTAACTGCTGTCTGCTATGACAAACCATAGAAAGCGTGAAAGCAGATTTGCTCTATTAAAGATTTAAAGCAACCAACGGGCGAACGCATTCTCCTTATTATCCCCATTAATATTTTTCAACAAATAGGCAAGTACAATTACATCTGAATGTTGACTTCTAGTGGATGTCACCACCATCATGGTGTCTTTACAGCTTGTGTTTTATTTACAAGCTGAAGAACGTAAATCATCATTACAAGCAGCATTTCAGTGCTTGAGATCAGCAGATGTTCCATTATTAGCAGACACTGCAAAATATTAACTGTTCAGATGTAAAGATGGATCTTATGCCGGCAGCTCAGTAACAGGGATTATTTACAGTCAGTGTAGTAACGCTCTGCGGGAAGTCCACCAGCTGCACATCCCAGACATCAATCTGCAGTTTCTTCCACCTGGGACTTACTCTTTATACACAGACAGGTGAACAGCAGCAGTGGGTTAGTACATGTTTGCATGGCTAGATACACTTTATTAATACAGAGCAAAATGCATTATACGGATGTTTGCATTGCTAATAGTAAGGTGTCGTCATAACTGTGAACCTATCGGGGCTCATGTGCCATTGCACAACAGAAGCATGGTGAAATCAAAAACAGTGACCTATAGTGGATGCTCTGTTTTATTTTGTAAGAGTAAGATTATACAGTCACAATATTATAACAAGTGGTCAGACCATCAAAATAATCTTACCTTTCAATTTGAACAGCAAAAAATTTATAAAATTCATATAAGATGTTAAACATATCAACGAAAACAAAATTTGCTACTGCTAAAAACTGTTCACCATAACAGTCACGAGAGACAGAACCTGCCTGTAGATGATCACTGCATCTATTGACATAAGTTGTAATCAGTTGTTAGTAGTTTTTGTTTCAGGGGATCTTTCATCAAGACTATTTCTGTCTATATGTCCTGTTAGGACACATGGTCATTATTAAGGGTGTTCCTTACTCATGATCCCTGTCTATAGAAGAGAAGATCCAGTAAGACAATACTTCACTCTCCTAATATATGTGGTCCTTACTTGTATTTCATGATCAGCCATTCATTTGAATAGTTGGTATGCAATATTACATTTCCCTGACAGGAAAATGTATGAGTCATAACTTCTGGGGGTTCAAGGAGGTGGACCGTTTCATAGGGGCTTACATTAGAAAAGTGCTTGTCTTCAAGACACAAGAGCATGAAGGCAACCAAACACTAAAACTTAAATGTGATCATTGATATTGCTCTGTGCACTCTTTCTGACGCTCCCGCTCAATTCACTCATTACTGATTGTGAACCTTTACTGTGCGTTAGGACAAGAACCTGGAAGTAAAGAGGGGCAGATCCCGGGAGGCCTCGAAGCTGCAGCAGCAGGGGATCATAAGGTTAATATCACTTTTTTATATATATTTTTGCCCAACATTTAACTATAATTTTATACAATTGGATGACTTCTTTAAGAAATAAAAAAGTATCTACTTTTTATTTATGTGATCAAAGTATTATTTAATATTATGGGCAACAACAGTGTAATAAAATAGTGAGGACCAATACAAAAAGACCTTATATCTAAGTTTCCATGACCATTACATAATTATGTACAGTAACTCACAAAAGTGGGTATACCACAACCTGCAGACATGAATGCAATGAGGGAATAGGCACCTCATGTCAAATTTCAGAGATCCATTCTGGTACATTCTGAAACCCTTGTCTTGGCTAACAAGAGGACTTTTCTTGGCCCTTGACTTGACTTGACTGCTGTTAATAAGTACTGTGAAACTTTTCAAAGTTTATGTAAAAACCTCCTTTAATGACAGTATACCTTTAAACCGTAAACATTTTCATTCTTGTCTTGCTTTGTACAGAAGCTGCATAATTCCCTGTTCAGTCATCTTCCACTTATGATTACCCAATACTGATCTCTGCAACATAAAGAGTCAAAGGTAGGGTATATAGAATTTGATGTAACAATGTAGTGAGATGGTGGCCACCCAAGCAGAAGATTAAGGGCGACATGTATGAATCTCGCCACGTCGGAGCGCATGTTTACGCCAGTTTTCCGGCGAAATTTGCGCGCTCATACATGTGGTGTAAAGTCCGCCGCTCCTCGCCAGTGTGTGAGGCGCAGTGCGGGACTTAGGCGCAGTGCAGGACTGCGCCTAAGATTCGCCGCCCGACGTAGTGCGATCATACATGCTGTGTAAAGTTCACCGTGCCTCGTCAGTGTGTGAGTCGCAGTGCGGGGACTTAGAAGCAGTGCGGGAAGGCGCCTAAGATTCGCCATCCGAGGAGGTGCGCTCATACATGCGGGGAAAAGTCTGCCGCGCCTCGCCAGTGTGTGGGATGCAGTGCGGGACTTAGGTGCAGTGCGGGACTGCGCCTCACATATATTCCGATTCAAGACAGGCTGGAAAACAACGAAAAATCATTAAAGATGTCCGTGCGGCATGGAGTATGAATCAAAAAATCGCCTTTAATAGGTGTAAAACATTATCAGAAAAAGAGCTCAAACCTACTAAAAAAATACATAAATAAAATCACTTTCCAAAAATCTAGAACGGCGCTACATCGGGAATTTGGATATTGAAAATTGCCGGGAAATATAGTAATTCAAATTCTGTAAGCGTTTTTTCATTGGTCGGCAGAAACCAGCCAATCAGAATAGGAGCGACAGTGAACCATTAAAACCTATGGAGAAGTATTGACCAATCAAATTCAAAGGCAGGACAGTTCAAAATACAGTAAAAATGCAGAAAAGAGCTGATTGGCTGAGCTAGCGGGGGCTTGGCAATCTTGGCCAATCAGAATAGGAGCAACAGTGACCCTTTAAAACCTATGGAGAAGTATTGACCAATCAAATTCAAAGGTGGGACAGTTCAAAATACAGTAAAAAATGCAGAAAAGAGCTGATTGGTTGAACTAGCCGGGGCTTGAATATCCCGGCCAATCAGAATAGGAGCGACAGGGACCCATTATAACCTATGGAGAAATATTGACCAATCAAATTCAAAGGCGGGACAGTTCAAAATACAGTAAAAAGGCAGAAAAGAGCTGATTGGTTGAGCTAGCGGGGGCTTGCCTATCTCTGCCAATCAGAACGCGAGCTACTTTCTCCCATTGTAGTCAATGGAGAGATGGGGGCAATGAAATCTCGGCTCTCAGCGCCATGTGGCATGGAGTATGATTAAAAAAATCATTTTTATTAGTTGTAAAACATTCTCTGAAAAAGAGCTCAAGCCTTCTATAAACATAAATCAATCAAATCCCTAACAACGCGTTTGTCGCCGAGACCGGCACTACATCAGGAATTGGGATATAGAGAATTGCCGGGAAATACAGTAATTCAAATTCTGTAAGCTCTTGTCATTGGTCGGCAAAAACCAGCCAATCAGAATAGGAGCGACAGTGACCCATTATAAGCTATGGAGAAGTATAGACCAATCAAATGAAAAGGCGGACAGTTCACACTACAGTAAAGAAGGCAGAAAAGAGCTGATTGGTTGAGCCCAGGCGGCAGATATGAATCCACCAATCTGCCCTAAAAGTTATTACTGTCTATGGGAAATATTCTAGTACTGTGATTGGTTGGGGAGAAGAGGGGCTCGTCCTGCTTAGCCAATCAGCGGGTGAGCTACCTTCTCATAGAGTTCTGTGGGGAAAAGAAATGCAGAGCGAGCTCTGTTTGTGATTGGCTAAGTTAAAAGAGGAGCGGTTCTTTGGACCAATGGGAGACGCTCTTATGGGTTTTCTAATGCAATCTGTAATAAAACTGTACGTGCCCGAAATCAAATGATAAGACACCCGAAGTTGTACCGATCTCTATATAAAATGAACAATAATATGGGGGTAATGAAAAAAAAATATTAATTCAATAAATTCATTTTTATTTCTTTATTTTCGTTAGCCAATGATCAATAGTATGGGAGTAGCGAAAATAAAGAAATAAAAATGAATTTATTAAATAATATTCTGCCGACCAATGTGAATGGCTTACAGAATTTGAATTACTGTATTTCCCGGCAATTTCCAAGATCCTAATTCCTGATGTTGCGCCGTTCTAGATTTTTGGAAAGTGATTTTTTTTTTTTTTAATAAGGTTTGAGCTCTTTTCTGATAATGCTTTACACCTAATAAAGGCGATTTTTTTGGAATCATACTCCATGCTGCACGGCGCTGAGAGCCGAGATTTCTGTTGCGATCTTCTATATGTTTCCTCTCATGTTACGTTCTCACTTCACTTCGCCTCCGACAGATCATTTAGACCAGAATCAACCAGGTCTGCCTGTCAGAGCTGGCGAGCGCTGCAATGCGGCGCACTTTGCCGACCCGCGATCGTACATGCCTCGGACTTTTCGAACGTGCCGCGTCCCGCCCCGGAACACCAACACCACGCCCACACCACACCCATTGCACGCCCCTTCATGTGAGGTGCATCCGAAAGTGGCGAAACGCTGCGCCTAACATTGCATCCTTGCGTTCGACAGGTGTTTCAAGCCGGTGAGGCGCAGGATACGCCAGAAAACAGGCGTAAATCCCGTTCATACATTTTGCCCTAAATGGTTACTTCAGTATGTTGCAGTACATGTTGGCTTTCATAGTTCCCTCAATGCTTGACTTTAGCCAACACACACTTGTCTTTGTACTCCTCACCTGATTGCTGCCACACACGCTTGACCCCATCTGAAATAAGTAAGTTTATCTTGGTCTCATTGGACCACAAGACATAATTCCAGTAATCCATGTCCTTAGTCTGCAAACTGTTTGCGGGTTTCCTTGTTTATCATCTCAAAAAAGAGGCTTTCTTCTGAGAAAACAGCCACGCAGACCAATTTGATGCAGTGTGTGGTGTATGGTCTGAGCACTGGCAGGCTGACCATGAACTCCTATAACCTCTGCAGCAATGCTGGCAGCACTCATACATTTACTTTGAATAGAAAATCTCTGGATATGAAGCTGAATGCACGTGTTCAGCTTCTTTGGTTGACCATGGAGAGGCTCGTTCTGAGTGGAACTTGTCTGGTTAAACTACTGAATGGTATTGGCCACCATGCTGTAGTTCAGTTTCAGGATGTTGACAATCTTTTTGTAGAGCACAGATTCTGTTTTTCAGATCCTCAGATAGTTCTTTGCTACTAGGTGCCATGTTGAACTTCCAGTGAACAGTATAAGAGAGTGTGAGACCTTGCAACACTAACGAGTCACATGACACTGTGGAGGGAAAATGGCAAATTGGGCACAATTTGTCCATTTTCACTTACAGACGTGCTCACTTTCGTCCAGAAGTTGGACATTGATGGCTGTGTGTTGAGTTATTTTGAGGGGAAACCAAATTTACACTGTTATACAGTCTGTACACTGAATACTTTGCACACATTGCTTCACAGTGTCATATCTTCAGTATTGTCCTGTGAAAAGATATATTAAAATATTAACAAAAATGTGAGAGGTGTACTTACTTTTGTGAGATAATGTATGTATAAATGATAATAACTAAGAACTAGACCTGCTCTAATTTCCTAAATCTAGATAGGCAGTGGAAATGTGGAAAGGAAATGTTCCATTCCATTTTTTACAGCCTAAGACATCCATGTTATTTGACTGTTACTTGCTTCAACCACTTTTAGCACTGTTTCCCCACAAATGGCCACTGCTTCTGCCTTCAGCAACCTCCAATTGCTAAGCAACTGGATGCTTTGTCTCCTTCTGCTCTGTTGTCTGCCTTGACCCCTGGCCTTCTGGTCTGGCTAAATATTGTGCCATGGATTGCCTGGTAACTTCTGGTGGTTCTTGGTGATTTTTCCAAAAGGTACATTTTTTGTTCCCTTATGCAACTGCGAACTGTTACTGTTTTTTTGGGGAGGTTTTTTTATGAATACGGGCCGATGCCCGAAATGCCTCTGTCAGAGAATGAGTAGTGCTGGAATGACTACTGTATTTTAATGAATACTTAAATAAAGCAAGTTTTTATTTAACTTTGGACCTCATGGTGGTGGAATAAAATCTACACATTGGAAACTGCACTTCACTCCAGGGATCCTCAGGGTATATTCCATGCACCAGTACCTGGCAGGCGAAGTTACTCCAACAGGTTAGCAAGGACTCAAAGGATATAAATGACAGGTTTTTTAATGGTGGTTTTGGAGTAGTGTTTCTTCTTTGCTGAGCAACTTTTTAGGCAACTTTGTTACAGGACATGTTACACTACAAATATTGGATCCTTTTCTATCTGCTCTCTTCTGAACAGGTTGTTTCAGGGCTTGTTCTCTAATTGCAGGTCCAAGAGGTGGTGTCTTTATGACATATCCTATCAATATATTCACAGATAGTGTTAGGACTGAATTAACAAAAAACTACAAAGCTACAATTACTACTCAATGGCTGGAAGATACACTGAATCCCAGCAGCAGGCGTCTCTGGCCCATATGCTGCGTTGGAAAGATATAGCAGGTTCCGGTCATTAATGAGCAAATGATCTAGTTACCAGTCCACACCAGCATGCAAAAAGCCAAAGTATAACACATAAGGAGACTGCACAAAAGCAACAATGGCGATACAAAGCGTAACACCATTCATATAGGTACATCATGCTGGGTTACAGCCAATAATGGCCATAATATTCAAATGAGAAGGCTGCTCAGCACTTAAAGGGTGTCCTGCACAAAATACTTGTAATCGAAGCTCCCCAGTGTTTTAAGGCAAAAAATGATAACATACTGAAAAATATCAAATAAGAGGTATTAGTTGATACTGTAGCTACAGTACTCAAGCTCGCACGCCCCGGCAAGGCTCCTCATTTTTTGCGACTCCCTACACTATTAAAAAATGGCATTACCCTTTGTATCGCCTTATCTATATGCAGTTTCATCAAAACTCTAACATCCACCAGCTCAGTGATGTCGACATGGAGGAGTGGAAGAGTATTCCAGTGGCACAGCAACAAGAAAAAGATGAGGGCCAGCGTGGATGCAAGTAAAATTTGCTGCTTTATTTCTTGACATGTAGCAGAGGGTACACAGAAAACACCTACGCGTTTCGGGCTATGTATCGAGCCCTTGCTCACGGTGACAGCTTGATAAACAAACTCCTAATACTTTTATAGTGACTGGTGACTGGTTACCTCCCCCCGATAACGTCACTTCCTCCAAATTAAAAACAATTCTATCTGAACACCTATGCCTTATATCTTTCTATGGTAAGTGGAACTTTGTTGCTTTATCAAGTAATATTGTTGCTAGTTTGTAAGGCTACTCACAGGAACCTATGAATGGTTTCTCATCTATAGAAAACGAATATTTATTTTCAATAAATGTATGCTAAGTCGTTTCTATGGTTTAACCCTTTTGGGGCACGGGTTTCAAGAGCATCCAAAATGCCTCCCTTAATTTGACCTGCCTTTCCCAGTCTCCTCCATCTCTGGGTTTCAAAGCAGCACATATTTTCCATATTACCTTCATGCTGCTCTATAAAGTGTTTAGCCACTCCTGAATAGGTGTTATTTCCCTTCCTTATATGCAATATATGCTCTGAGATTCTAGTTTTGAATTTTTCTAATACTGCTACTATGTAGCTTTTGTCACATGTTCGACATTGTATCTCATAGATGATATGGTCTGTATCACAATTCAAAAAATTTCTTATTTCATACTGTGCTTGTTTTCCAAACTTTTCCCTTTTTTTTACATATTTACATGCACCACAACGTTTTTTTCCACAGTTGAAACCCGTGCCCAAAAGGGTTAAACCATAGAAACGACTTAGCATACATTTATTGAAAATAAATATTCGTTTTCTATAGATGAGAAACCATTCATAGGTTCCTGTGAGTAGCCTTACAAACTAGCAACAATATTACTTGATAAAGCAACAAAGTTCCACTTACCATAGGAAGATATAAGGCATAGGTGTTCAGATAGAATTGTTTTTAATTTGGAGGAAGTGACGTTATCGGGGGGAGGTAACCAGTCACCAGTCACTATAAAAGTATTAGGAGTTTGTTTATCAAGCTGTCACCGTGAGCAAGGGCTCGATACATAGCCCGAAACGCGTAGGTGTTTTCTGTGTACCCTCTGCTACATGTACAAGAAATAAAGCAGCAAATTTTACTTGCATCCACGCTGGCCCTCATCTTTTTCTTGTTGCTGAACTATTGGAGGCTCTTTGCCGGGAGCTAGAGGATCGGTCGTTACTGAGGTGCTAGCTGCATCTAACCAGGAAGGAACAGGTGCGAATCCAAAGACCATTAGGTGGTGAGTTGTGCTTCTAGCTTTTGCTACTTTTTGTTTTTGTTATTCCAGTGGCAACCTGTGAAGCTTTAGTGAACTCCATGACAAAGAGAGTTAAGGCAGTGCTGGAAAATAATGGTGGTCACACAAAATATTGACACTTTGGGCACAATATGTCCATTTTGTCCATAATAATGGCATAGAATGCGTCTGATTTATGAACCCATAATGATAATATGATTTTTAATATGATCAGAATATTCTAAATAAAACCACAACGAAAACCGCGGCAAATCCTCGTCTGAAAGCTGCTGCTGTGAGACGCTTTTCAGACAAGGTTTTGACGTTGATTTGGAAGCTGAACACACACACAGGCAGTGCCCCCAATAGCCAGGCAGTGCCCCCATTAGCCAGGCAGTGCCCCCATTAGCCAGGCAGATGCCCCCATTAGCCAGGTAGATGCCCTCATTAGCCAGGCAGTGCCCCCATTAGCCAGGTAGATGCCTCCATTAGCCAGGTAGTGCCCCCTTTATCCAGGTAGTGCCCCTATAGCTAATAAAAAAATAATAAAATCTACTTACCTCACCTGGCTCCCTGCAGAAGCTGCCGACCGAGGAGACTCAGCGTTGCAGCGGGTGTGAGTACAGCCATGCATCACGCCCCCTGCGATGATGAACTGTATGCACAGCACGCACCGGGCGCTGTACATACAGGAGTGAAGGCAGGAGGGGATCGATCCCTCCTGCCTCCTCCCTGTATGAGCAGCTGCACGGAGTGTGCAGCTGCTGACTGACTCCGTGCGGGAGGGTGAGGTGGGCGGGCGAGTGGTGCCCGCCTTGCCCGCCCTTAGAATCCGCCCAGGTGGTGCCGGAGCAGCGTTCTAACGCTTCTCCGGTGCCGCATTCATTTAAAGAACCCCCACTGCCTGCTGGCGGCGGAGGTTCACTAACCTTGCCGGGGGGGTGGCAGGTGACCCCCCATTAGCGGGAACCTCCCGCCCAAAACGGGAGGGTTGGTAACTATGGGTTTAACACAGGTTTCACCAAACTTGTGAAAAACTACAAGTCTGATGATTCAATGCTCCTTCTTGTTTTGGTATAACTTTTGACCCAACGTTCCTTCCAATGTCACTTCCTATTTGTTTTACATAGGTCCAATCTTATGGTACCACACTGCTGTTTCCCTGAACAATATGCCTATGTTGAAGTAACAGGAAGTGATATCAGAAGAGAAGTCACACAGGAAGTTAGGCTTCAAAGAGTAGCATCATCAAGCCAGGAAGTTAACTCCTAAAACCCCTTGCACAACTCTAACCCTAACTTAGCGTTAGGGTTATTTTAAGTGCTTGGATTCAGATTGAATTTGGCTGAATCTGAAGTTCAACCCTAATAGTTAGCACAGGGGAAGGAACTTCCTTAAAAAGTCAGCTGTCAAAGGATACTTCTTCAGGAAGAGATAAGCAGAACCTATGTAGCATTACTCTATATCATCCTTAGCTTCTGCCATTCGAATTTAGGGCGACATGTATGAAATGTTTTTCCCCCTTTTTCTGGTGTACAATGCACCTAACTAAGCCGGCTACGATGTCTAATGCACCTAATGAATGCGCCTAACATGAAGGGGTGTCATGGGGGCATTCTGGTGGCGTTCTGGAGGTGTGTCGCACCATATTCGTAAGATAGACACATATATGAATGTAGTTCAGCAAAACTAGGCACATCACTGCTCGGACAGGCAGACCTATTTCAATGTGATCTGCTGCCTGAGCCTGAAGAGTCGAAGTGGAGCTAGATTTGCTTTAAGGGGCAAAAATGTCCAATATTTCTCAACTTACACCAGTACAATAATAAAAAGTGATTTATTATAATTATCAAACTGTATAAAATGTAATTATTTAAATTCAATAAAAAATGTGATCATATAAAATTAATATAAAAATAATGTCCCCAAAATATAGAAATATCTCCTATAAAATGTATTTAAAATTCATAGAATCTTCAACTAATTTTACATTAAATAACCCCTGATTATGTTGTTCAGATTTTTATATTGTAAATTTTTACTACATGAAATTTTAAATTTATTTTTGCTGCTCTCACCCATTATTATACATACAGCAAGAGCCAGCACAGCACAGGTATTGCTGGGACCTGTGGTCCTCCAAGCAGGATCAGTACCATGGTTTCTATTCACTGACATGCTATTCTAATGCTTTTATTTCCAGCCTGTCTATAACCTTAATACATATTAGGCGCATTACTTATGTGCCTAAGTTCTGTAATGCGCCTAACACATAGGCGAGGCGTGTCGAACTTTACACCATTTATGAACGCACAAAAACCACTTTCATACATTCAGACGCATTATACACTGAAAATGAGACTCGACTATTCACTTAGAGCGCCTTCCTTCATACATGTCGCCCTTAATGTTTATACAAATATTTACAGACATGACAATGGAAAATTATAATATTCTATACATAATAGAGTGAGCAAGAATTTACACTATGTCTCAAATTGCTAAAGTAAGACTTGCAACAGAACATGTCATTAAACAAACAGAATTGGTAATTGCAATTCCTCCACATTAATGTGTCCGTTAACAACAACATCACAGAAACATTGTGTAAAGGGAAGATTTCACACAATTCACACAAATACTGTATTATCACAAAAGAAGACAAAGCCGCAATAATTACTTCCCAAGCATTTCTCTGTGAAATATTTTGCTTCTATGCTTAACTTTCCAAGTAAAGATAACTATGCATTTATTTTAGCTCTCACAGATGTAGCTTATAAATTATACATAAAGGCATTCAGTGACACGGAAGTTCTGTCTCTTTCTATATATGTATGTATATATGTGCTTTGAATAATTTGATATTGAAGTGGAATTTTTTTATGTAACCAGAAATTTGTAAGAACAATGGTACAAAAATTTAAGAAAAACAATACACGCATTCAAATAAATATAATGAGTCTGTCTATAAGGTGTAAAAGGAAATGCATAATGCTTTTTCATATTCTACTTTTGGCAAAAGAAGCCTCCAGGCAATACAAGTAAGATCCACAGTACATGGTATATTTAGGATAATGTAAGGCACCTTTCAGTGTTCCTACTGCCAGACACATGCTGAGAATATTTTAGCATTGGCATGTATTTTTGCAGAGACTCATGAAAGTGAAAGAAGAATGCTATTGAGAACCTTTACCCTATACATGGAACCACACAGTTTTACTTTCTTGTCCAAATAAAAATTACACCTTAGGGCTTGGCACCTATAAAAAGAAAGGTCAAGAAATTTACAACATAAAAAGTGTGAGTCCTTAGTGGCTGATACGTTTCAATGGCTAGCTAAAAATATAATGACAAATAGCAAGTTTTTCAAACAACCGAGGTCTCTCCTTCAGGCATGATCTAACACAATATCTAAAAGAGTCATATATTTGTACACAAAGGGGCATAAGAATAGTGATGTCCGTAAGATGTTAAGCAGAAACATCAATATAAGGAATACACAGCACTACATATTTCGAACAGTTAATAGAGTGTGAAAGTTTTATTGTCCTCTGATGGCTCCATGGTTGTGATGTCTCTGAGGTCTGATCCATGGTTGTGATGCCCTTTAAGTCTGCTCCATGGTTGTGATGCCTCTTAGGTCTGCTCTATAGTTGTGATGACTCTGAGGTCTGATCCATGGTTGTAAGACCTCTAAGGTTTGCTCCACGGTTGTGACGCCTGTTGGGTCTGCTCTATTTTTGTGATGACTCTGAGATCTGATCCATGGTTGTTATGCCTTTTAGGTCGTGTCTATTGTTGTGATGTCTCTGAGGTCTGCTCCATGGTTGTGATGCCCTTTAGGTCTGCTCTATTGTTGTAATACCTCTGAAGTCTGCTCCTCCACGGTTGTGGTGCATCTGAGGTTTGCTCAATTATTGTGATGCCTCTTGGGTCTGCTCTGTTTTTGTGATGACTCCGAGGTCTGATCCATGGTTCTGATGCCTTTTAGGTCTGCTCCATTGTTGTATTGCTTCTGAGGTATGCAACAAATAAACAAATAAAAATGAATTCAATGAGTTCATATTTATTTGTTTAATTTCGTTAGCCAATGATCAATAATATGGGGTTAACGAAAATAAACAAATAAATATGAATTCAATCAATTCATTTTTATTTCTTTATTTTCGTTACCCCCATATTATTGTACATTTTATATAGCGATCGGAACAACTTCGTGAGTCTTATCATTTTGATTTCTGCCACGTACAGTTTTATTATAGATTGCATTAGAAAACCCAAAAGAGCGTCGCTCGCTCTCCCATTGGCCCAAATAATCGCGCCTCTTTTAACTTAGCCAATCACAAACCGAGCTCGCTCTGCATTTCTTTTCCCAGTCGAACTCTATGAGATAAGTAGCTCACCCGCTGATTGGATAAGCAGGACGAGCCCCTCTTCCCGGCAGCCAATCACAGTACTAGAAAATTTCCATAGACAGTAATAACTTTTAGGGCGCCCTTCTATCGCGCCTTCTTGTTTCCACTAAAAATTTGGACCATTTTTTGGGATTGGTGGATTCAATCTGCCGCCTGGGCCCCAACCAATCATTTCTTTTCTGCTTTTTTACGGTATTTTAAAACTGCCCCACCTTTTCATTTGGGGCCCCAACACTACTCCATAGTTAAAATTGGTTCACGGTCGCTCCTTTTTGGGTTTGGGTTTGGGTTTTTTGCCGATCAATGAGAAGACCTTACAAAAATTGAATTCTGTATTTCCCGGGCCCAATTTCAATATCCCTATTGTGTGCTCCGGGGGGACAGGGGGACAAACCGGGGGTTGGGGATTTTTTTATATTTGTTTATAAAAGGGAATTTAGCTTTTTACAGGAATGTTTTACATTTAATAAAAACGATTTATTTACAAATATTTCCTTTCCCGCACGGGCTGAGTTTTTCAGTCCCCCCATTCTCCTAGACTACAATGGGACAGATTTAGCTAGCGCTTGTTTGGGGCCGGGGGATAGCCAAGCCCCCCCCTAGTTAAACCAATCAGCTCTTTTCTCCCTTTTTTTTAAGTATTTTGAATTTACCCCGCCTTTTCTTTTAAATTGGTCAATACTTCTCCATGGGTTTTTAAAAGGGTTCACTGTCGCTCTTTTCGGGAATTTTTTTTTTGCCGCCAATGAGAAGCGTTCCAGAATTTGAATTACTGTTTTTCCCGGGCCCATTTTTCCAATTATCCCAATTCCTGATGTTGCACCGTTATTGTTTTTTTTGTAGTGTTTTTATTTAGGGTATTTTTTTAAAAGGTTTTGAGCTCTTTTTAGATAATGTTTTACACCTAATAAAAACGATTTTTTTTAATCATACCCCAAATCCCCCAACGGGTAAGCGGATTTATTTTTTGGGGAAATTTTTTTATTTTCATTTTAATTTTTTAATGACCCCTTTTTTTAAACTACATTTAATGTTTTTTAAGACGTTTTTGATTTTTCTTTTTTAAATTAAATTTCATTCATTTTTTTTATTCTTTTTAAATTCATTTTTTTTGGTTTTTCCCACTAAACTTTGTTTAATGTTTTCTCGTTTTTTCCCAGCCTGTCTCAAAAATGGGGAAATAAAATTTTAGGCCCCAGCCCTTCGGCCCTAAGCCCGGGCACTGCACCCTCCCCCACACTGGCGAGGCGCAGGGACTTTACCCCCGAAATGTATGAGCGCCCCTTCGGGCGCTGAATACTGGGGCCCAAAGTTTTCCCCACTTTAAATCGGGAGAAAACTTGCGCTCTGATGCCTCGAGCTTGATAAATGTCGCCCTAAGAGACCATAGTGACTTCCACTCTCTCTGTTTGTGCATGCTCTTGGTTTCATGTTCTCACCTGGGCTTTGGCATTTGGCGTGCTAAGGTCTTACACATGTTGCCAACAATTTGCTTTACTGCGAGTTAAGGCATTAGTGTTCTTTTTTGTGGAAGCTGTAATTGAGGCAATATAGCAATTGTTATAGCCAATCCTGCCAAGCAGCAAAGCCTTTTGAATTAAATCAGAATTCACATTTTTACGGGCTTAAGCTCAAACTATCACAAATGTTTGATGAGGTGACATCTTCCCTTTCTAAACAAAAGATTTTTCCCTTATCTGACTATTCATCTGATCCAGATTCAGCAGGGGTTATTTTTCTAAATCTTGTTCTGGTGATGATGATGACTGTTATTTATTTTCCACAACTGATATAAGAAATACATTGAAGCGGAGAACTAACAATAGAAACAGGCAAGCAGCTAAATCTTCCAAAGACTGTTGCAAGACAGTCCCCGACTTGCAACAGTCCGAGTTATGTCTGTCTCCTAGATAAGAACGCAGACTGATGGGGCAATACTCAGTGTCACACATTAAGTCGTGCCCCATAATGATGTAACACCAACAGGACATCACAGTCATTCTACTGTTTGCCCCTGCTAGTATGAAGCAGACCTCTCCTGTCGTACATGCAGTCAGCCCTGACGTGGCAGGTCTTTCAAGAAGCACAGTGTTACAGTGCACAGTATGTTCATCTGCTTCTTCCATGGTTGAACATAAGTACTAATTATATGGCTGCAGATTAGAAAATGTGTTTAACATGTGTTGTGTGGCTTGCTGGCACTTGTTGTTCCATAACATCAGCTGCATACAGTAGAACAACAAGTGCCAGCATGTCACACCACACATGTTAAACATCTGTACTTTCAGAGGCACAGGCAGCAAAACAAACATGAAACAGGTGTTACTCACTATCCAAAATAAAAATAAAAAAAAAATGGCAGGAATTCAATTTAAAAAATGTGCCTGTTCCGACTCACATACAACTTAAGAATTGTTCAACTTAAGAACAAGCTCACAGCCCCTATCTCGTTCATAAACTGGGGACTGCCTGTATGTTTTATTTCCCAAAAAGAAGGGCATGCTGCTACCAGATCACTGTATTTTATCTTATATCCCAGAAAAAGAGTGTTGTAAATTTAAAAAGAAAGTTTAGGCTTTGTTCAAACTTGATCCACAGTTTGCAGCTAAATGGAAATATTTCCCTAAAATGTAACTTCCAGTGGTGAAAATCACAATGAGATCCATTTTTCTTGGCAAAGAATAACAGGGGAAAACAATATAAACTGCAGGACTGATTGCTTTCTCAAGAAATCTTATATAGCTTCCACCTGCAAACTGGCATTGTCTTTTGTTTCAGTTGCCAGATTCCTTAAAATCGAGTCAGTTGGTTGACTCAGGATCGCATGGATGGACTTCATAGAAATAATATAGCTTGGAGTATGCTTACCCTGAAAATGGCAACTGATTTTCTTTGTGATGCTTTAAATTTTTCCCTTAATTTTCTAGGAAAGAATCAGGCCAATACAAAGTCAGCAAAAAGACAGTGTGGATTTAACCATGGTCTGAAGAAATGCCATCCAAAATTATTTCTGTGTTTTGCCAGTCGGTAGCCTCTTTACTCCTAAATCAGAAATAAATCATGTAATCCCCCATTGAAGATAAAGGAGTCTAATTTCCTCAGTCAGGAAAGAAATCCTCTTACAGACCCTTTCTGGATAAATCTAATAGGTCATCATAAAACCAAAAGTTCAGAACAGAAAAGCCTGAGCTTGGCTTCATACTTGTAGGTGGCTGCGCCGTATATGTGGGGTACTGCCTGACTGAAGAGACTGGGTAGTCGGGGTTAAAAGAAGTGTGAAGAAAGGGGTCCCACCATGATAGCCTGTCATGATTCCGCCTCCATGGTCTCCTTGTACTGGGCACAATGCCTTCCCCTTTCTGTTTCTCCTGGAACCCTGTCATGCACAGTGGTTTTCCTGCCTCACTCCCCTTTTTGTTCTGTTTTTTGCTTCTTAGGATTTCTTATGGTTGTACTGTGTTTAAGTCAAAGTTGGAATAGGCTCTTGAATAGACTTGAATAGACAAGTTTCCAGTTGGTTGCATTCCATACTACTGGAGGAGAAAAAAGTTTACTGGTTTAATAAAGTTGTTTAAAATGAATAGGGTTTCAGTGTAGTTTGATATTTATTACTAGACAATAAGGCAGACTAATCAATACCGTCTAACGCTTGGACAGTGTAAAGGTAGACTAGACAATGCCATATTATCATAGTGTTGATAAATCTGGCCCATGTTAGAACTATCTAGTCTAAGTTTACACCATTTTTAAGTTGGCTTCCACCAAGCCACACTCCCTTTTCTTGGAAGCCACACCCCTTTTACAGAGATCCTCGTTTTTTTCAAACAAAGCGCAGAAGTGTTCAGAAATTGTCTTAAACACATAATAAATAATATAATTATTTTGGGTGCAAATTGCCTAGAATGTTGGTGAAACTGCTTTGATAAATGTGCCCTTACATATTTTGCTATTGAATGGTATGTGCCTTCCTTATATTTGAGGATTCCAGGCATTCCAGTCTGACACTCTGTCCACTCTATTTTCTCTCTGTAGTCATCTCTATCAGTGCAGGGAGTGAACAGGAAGCTAAACCATTAGTGTTTAACCTCCTGTCACAGCCAGGACCATGTTGATGCCTAGGGAGCTGAGTAACAATTGGACTTTCTAAGTGAGAATGTTTTTTTTCTGGGCTTTTAAGATTGATAGACTATTCTCAGAAGGAGTCTGAAATCTTTTTAATCAGCTGATTTAAAAAAGACCATGGTCATTACCAAATGTATAGAACAATAAATTATGCAATTATCACTAGAGCACCACAGCCTATTTTTTGGTTCACCAGTGAATCGGACAAGGTCAGCCCCACCTATTGGTGGCTCACCCTATTAACCCCTATGTTCCTTACCAAAAAAGAACATACACTATAAAAAATTTTTAGATACATTCAAATGACATAAGACCAGTAATATATTACCTGACTCATAATGTCCTCATTGGTCTCATTGGTCTCTAAATCCTGACACGTTTCCCCCTCTTAGGATACTCGAGGGTTCATTAGGAGATGAGGTGATAGCTTCTTGTGTAGGATACCTCTTGTGGAGTCACCACATGATATAGAGATGCAGAAACTATATCATGTGGTGATTCCACAAGTGATATCCTACATCTATGGTGTATGTTATTTTATGGTAAGAAGTGCATAGGGATTGATAGGGTTAATAGGGTGAGTCACTGATAATCGGGGGCCGTCCTTGTCGAGGCGATTACTCTGCCTCCAGAAAGTGAGATACAGGGATAGGTAGGGGTAGTGAGCGCCATATTTGACCCTGTATTTATCTTTATACATTTATTTGCATTCTTTGTTCCCCTGCTATCTGGATGCACTCCTATACCTTTAGGGTATTTATCTTTCATGGTCTTATATATGGAAATTGCTTTGACTTTTAAAACAAAATGAAGGAAAGGTTCTATTTTAAGATAGGGCTCTATGTTTGTTTTTTTCAGTGATGCACTTTTGTGTTGACAGTTTAGTGCAATATTGATTTTTTTCTAAGACGTTTTTCACCAGTGAACCCATTAAAGCACCAGTGTAATAAGAAACGTATGTCAGGTAATTCACCACATATATTGAACAACTAGTTGAACCCTTTGATTGTCTTAACAATTTTACTGCCCTAGACCACTGTGGATCCTGTCGTACATTCCCAGGGATTTTCGAAGTAACTCTTTTACTGCCTAAGACCACCAGAGATTCTCACCCCTCCACTACCTTAGACCATCAGGCATGTTCAAATTGACAAATTCCCTTCCCTAGACGAGCAGGAATATTTACACTAACCCCTTTACTGTCCTAGACCCCAGAGATGCAGACAAGAACCTTCACCAAGATGCTGTATAATTCTATATATTGGTGCTTTGTAGCTATGTATACTGTATCTGTCTGCTATAAAGGTAATAATTGGGGTTCTGTACATCAATATTTAGTGTATGCACTTCTGTATCGCTAACATTAGAATAAACAGTACCCTGGTACCCCACTCACAAGCAATAAAGGCTTAGAGGGAACATTGACTGCAAGTAAGCTTATTGCATTATGTTCATGACTTTGCTATTACACATCGCAAAATAAATAGTTAATTGACAAATTTAACTCTGCTACAGCTAAACTATACTGTATCATTAGTTTCGTTGAATTATATCTCTTAACTGTATTATACTCCAGAGTTCTCCAGAGGAAAAAAAATCACCTGCATAGCATTGTGCAGCTAATGTGTCTTCAGCTGCAGAGTACAAAAAAAATATATAATTTGAATATTTATTGGTTTCCAGCCTTCTGTGAGGCTTTGTAATGGGAGCCATTTTTTCTGCAGATTAATTACATTCATAATACAAACCTTTCATATAAATATTTTGGGACGTTGATTGAAAGCCACAAGATGTTCAGTCATTTTTTTCTTCCCTTACTAACAAAATTGTAATTAAATCAGATGTAATTTAACAAGCTTTGAAGGGCTCTTCTTGCAATTTTGCATGATTTCATTAAGATATTGCTGGTAGATGAATAGTACTTTTACTGGTAGCGGGGATTTAATCATTTAATTGAATGCATAATAAGAAGCTATTTTAATGGTAGCAGATTACATCTTAACATGTTTCTTACACATGCCAGGTCACTGACACATTTCTTAATTTATAATGGATATGGTCTTGAAGGTATTGCAGAGACCTGTAGTCTGTAGAGAGTGGTTATTGTAAGAAATCACCCATAGACTTAATTAAAGGCTGCATTTTCTAAAAATAACCAAAAAGATGATTTGCTATTTTAATTTTTCACCTTTGTTTTATTGTGGGAGTTTAATTTTGATCAATAACTAAGTACAGATGTTCACGCAGAAACTCCTTGTCTTACCTTAGACTTGTTATGTGGACACATTTGACAGAAGATATTGTTTAAAATTGGATTTACCACTGTTGAAGTGAACTGACCTAGATCACTATAGGGTGATTATCTTTACTTGCTTTGTTTGAACAGTGGGAGGTCCAGGTTCTGCAGCTGTAACGTAAATTGAATTACAGCTAGATGATGACCATTTGAAACCACCTTAGGTTGCTGCCTTACCTCCGCCACTATGATTTTAGACAGTTGCTCAGCTTGCTCAGCTTGTTCTGGTTGGCTACTATGCTTAAGAAAAAGCACATCATAAAATAATTGTGGAGACCTGATATGTAGAACGGATATAATATGTCTGAGCCATAAGACCCTTAAAGGAGTTATCAAGCCCAAACATTTTTTCCAAATAATATCTCCCCCAAAGTTAGGTACTTTTGTAATGTACTATCATTAAATTTCTGTGGCCTTTCCTAGTTCTACATCAACTGCTGACAAACACTTATGTGTGTCTAACCACACAGAAAACAGTTTTGTGTTGAGCCCAGGAAATCAGGTGACCAAAGTGCTTTGGCTTTTTCCAGGGCAGTCATTAAAGTTACATGCCCTTGGCCCTTCCTCCTAAGGCTTTCAACATAAGGTAGGAAACAAGGGCCGGCACCAACCCCAAGGATGGGAGGGAAGGAAGAAGATAGACAAAGCAAAGCAGAGCAGGAGGTTCCTCCCAGTGGAATTTTATCTCTATGATTGGACGTGATTGTATATTGTACCACCTATCTAGTGGGTAATGAGCATGTTATTATGTTAAAGGGGTTGTCTCACTACATCGATTCATCTCACCTCAGTCCTCTTTTCTTGGTTTCACTTTGAATTCAGGGACGTGTGTACTGGCTTCCACTAGGCTGCAGTAGAAGCCAGGTCTGTAGCTATAGCAACCAGTGCTGGCAGCCTATCAGGAGAGATTGAACAGGTCTCTAGCTATAGTGATCTGAGGAGCTGATGCAGCCCATACAAGACTGGACATCTCAGAATAGGTAGGACACTGTTAATGGACATATATTGCAAAGTGACTTGTTTTTGCAAGATTTTTAACATAAAAAACAATCCTTGTAGTGATACAACCCCTTTAACGCATTTGTTTTGAATATCTTTTTTGAAATATGACTGTGTCTGAAAAATGTTTTAATCATTATGATAATAAAAAAAGAAGTTTTAAAGCATCTGTTCCCGACACGAGACCTGGCATTTCTCATTACTCAGATTACAGGGTGTGGAGTCGGGCTTGCTGTTGTGCCTTCATTTGGGATCATTTATGGCAGGTATGCAGCTCACTTCCTTTTTGGATACCTATCTAGTGGGGGCTGTGTGCCATAGTTGATATTTGTATGCTTGCATTGGTTTAAAAATGCAATAAAAAAGCATATTAAATAAAAGGCAAGACAAAGGATCCCAGGGCTTGAAGTATGCTCAACTGCATAGAAGGTAGGCACACATTAGGACAGAAAACATCAAGGGAGATGACTGAAGCCGCAGGCAAGCAATTTGAGTTTGTTTGTTTTTTTCACCAGAGAACCCCTTTAAATATCAGTGTAATAAAGAAGGTATGTCAAGGACTTTCAAAGCTTATACTGAGCCAGGACTAGTGGGTCTTCCTAAAGAGTGAGCATAATAACGAATAATTTCCTTTAATGATCCTGCTTCTGTTTCTTTTACAATTCATTTCAAGAATATTATTCAAATTAATCTAACATCTTATTTTCATGACAAAACCCAGCCATGCCGTACATTCAGTCAGCAACTTCATCTACCTATGGGCCAAGTGTGCTTTTTTATTGCCGTATAAAGGAGAAGGTGTAAGAGGCTGACTGACTTCTCTGCCATCAATAAAGACAGGCAACAAAGTATGGAATGAGTGAACTACAGTAGACAGGAACATCATCAAGTTTGGGGTTGAGTTGGAAAAAGTCATTTAAAGGATGACCTAATAACTATTCATAACTATACATAAAGACCAGTACTCTAATAGATCTCAAAGGATCTATTGAAAGGCAGGAATCAACATATAAGGGGTTCCTTTACTGTAGGAGCAATGAGATTATGGGACTTTCTGCCAAAGGACTTTGTTATGGTAAAATCATTTAAAAGGGACCCAGACACCTTTCTTGACTGTATTAATTTTCCAAGGTATGTGTACCAGATTTCTGGAGATGGGTTGTTGTTCCAGAGATTTATTCTGATTAACATTGGGAAGGAATATTTCACTTAAAATTGGAAAATTGTCTTCTGTATAACTGGTGTCTGCCTTACTCTGGATCAACTTTAAATAACAATCGTTTGAATTACGTGAAAATAGTTTTTTTCAGCATTACTCTGCCACAATGTTACATTTGCAGACAGCATAGCTCCTTGCAGTTGCTGCAGATTAGATGAGGGCACAGACATTCTGTGAACCGCTGGTTCTACCTTTTTATAGAGTAGATCCATAGAATTTTAAAGGTTTGAAGACAGTGGGAGGCCAGGAAATAAAAAAATACTCATTGTCGTGTTCCTGGAAGCAATTCATGACTATAAACCCACGTGACATGGTGGATTACACTTCTGAAACTGTCCTTCTGCCATAGGATAAAAACCTGCCATGAAGGAATAAACTTGGCCATAATGCTAAAATAGATATTATGGACCAAACATCCAATGACAAGTATCAGAGGACCCAAGGAGTGCCACGAAAAGATTCCCTACACCATTTCACTAGCTCCACCAGCCACAGCTATTGTCACCTGCAATAACGTTTGTATACAGAGTTGAATAGTGCTCACTCACAGATAAACGCTCAGTGCTCTGACCGACACGTCCTTGGCTGGCTGCACAGATCCTCCGACTGGCCCATCGGATTGTAGCTAGAGACACAAAGTTGTGAGCAAGGGCTCAGTCGGGCCGGAAATGCATCAGCAGACGCCAAGCAAGCTATTTTTACTCTGTTTATGGATGACTTCTTTACGCAATAAAAATGCTTTCAAATGCTATATCCATTGTCCCTGTGCTTCAGAGTGGAGGATTGTCTCTTTTGCCACCTGCATCAACCTCTGATCCTCCAATTAACAAGGTGCATCAGAAATCTGAAATCATCTGACCAGGCAATATTTTTTAACTGCTGATTAATTTAATTTTTGCCCTCTTTTGCCCTTCTGTTGTCCTTAGAGAGTAATAGTGCACAAACCGATCATCTGCCTATCTGAGCTAAGGAACAATAATTTGTATGTTCAGATATTTTAATTGGAGCACAAGTGTGGTATTCAGAAAAAAATGGCCTTTTTGTTCCTGTTCCTTAGAACTAGTATTAACTTTTGGCTTGGATAGCTTTAGTCAATAATTTTACATGATTCCACTTTGCTGTGTGTTTCTTTTTCCTTGATCACACCATTCTCAGTATACTCCTGATAGCACTGTATGAAAAAATGGTGTAAGGTTGACAGTATTAGAAATACTGTCCCTAGCTAGGATTTATGACTATATCCCATTATCAGTCGCTCTGATCACTGATCATTTTCTCTTGTGGATTGATACTGTCAGCAATAGGGCAGCCCAAATTGTAAAGGGCAAGTATCTCTGAAAAAGTGGATATTCTGTGTATGTTCCAGGAAACTGTGGATTGAACTTGCTAAAACTCAACATTTTGATCTGTTTTCATGTTCCTAAAAGAGAATTCTGGTCTCAGTGCCAAGTTGACCACTAAACGAATGTCTTGAAAGGTGTAGTTTTGAAATGGATTCATTTCTAGGGCTATGATATTGTTCTGTGGCTCAAACCCTCCGCAGTCACAGAATAGTTCCTGTTATTCATTGAATCAATACTGAACCCTGGAAGCCAAAGGGTTTTCCCTTCTTATAAGACCTTGTCATGTGGCCAGATCCTTACATGTATACATAACAGTTAAAACATTGTTTTATGCAATTGTTGATTTGTTGAAAATTTCAATAAAAATATCCCCCCACCAAAAAAAAAATAAATTGTTAGTTTGCATAAGGATGAGGCTGGTGATGGCACCCACTAGAAATGTTGCACTTTTCAGGAAAACAAAGGGTCATATACTTGTTTTTCTCTAGGTGGAACACGTACTCTTAAAAAGTTTTTTTTTTTTCAGCAGTCTTTTACAGTGGACTACCACACCACAAATTCTCCAGAAGATCAATTCATATCCTAGATAGCTAATGGCCCTCACCTGAACCCTCTATCACTATGAATCTAAAGGGTGCCACCCTCTAAAACTGTATGCGCCACCTGGGGGATATTCGCTGGCTTGCACCAACCCTTTGCACATGGCTTGGCAGTATCCAAGGTTCTTATCATAGCTAGGCTACTACCTTTATCATAATTGTTCGTTAACATATAAGGAGACATTTATAAAGAAAGACGATTCAAAGTGAATTATCACATCTCGTTTTCAGTGTATAATGCACCTCAACCTATGAAAGTGTTTTTTATGCAATTATAAATGGTAAAAAAAACGACATTTTTTTGGGCCATATTCACAGCTCAATGGCTGGACTAGACTGAACCCAGTAGCAGACATCTCTGGCCTATATGCTACCTGGAGAAAATGAACAGGTGCAGTTAATTGCTCAGCAGCAGCTCACACACCCCACTGCTAGGGGAACAATTAGGCCAGAGCTGCCTGCTACTGGGTTCAGTCTAGTCCAGCCATTGAGCTGTGAATATGACCCAAACATTTTTTGTGTTTTTTGAGTAAGTAATGTCCCATTTTTTGTATGTGTTTTTTCTGTCAATTATAAATGGTGCCTAAAGTTCGACGCTATCAAACAAGACATGGAAACCTCTAAAGAAGCATTTATGCTATCTGCAATACATGAAAAAAACTTTGAGATTCTTAGTTCACATGTTTTGATCAAAAAATGTTTAACCCCCGGCTTACAACGGGATCCTGAGAGAAAAAGAAAAAAAAGCACCAACCTTATAAGCATACTGCATTGATCTAACAACCTGTGGAGGTGGGCGGGGTGCAAGAAACCAAAATGGAGGCATCCATTCCTCCCTATATAAATTAAAAGCAATATATGCCAAATGCAACGTATAGTCCTGCACAAAAAAAACATTTCTGAAAAACACAATGTGAAAACCTGGGTGCCACTTGCATGGTCGTGGCATATATATATATATATATACATTTGGGTCAACAGTCTGAATTTGACTCAAATAAGAGTTAAAAGTAGAGTATGACCTCCCACCTTGAGATCCCGTTGTAAGCCGGGGGTGGCTTAAACATTTTTTGATCAAAACATGTGAACTAAGAATCTCAAAGTTTTTTTCATGTATTGCAGATAGCATAAATGCTTGTTTGATAGCCCTATTAGCTGATGGTGTGCTACTGGTATTGAAATGTATATATATATATATGCCACAACTATGCAAGTGGCACCCAGGTTCACATTGTGTTTTTCAGAAATGTTTTTTGTGCAGAACTATACGTTGCCTTTGGCTTATATTGCTTTTAATTTATAGAAGGAGGAATGGATTCCTCCATTTTGGTTTCTTGCACCCCGCCCACCTCCACAGGTTGTTAGATCAATGCAGTATGCTTATAAGATTGGTGCTTTTTTTTCTTTTTCTTTCTAGATTATGGAGGTCTGTTGACCCAAATGAGAAGTCTGAATTGGACTCAAATGAGAGGTAAAAATAGAGTAGGACCACCCACCTTGAGATCCCGTTATAAGCCGGGGGTGGCTTAAACATTTTTTTGATCAAAACATGTGAACTAAGAATCTCAACGCTTTTTTCATAAAGTTCGACGCGACTCGCCTGTGTGTTTGCCGCATTATGGAACTTAGGTGCAATAGTAATGCGCCAAACATAGGCTGGAAATAAAAGAAAAGTCATTAGAATAGCATGTCAGTGAACAGAAACTATGGTACTGATCCTAGTTGGTGAACCGCAGGTCCCATCAAGACCTTCGGTGTGCTGGCTGTTGAGTATGTAGAATAAAGGGTGAGAGCAGCAAAATAAAATTTAAAATTTAATGTAGTAAAAATTAAAAATGTAAAAATCTGAACAACATCAGTGGGTTATTTAATGTAAAACTAGTTTTAGATTGTATTAATTTTAAATACATTGTATAGGAGATATTTCTATGTTCTTGGGATATCATATATTTTTATATTAATTTTTATGATATCATTTTGATAATTATCAGAAATTACTTTTTATTATTGTACTGGTCTAAGTTGAGAAATAATGGACATCTTTTTCCCCTAACAGCGAATCTAGCTCTACTTCGACTCCTCAGGCTCAGGCATTAAAATAGGTCTGCCTGTTCGAGCAGTAATGTGCCCAGTTTTGCTGACCCACATTCATATATGTATGTAATATTATGAGTGTGGTGCGACACGCCCCCAGAACGCCCCCTCGTGTTAGACGCATTAAAAAGTGTTGAGTCTTGCGAACAATGCGCCTAACACATTCATTTGGCACATTATATATTACAGCCCAATCACGTTTGGCACATTTAACACCAGAAATGTTCGAAAACCCCTTTCATACATGTCTCCCATAATGTTTATGCCACCAACACATTTTCTTTTTACTGGAGTGCAAGCCAATGACCACAGAAAGGAGTGATAACACCATCCCAGCCACTTCTTGAGCAGAGAGAGGTAACCTAGATAACCTTGCATACACAAGGTCTTGCCTTGTCTTGCCCATACTTCACTAGTGTTGTTACTGCTGATATTTCGTGTACCTAACCTCTGCTTGTGTACCTGTGCTTCTGACCTTTGGCGTGTTTTCTGTGTTCTCTATTTGTCTTCTGAATGTGGCCTGACACTGCCATTCTGTTACTGATTTGGACTGACTGACCTTTCTTACCACCCCAGCCCCAGAACTTTAGTAGCATAGGGACCGACGCCCAGTTGGGTTCTGTCACTTAGGGCAGCATGTCAAGTAAGTAGGGACAGTGGACTGGATTCCAGTTAGGGCTCACTGTACCCCTCTTGACGTGACACCAGGCCTGTCTTTTTTCTATAGATCTTATCCTGCTTTGATCATTTAGATTCCTTTATGGGATCATATCCATGGTATCAATGGCATTGACATGGCAGCTACTGAACACAGTGATCGACATTCATACCTGTGTCTAATACTACTCAATTATTGTCTGGTTCTACATTGGTTTTATGAAGAGGTTCTAATTTGAAAGATTGATGTACAGATTAGTTGGTGTTTACTAGGGATTTCGTACCACACTGTCAACATTTGTCTGTCCCCAGGCTGTCACTTTTAAAGCAAACTAGATAGGAACATGAGCTGTTTTTCTGAGTATTTTCGTTTCTCTAACAGTCAATTCTACAGCTTTTTTATAGTTATTGGTTAAAAGTGCCAAACAAAATGTGAAAAAAAAAAGATCAACTCAGGTCAAAGTCTTAACAAAATCAAATAGCAGTTCATTTAACATTGATTTTAAACACGTTCCTTTGGAAACTGTGAGCAACTTTAAAATTCTTTCCATTGGGAAAACAAATTCCAAATTAAGATGTGGTCATTGAAAAATGGAATCATGGGGTGATGATGGCTTTTGTTTGGTTTTCATAAGTGATACAATTTACAACAAAAATGTTTATTGTAAAAGCGAGGGCACACATAAGGGCAGACCATGAGCAGCTAAGAGGCCCTCAGAGAGATGGTGGCCAAGCCACTGGTTGGTCCAGTACACTTTGCTACTAAGTGAACTAGGATCACCTGTATTGTGAGCAAACCAGCAGGTGAGGAACAGTCTGAAAGGGTCATGGAGAAGACATTGAGGGAAAATAAACAACAGATCCTTATCCTGAGTGACAAAATTCTGCACAATATAATAGGGAAACTTTTTGATCTTTGCTTGAAGGGCCCTACTTTTCCATATATGTTACTGTTTGGAAGATGTATCCTCACTTTTGAGCTTTATTTTACAATACACATACAGTTTTCATGAACAAACATGGGTGCCAGGTAGCTAACGTACCTAAAAAGTTGTGTTAATGTTTTGGTTTTTTTTAAAAAAAACTTTCCATGGCTACAACAACAACAAAAAACTCATGATGGCTTTGGAGTAGTTTGTCTAATACAGTACAAACAAAATATTTTCAGAAAAATACATGGGAAATACAAACACAAAGAAAAATGACCAGAATGATTTCTACATACTGTAGACATTAAATAAGAGATTTCAGCTCTGAGGCGTAGTATAAATTAGATTTGCATATTAAAGGGCTTCTCTGGTTTAGAAACCTATCTTCATATACACTCTTTGGGTATTCTATGCTATTAGTGTAGAATCCCCTGTTCAGGACTTTCAGTGATAAGCCATATTTAAAAAGGATTTCTTAAAAAAAAAAAAAGAAACTTACCAAATGGACATTGTCAATTGGAAACGGTCATTACTGCAGGATTAAACTTCAGTGGACTTCTTTGTATTCTGTATCTAAGAGACACATAGGGCCGCATGTATGAAAACTGCCTATGTCTAAAATTCACCTTGTTGCCCATAGCAAAAAATCAGAACACCCCTTTCATTTTTCCAGAGCACTATATGAAATGAAATGGGTGCTGTAATTGGTTGCTATGGGCAACAAAGTGAGTTTTAGAACTAGACAGTTTTCATACATGTGGCCCATAGTTTTACATAGGAGCCATAGAACTTTCTTGATTCATTCATTTAGATGCTGGTGGCTGTAAGTAAAATGAAGACACCAACAGAGACTGGGACTAATAGTGTGCAGATGCTATTGACTTTGGAGGGAGATGTACAGGGTGTGAGGCATAGAACTCTGTATTGGTAAAACTGACCCATAAAACCTTCTCAAATCTGTTAAGAAAATGCCCCAAAACATTTACCTGTTTTTTTTTTACACAAAAAAGTAGCAAAACTCTAAACCTTGCTCCCTATTTTATTTTACAAAGATCCAGAATTCTATGCTTGTACCATAGATAGACATCTTTGCATTTACTAACCATCCTAATCTACATAATTAACATGTATGTGTAAGAAAATATTCTATGTTGGAAGAAAAAGGATGAAAATTGTACTTTTTCATGTTATCTAAGACTTTATTTTTATGTAATTTTTATTAACATTTTTTAAATTTAAAAAGAGAAATGTGTTTATTATCGTATATACTCGAGTATAAGCCGACCCGAGTATAAGCCGAGGCACCTACTTTTGCCACAAAAACCAGGAAAGCTTATTGACTCGAGTATAAGCCTAGGGTGGAAAACGCAGCAGCTACTGGTGAATTCTAAAAATAAAAACATATACCCCTAAAATTACAGAGGCAGTTTAATGTTCCCCATAGGCAGAAATAGGCAGTTTAATGTCCCCCATAGGCAGATATAGGCTGGTATTTGCAGTTTAATGTCCCCCATCGGCAGGTTATAGGCATGTATAGGCAGTTTAATGTCCCCCATAGGCTGGTATAGGCAGCTATATGTCCCCCTAGGCAGGCTATAGGCAGATAATTGCCCCCATAAGCAGGTTATAGGCAGGTATAGGTCCCCCTAGGCAGGGTCTAGGCAGGTATAGGTCCCCCTAGCAGGTATAAGCAGGCTATAGGTAGGTATGGGCAGGATATAGGCAGGTATGGGGAGGCTATAGGTCCCCCTAGCAGGTATGGGCAGGCTATAGGCAGGTACGGGCAGGCTATAGGCAGGTACGGGCAGGCTATAGGCAGGTATAGGCAGGTACGGGCAGGCTATAGGCAGGTATAGGCAGGTACGGGCAGGTTATAGGCAGGTATAGGCAGGTATGGGCAGGCTATAGGCAGACATAGGTATGGTTTTAAAACAAAAAAAAACCACTTAGCTGGCTCCCTGCTGCTCAGTCTACCTCGCCGCTCCGCCTCCTCGCTGTCCGGCCTCCCGCGCGCTCTCCTCCGTCTTCCCGGCACAGGCGGGTGATGTCATCAGGCCGCGCACGCCCGGAGTCCACTGCGGAGCAGGGAGCGCTCGCTCTCTGCCCTGCAGTGGTATCCCTTCACCTATACGCGCTCCGGAGGAGTCGCATATAGGTGAAGGGATCGCTGACAGTGCCCAGACCACAGCAGCGTCCGGGCACTGTCCGCTCACTCGGCCTTCAGTTGTATGCGCTCCCTGAGGAGCCGCATATAACTGAAGCGTCCCTGTCGGCACTCGGGCCATCGCAGCGCCGACAGTGACTCGAGTATAAGCCGAGGTCGCATTTTTCAGCACATTGTTTGTGCTGAAAAACTCGGCTTATACTCGAGTATATACGGTAAATTTATCTGTTTTCTTAATAGCAAAAAGTGCCACTAAAGTCTTTTTTTAACTGTCTCCCCTTTTTCATTACTATCATTTATCTGTGAATGACATATAGCTTTAGATTGTCAGAGGCTAAATGTTGTGATTGGGCTATCAGTGTTTTTTTATTATTTTGGGCGAAATGTCAAAATAGGCGCCTGCATGCTAGTTTTAAGGCGCATTAAATGAGTGTATAGTGCGCCTGAATGAACCTGTCAAAAATCTGGCATCTGGTATACCTTTCATAGTATAATTTATGCACCTAATCTGGGCACATAGCATAACTTCGGCGCATAGCATAACATTGCTTTCATATTTGATGTGTCTACTTTAGGCGCATTCAAATATGTCGTGCCTGGTGTAAAATGCGCCTAGTTTTGATGTACAACGTATACACCTGCACACAGGTTGTCTTAACAATTATCCAAAATCTTTATTCACAAAATTATTCTCATATCCAAAATTGTCATGTGTAATGGCGACCAACTCGTTCCATTAACGTTTTCGGTTCCAAAAGGACCTTCATCAGACAAGTCGCTGTAATATAATGACATACCTTATTAACAATACTTCACAGAAACATACAAAATGTCTACTTGAGTATTGGAGATTCACTAAATCACTGAAAACTACCACCAAACTCTAATTCTAAAATATACCTTTTATTACTTACCTATAAAACACCAACATTATAAACATACTACAAAATACCTATCTTAGCTATGGCAAAGACCACTATAATCTCATAAATACAGCAAAAAACTCTATCCCTAACAAAAGACCCAACACTATCCTAAAAATAGGTCGGGTAATCGTCCTGAAAAGAACGGCCCCACCTTTGGAGGCTAACCCCGTCAGTGACCTATTAGCTCCCTGACCTACTGCTCAAACAAATTCTTAACCTCAAAAAAAGCAATAGGTGTAAAGTAATCTTTACAATAAGTTAACCAAAAATAAGTTATTTACAATCAAATGTCAGAGTCAAAATGGCTCACCTCTCAGTATGTTCTAAATAGTGTAGGATCACCATATCCAGATAAAGTCACACATTGATAGTTAGGGAAAGACATTCAAATAAAGGAAAGACAATTTTTCCTATTTATATACGACCTTATCATTTCCTTCTTATCCCTTTGACCCAACGCATTTCCCCCAACAGATAAAAAAGGGTTCATCAGGGGATTATGGATACACAGACGTGTCAGCCATGATCGCTGCAGGTAGTGATGTTTGCTATTCAATGCTCAATAGACAAGTATGATCCCCACCCCTTCTAGGACGTCTCACTTGTTCCAACACTTGGAACCGTAGTTGTGCAACTGTATGTTTCGTTTCCACAAAATGGACGGGAACTGGTAACCAAACTTTTTGACATCGAATAGTTGACAATTCTGTCCTTGACTTTCTGCATTGTCTCACCCACATAAACAAAGCCACATGGGCATTTTAGAAGTTAAGACTACAGCAGAAGAGTCACATGTAAAGAATCCACGAACGGGGATACTTTTTCCAGTGTGGGGATGTTGCACATATTCTCCCTTAATAATATTGGCACTTTGTGCACAATGTAAACATGCAAAAGTTTGGTTGCCAGTTATTATTATTATTATTATTATTTATTTTAAAGCGCCATTGATTCCAGGGCGCTGTACATTCGAGGGGGTTACATACATAACATAAGTCAAATGAGTACAATGATAAGTGATGAATGACAATTGGCACGGCAGAGGGAGAGAGGACCCTACCCGCGATGGCTTACAATCTACAAGGAGGGGAAAAGAGACAGAAGGTGGGGGCAGACATGTTTGTGGAGGATGTAGTGACAGCAAGGTTAGTGTAGATTATAGGCAAGCCTAAAGAAATGGGTTTTCAGACTGCTTTTGAAGCTGGTGAAAGTGGAGGAGAGTCTCATGTGTTGGGGCAGTGAGTTCCAGAGTGTGGGGGAAGCACGGGAGAAATCTTGGAGACGGTTGTGTGAGGAGCTGATAAGGGGAGAGCAGAGGAGAAGGTCCTGTGAGGAGTGGAGATTGCGTGATTGGAGATATTTGGAAATTAGGGCAGAGATGTATGGAGGGGAGAGGTCATGGAGAGCCTTGTAGGTGTTTGTTAGTAGCTTGAAATGAATTCGCTGGGCAATGGGAAGCCAGTGAAGGGATTGGCAGAGGGGAGAGGTAGGGGAGAAGCGAGGAGAGAGGTGGATAAGACGGGCAGCAGAGTTGAGAATGGTTTGAAGGGGAGCAAGAGTGCTAGACGGGAGGCCACAGAGAAGGATGTTGCAGTAGTCTAGGCAGGAGATAACAAGGGCATGGACCAGCAATTTTGTAGTGTCATAGTTGAGGAATGAGCGGATGCGAGAGATGTTTTTCAGGTGGAGGTGGCAGGCAGAGTTGAGGGTTTGGATGTGTGGTTTGAAAGATAGAGCGGAGTCTAGGATTACCCCAAGGCAGTGGACTTGCGGAACAGGTGAGAGTGTACAGCCGTTGACTGAAATAGAGAGATCAGGGTGAGGGGTAGAGTTGGACGGTGGAAAGATGATGAGTAGAGATGGGCGAATTTCCCGAAATTCGGTTTGTTCACTTCGCCGAATTTCTCGGCAAAAAATAACTTCGTTCCGAATTACTTCGGGATGAATCACGTTAAAAAACAGCTATTTCCAGGCTGCACAGAGCCTGCAGGGTGCTGTAGAACATTGTGCCATGCTTAAATATGCAGAGGGAGCTTGGTTTGGTCTTCATACAATGTTGTGTTTTAGTATGACACGCACATGACTGCCGCCGCTCTTAGAATCGCTTCACTATAAAATTCCCTGGGCACTTAAGAGGGCAAAACTGACCAAAAAACTGAAGTGGGAATGTTGCCTGATAAAGTCATGCCAGAGAAAGCTGGAAAAAAACAAGCTGAGAGCTCAGGTGGCAACATTAGTGACAGAGTGTGGAGGTGACGGCGCTAGCCACAGCAGCATGAGGTCAGAGAGTGGCACAATGACATTCTGGAGGTGGCAAAAACATGAATAGGTCACAGAGTGGCACAATGACACAGTGTGTAGGTCACGGCAGCAGCCACAGCAGCAGCATGAGGTCAGACAGTGGCACAATGACAGAGTGTGTAGGTCACGGCATCAGCCACAGCAGCAGCATGAGGTCAGACAGTGGCACAATGACACAGTGTGTAGGTCACAGCAGCAGCCACAGCAGCAGCATGAGGTCAGACAGTGGCACAATGACACAGTGTGTAGGTCACGGCAGCAGCCACAGCAGCAGCATGAGGTCAGACAGTGGCACAATCACATTCTGGAGGTGGCAAAAACAGGAGTAGGCCACAGAGTGGGACAATGACACAGTGTGTAGGTCACAGCAGCAGCCACAGCAGCAGCATGAGGTCAGACAGTGGCACAATGACACAGTGTGTAGGTCACGGCAGCAGCCACAGCAGCAGCATGAGGTCAGACAGTGGCACAATCACATTCTGGAGGTGGCAAAAACAGGAGTAGGCCACAGAGTGGGACAATGACACAGTGTGGAGGTCACGGCAGCAACCACAGCAGCAGCATGAGGTCAGACAGTGGCACAATGACACAGTGTGGAGGTGGGTGGCAATACCAGTCCCTGGTTGTTGGCAGATGGAGAAACTGTCAGCAGATGTGTGGCATCAGGCGGGTGGCGGCATCAGAATAGTGGCTGAGGCAGGTAGTTTGAACCCAGACTCATTTCTCACAGTTTGGGTGAGGCGTCATGGCTGATGTAGTCTGACGCCTAAGGCATTGGTGTGTGGAAATCCTGGCCGATCCACGCCTGATTCATCTTGACAAAGGTCAGTCATTCCACATTTCCCGTGGACAAGCGGGTTCTCCTTGGGCTAACGATGGCCCCCGCCGCACTGAACACCCGCTCTGATGCCACACTACTGGCCGAGCAGGACAGCTTCTCCACTGCAAACTCGGCAAGTTGCGGCCACACATCCAGTTTGGCTGCCCAGTAGTCCAGCGGATCTTCTAACTGGGGTGGCAGAGTGCTGTCCAAGTAGGCCACCACCTGTTGGTTCAGGGACTGCTCCAGGTCCTGCTGCTGCTGCTGGCGACTACCCTCCTCACTAGGCGGGTGAAGGAAGCTGCTCATCAGTGATTCCAGACTTAGGTTACTGCTGATGGAGCTGGTACTGTTCCTAGCCTCCCACCTTCCCCCCAGCAGCCGCGGCAGTAGTACGTGAGCGCTGAGGAACCCCCCGGTCAAACCTGTCAGAGGAGGGACGATGCCGCACATAGGCAGCGGCCAACTGATTACGGAGGATTTCCTATAGTATTTGAGTTTGTCCTCCCTCTCAATAGCTGGGAAAAAGGCTCCCATTTTGGACCGGTAGCGAGGGTCCAATAGGGTGAAGAGCCAGAAGTCATCCCTCTGCCGGATGCTGACTATTCAGCTGTCACTAGCCAGGCAAATAAGCATGCTTTGGGCCATCTGCACAAGTGACTCCGAGGGGCTCCCTGCCTCCATTTCCCCTGTATACTGCCACGGTGCTTGGGGGTCATCTGCCTCGTCTTCCTCATCTCCATCCACCTCCTCCAGCTGCTCCTGCTCCTCCTCTCTTGTCACCTGGGTAGAGAATCCACTCATTTCACAGACAATGCTTCTGCTCCGATGTCTCCTCCTCCTCCTCCTCATCCTCCTATTTCAGTCCACACCGGACTCATGTGGCCACGAGATGTAGTCGCCACGTCTCCAGTCCCTGCCCAGATAGATTTTTCAGCATCTGTTCCAGGACAAGAAGCAGTGGAATGAAGTTATTAATTCAGTAGTCCTGGCGACTGACAAATAACGTCGCCTCCTCGAATGGCCTCAACAAACGGCAGGTGTCACACATGAGCTGCCACTGGCTGACATCAAAGTTACACAGGGGAGTACTTCTGTCTGCCTGGATCATCAAAAACATCGTTAATGGCCTTTCTCTGTTCATAGAGTGGGTTCGACATGTGCAGGCTTGAATTCCAACGGGTGGAAACATCGCATATCAGAGTGTGTTGGGGGGGCGTTCTGCCGCTGCAACTCGAGGAGGGTGTTCCTGGCTTTGTACGAATGGATAAAGTGCATGCACAGTTTCCTGGCCATTTTCAGAATGTTCTGAAGATCGGTGGAAGACTTCAGGAACCTTTTCACAACCAGATTGAAACGTGCGCCATGCAGGGCACATGGACTATCCTCCTCGGTGTAGCGCGGATGCCATGTTCCTCCCATTGTCCGTCACCATGGTTCCGATTTGCAGTTGGCGCAGAGAAAGCCACATCGATTTCTTGCTGCATGACGCGGAGCAGTTCCTCCCCTGTGTGACTTCGTTCGCCGAGGCAAGCCAGGTGTAGAACTGCGTGACACCGCTGTGCCCTACACATGTGGTATGATGGAGCAGTACTTGTGGAGGCTGAGATGGTGGTGGTGGTGGAGGAGGAGGAGGCGGACATTGGCGCAGGAGCAGCAGTTTGACAATGTGGAGGAGAAAGCGGCGTCTCCTGTCCAAGTTGTTGGTGTGCCTGGGCCGGAAGCACATTCACCCAGTGGGCCGTAAAGGACATGTACTGGCCCTGACCGTAGTTACAGCTCCAGACGTCCGCGCTGCCGTGCACCTTGGAACAAACCGATAAGCTTAAGGACTGGCCCACTTCTGTTCTACATATTTATGAAGTGCTGGTACTTTTTGGAAAAGAAATTATGGCTTGGCATTCTCCATCTCGGCTCGGCACAAGCCATTAGTTCTCTGAACGGTGCAGAGTCCACCATTTGGAAAGGGAGGGACTGCAGTACCAACAACTTGGACAGGAGTACGGTCAGCTGCTGCACCTTAGGATGGTTGGACGCATACTGTTGTCTCTTTGCAATCGCCTCGCTGAACGGCTGCTGGCGCTGGAGTAGCGAGGAGCAGGAGCATCTGGACCGGGAGATGATTGTCAAAGAGAAACAGCTCCCTTTCTGCAGAGGTGGTGGAGCCTTGACTGGCTGCAATGGCATGCGTTACACTGGCGCTGCTGCTGCTGCTGTTGCTGCGGCGGCAGGATGGACCACCACATCTGAGCCACGTTTCTCCCAGGCCACCGGATGTTGACGGTGCTGGTGTTGACGCAGGGCCGTGGTGCAATGTTAGCTCCCTGGCCACGCTTCACTTTCTGCTTACAGATTCTATATATTACCCATATTCGGCTCCTCCGGTGTCTTAGCAAAGAACTGCCACACCGCCGAGTATCGGATTTTACCGCCAATGCTCCGCACTGAGTGACTACTGCCGCCGCTGCCTCGCTGAGCCCTGTGCCGCTACTTTGTTGGACCTGCGAAGCGGGTTTTGTACCCCCTGGCGCTTGGCTCCCGACCTCACCACTGCTGCTATCCTGCTGATCACGGCCACACGACCCACTTGCTGGCTGCGCCGCTGCCTGACGCGCAAGCTGACGCCCTCTTCTTCTGACGATGATGAAGCCCTTGCCTCACCCGGCTCCCAAGTGCGGTCGGCTACATCATCATCTATTTGTGTTTCATCGTCACTGCTGTCCTCATCACCGGTCTTGGTATGCAGAGGCTGACCCTCACAACATGACCTCCATCTCACTTTCAACATCTATACTTTGCCGCCTACTGCAAGAAGCAGGGGATATTGGCCCATTTCTTCGCTGCCAAGTAGCTGCTGACTGCCCTCTCAAATTGTTTATCCTTGCTATATAGTGGCGCTGAGCCCAGACAACATAGTAGATCTCTGGCTGAGGGAACCGGATGGGACAGAGGCGGGTTGAGGACAGGTGAGGGACGCTGACCAGCTCCGGGCCATGCCAACTAAGGGTTGTGTCTGACGTTCCACCGACTCTTGGCTGGGGTTGTCAGATGTCATCTGGGAGGAAGTGGATGACCTAGTCAACCAATCAAGAACCATGGGGTTGCTGAACAACACACGGCCACTAGATGACAGCGGCAGTTGTGGCCTCACCGAGTGACCCCTGCTGCGACGTCCCCTTGCTGTGCTGCGACCTTGGCCTGGAATGTTTGTGCCTCTGCCACTCTCAGGTGAAGAGCCTGCCACCTCTCTGTCTGACATACTGTTTGTTCTATAATGTACAGACACTGTTTGATGAAGATATCTGTATATGATAAATACACACCCTGTATTTGACGCCAAATGAACCCACTAAGAAGCTTGGGTAACCATTGGATATAAATTGCGCTCCACAAATGGGCAGGAAAAATTTACTTGTATGTGCCGTTTAAAAAACTCTGTGTATTTTACTGAATATAAAAGCACAAAACAGGTTTAATTAACCTTCGGATATGATTCTGCTACAGAATTTCTTTTGTGGCGGTGAAAAACAAAGTTTCTTTTACTGAGTACAACTGCAGAACAACGCTTAATTAACCCCTGGATGTAAATTGCGCAAAGAATTGAGTAGCCAGAAACTACTAGCTTTGTAGCGTGTTACAATTGCATGTTTTTCTACGCTACACAACAAGAGAAAAAATTGTAATTAACCTTCGCTTGTGAATTATGCTACAGGAAAATTGTATTTTTTGGCGGTGTAAAAGACGGTTTCTTGGAGTCACAACAGAAGCAGAACAATGATTAATTAAGCCTGGATGTAAATTGCGCAAAAGAATTGAGCAGCCGGAAACTACTAGCTTTGTAGCGTGTTACAATTGCGTGTTTTCTACGCTACACAACAAGAGAAAAAATTGTAATTATCCTTCGCTTGTGAATTATGCTACAGGAAAATTGTATTTTTTGGCGGTGAAAAAGACGGTTTCTTGGAGTGACAACAGCAGCAGAACAACGCTTAATTAACCCCTGGATGTAAATTGCACAAAAGAATTGAGCAGCCGGAAACTACTAGCTTTGTAGCGTGTTACAATTGCGTGTTTTCTACGCTACACAACAAGAGAAAAAATTGTAATTAACCTTTGCTTGTGAATTATGATACAGGAAAATTTTATTTTTTGGCAGTGAAAATACAGTCTATTTTTGTCACCACAGCACAAAAACAACGCTTAATTAACCCCATGGATGTAAATTGCGCAAAAGAATTAAGCAGCCGAGGAAACTACTAGCTTTGTAGCGTGTTACAATTGTATGTTTTCTACGCTAAACAACAAGTGAAAAATTTGTAATTAACATTCGCGTGTGAATTATGCTACATTAAAATTTTATTTTTTGGCGGTTAAAAATAGTTTCTTTTTTTGTCACCACAGCAAAAAAACAACGCTTAATTAACCCCTGGATGTAAATTGCGCAAAAGAATTGAGCAGAAAAAAATGTGGTATTTGTATTATAAAACGCTTTTTCTTTAAATGAATACAACAGGAACTGGCTTAGATGCCCCTTGGATATTTAATGTGCTGTGAGCAGATAGCATTAAAATGTATATGCAGCTGCAGTGGACGCACACTGGACTTCAGATCCAGTGTGCTCAATTCTTTTGCGCAATTAACATCCAGGGGTTAATTAAGCGTTGTTTTTGTGCTGTGGGGACAAAAATAGACCGTCTTTTTCACCCCCCAAAAAAAAAAATTTTCCCTGTAGCAAAAATTTCACAAGCAAAGGGTTTTTAAAATTACAATTTTTTTCTTTTTGTGTAGCGTAGAAAAACCCCATTTAAAAAACACGCTAAAAGGGCAAATAGTTTGGGTGCTAAATTTATTTTGCGCAATTAACACCCGGGGTTTTAATTAAGCGTTTTTTGTGCGTGGTGAAAAAAATAGACCGTTTTTTCACCGCCAAAAAAAAAAATTTTTTCCGGGTAGCAAAATTTCACAACCCGAAGGTTAATTAAAATTTTTTTCTTTTGTTGTGTAGCGAAAGAAAAAACACGCAGTTGAAACACGCAAAAAAGTTAGTATTTCCCCCCTTGCTTAATTTTTTTGCGCAATTAAAAATCCGGGGGTTTAAATTTAAGGGCTTGTTTTTGTGCTGTGGTGAAAAAAATAAAACCCGTTTTTTTTCACCCCCAAAAAAAAAACAATTTTCTGTAGCATAATTCACAAGCGAAGTTAATTAAAAATTTTTTCCTGTTTGGGGTGCGTAGAAAACCGAAATTTGGGTAACCCCCTTTAAAAGCTAAAATTTCCGGCTGCTCAATTCCTTGCCCCAATTTACATCCGGGGGGGTTAAATTTTAACGTTGTTCTGTGCTTTTTGGTGACCCCAAAAAAACCGTTTTTTTTCACCGCCAAAAAATTTTAAAATTTTCCTTTTTGAAAATTTCAAAAAGGGGGTTAATTAAAATTTTTTTCTTTTGGGTAGGGGAAAAAAACAATTGTAACACGCTAAAAGCTAGTATTTTCCCGGCCCGCTCAATACTTTTGCGAAAATTTATTTCGGGGGGGTTACTTAAGCGTTTTTCCCTGCTGCTTTTTGTGACCCCAAAAGAAACTTTCTTTTCCCCGCCAAAAAATAAAAAATTTTCCTGTAGCAAAATTTCACAAGGAAGGGGTTAATTAAAATTTTTTTCTCTTGTTGTGTAGCGTAGAAAAAAACGCAAGGGTAACACGCTACAAAGTTTGAAATTTTTTCCGGCTGCTAAATTTTTTTTGCGAAAATTTCCCACCCCAGGGGTTTTTTTAAGCGTTGTTCTCTGCTTTTGTGACTCCAAGAAACCGTCTTTTTCCCGCCAAAAATAAAATTTTCCTTTTTGGGGATAATTCACAAGCAAAGGTTAATTAAAATTTTTTTTCTCTTTTTGTGTAGCGTAGAAAACACGCAATTTTTAACACGCTACAAAGCAGTATTTCCGGCTCTCATTTTTTGCAAAATTTACATCCGGGGGTTTAAATTAAAGCGTTGTTTGCTGCTGTTGGATTTTTTTCCAAGAAAACCGTCTTTTTCACCCCCAAAAAAAATACAATTTTCCTGTAGCATAATTAAACCAAGCAAAGGGTTAAATTTTAAAATTTTTTCTTTGTTGTGTAGCGTAGAAAAACACGCAATTGTAACACTTTACAAAGTTTGTATTTTGGCTGCTAATTTCCTTTTGCGCAATTTACTTCGGGGGGAAATTTAAGCGTTTTTCTGCAGTTTTACTCAGTAAAAAGAAACTTTGTTTTTAAACCCCACAAAAGAAAATTCTTTTAGACAAAATTCTTTTTCCAAAGGGTTTTAATTAAGCCTTTTTTGTGCTTTTTTATTCAAAAAATACCAATTTTTTAAAGGGGCACATACAAGTTTTTTTTTCCCTTGCCCATTTGTGGGCGAAATTTTTTTTTCCAAAAGGGTTTACCCAAGCTTCTTAGGGGGTTTCTTTTGGGTTTGTCAAATAAGGGGTGTTTTTACCCATAAAACCGATTTCTTCATCAAAGTTGTTTTTCATTATAAGCAAACAGTATGTCGGGACAGGAGTGGCGGGGCTTTTAAATTTGAGATTGGCAGGGGGGCACAAACTTTCCGGGCCCCAAGGTCGCAGCACAGAAAGGGGGGAACGTCGAAAGCGGGGTTCAATCAGTGGGGCCACAATGCTGCTGTCATCTAGCGGCCCGTGGGGGTTTTGTTCAGAAAACCCCATGGTTCTTGTTGGTGACTAGGTCATCCACTTCCCCCCAGATGAAAATCTGACCCCCCCACCCAAAGGGGTTGGGGGGAACGCCCCAGACACAACCCTTATTTTGGCAGGGCCCCGGGATTGGTCAGGGGCCCTCACCGCCCCACCAAACCCGCCTCTGTCCCACCCGGGTTTCCCCTCAGCCAGAGATCTACTATGGGGTCTGGGCTCAGCGCCACTATATGGGCAAGGGGTGAAAAATTTTGAGGGGGGCAGTCAGCAGTATTTGGGGAAGCGAAGAAAGGGGGCCCAAAAACCCCCTGCTTTTTTGGGCAGTGGGCCCGGCAAAGTATAGATTTTGAAAGTGAGTTTGGGAGGTCATGTTTGTGGGGGGTCAGCCTTTTTGAAATCCCAAGGGCCCGGGTGATGGGGACAGCAGTGACGAGGAAACACAAATGATAGGGATTAGCCGGGACCGAAATTGGGAGCCGGGTGGGAAAGGGGCTTCACATCGCGGGGGAATAGGGCCAGCTTGGGGGGTAAGGCAGGGGCCCAACCCGCCGTGGGTCGTTTTTCCCCGGTGAGCCCAGCGGGGAAAAGAAAGCGGGTGTGGGGGGTGGGGAGCCAACCCGGCCCGGGGGGAAAAAAAAACCCGTTTTTCCCCAGGCCCAAAAAAGAGCGGCACAGGGGTCAGCAAACCCAAGGGGGCGGCATTTGTCACTCAGTGCGGAGCGTTGGGGGTTTAAAATCCGATACTCAGGGGGTTGTGACTTTTTCTTTGCAAAGGGACCCGGGGGGGCCGGGAATTTGGGGGTAAATGTATATTTTATGTATTTTGTAAAAACTGTAAGCAAAAAGTGAAGGGGGGCCAGGGAGCAACTTTGGGCCCCACGGCCCTGCGTAAACACATCCCACGCACCACCCGGTGGCCGGGAAAGAAACTTTGGCTCGGGTGGTGGCCCCATCCAGCCGCCACAGCAACGCACAGCCCAGTGTTACTTTTAATGCCTTTGCAACCTTAAAGGGCTCCACCACCTCTGCAAAAGGGGAAAGGGGTTTTTCTTTTTGGCCCATCATCTCCCGGTCCAGATGCTCCTGTTTCCTCGTTTCCCCATGGCCCCACAGCCCGTTCAGGAGGGGGTTTTGAAAAGAGACAACATATGCGCCAACCACCCTAAGGTCCCGCAGCTGACCGTGCCCCTGTCCAAGTTGTTGGTACTGCAGCCCCCCCCCCTTTTCCAAATGGTGGATTTTGAAAACCGTTCAGAGAATAAATGGCTTGTCCGGCCGAGATGGAAAATTCCAAGCCGAAATTTTTTTTCCCAAAAAAGGGCGGTACCGCATTTCATAAATTTTGAACAAAAAGGGGGGCCCAGTCCTTTAACCCTTATCGGTTTTTTCCAAGGTGCCGGAAACCCGGGGACGTCTGGACGTAACAAAGGTCGGGCCAAAAAACATGTCCTTTCCCGGCCCAAGGGGGTTAAATTTCGTTTCCGGGCCCGGGCCCACCCAACAATTTGGAAGGAGACGCCGTTTCTCCCCCAACATTGTAAAAACTGCTGCTCCTCCCCGGCCCAATTGTCCCCCTCCTCCTCCTCCACCACCCCACCATCTCGCCTCCCCCAAGAAACGCCCCCAATCCCAACTTGTGTAGGGCAAAAAGGTTTGTCACGAAGTTCAAACACCTGGCTTGCCTCGGCAAAACGAAGTCACACAGGGGAGGAACTGCCCGCGTCATACAAGAAATCGATGTGGGGCTTTCCCCCACCCCCAAACTGCAAATGGGAAACCATGGTGAGGGGACAAGGGGGGAAAACAGGGGTGTCCGGGTGCCCGAGGGGGATGGTCCAGCGCCCGGGATGGCGCACGTTTCAATCTGGTTGTAAAAGGGTTTTTCTGAAGTCTTCCACCAAAACCCTTAAAAGAACATTTGAAAAGGGCCCGGGAAAAATGTGCAAAAAATTTTTTTAAAATTCCTACAAAGAAGGAAAAACCCCCTCGAGTTGCAGGGGGCAGAACGGCCCCCCCCAACCCCACTCTGATATGCATGTTTCCACCCGCGGGAAATTTCCCACCTGCACATGTTGGACCGACTTTTATGAAAAGAAAAAGGGCCCATTAACTTTTTTTGTTTGAACGGGCAGACAGAATTTCCCCCCCCTGTGAAATTTTTGATGTAGCCAGTGGCACTCAGTGTGACACCTGCCGTTTGTTGAGGCCATTCCCAGGAGGCACGTTATTTTTTCAAATCCCAGGACTACGGATGAATTTAAATCATTCCACTTCTTCATGGGCCCCCGGAACAGATGCTGAAAAATTTTGTCGGGGAGGGGCTGGAGACGTGGAGACTAAATCTCGTGGCCACCCTGAGTCCCGGGGGGGGGGGGGGGGGCTGAAATGGAGGAGGAGGAGGAGAACATTGGGGCAGAAGGGATTGTTGGTTAAAAAAGGGGGTGGAAATTTTTACCCAGGGGACAAAGAGGAGGAGCAGGAAACACTGGAAAGGGAAATGGATGGGGATGAGGAAGACGAGGCGATGACCCCCAAAACACCGTGGGAGTATACAGTGGAAATGGAGGCAGGGGCCCCTCAGAGTCACTTGTGCAGATGGCCCCCAGCATGCTTATTTGCCTGGCTATTTACAGCCGAATTTCGCATCCGGCAGAGGGATGGGCTTTGGCTCCTCCACCCCATTGGACCTCGCCCACCGGTCCCAAAAAGGGAGCCTTTTTTTCCCCGCTATTGAGGGGGAGGACAAACTGAAATACTATAGGGAAATGCCGTTAAACAGTTGGGGCCCTGCCTATTCGGCATCGTCCCCTTTCCCCTGACAGGTCTGATCGGGGGGGGGGGTTTAGCGTCAAAGTACTACTGCCCCGGGGCTGGGGGGAAAGGGGGGGGAGTAAAATTTCCGTACCGCTCCAAAGCATTTAAAACCCAAATCTGGAGTCCCCTGATGGGCAGCTTCCTTCCCCCCGCCTAGTTAGGGGGTAGTCCCCCAGCAGCAGCAGAGCGGGACCTGGAGCATTTCCCCCAAAAAAAAGGTTTTTGGCCTACTTGGATTGCACTCTGCCACCCCCCGTTATAAAAATCCGCTTGGGCTACTGGGCAGCCAAAAAGGATTTTGTGGGCCCCAACTTGCCGAGTTTTTCAGTGGGGGAAGCTGTCCTGCCCGGCCCCTAAATGGGGCATAGAGCGGGTTTTTTCAGGGGCGGCGGGGCCCTGTTTTCCCCAAGGAGAACCCGCCCTTTTCCCCGGGAAAGTGGAACGACTGACCTTTGTCAAAAATAAATCAGGCGTGGAAAACGGGCCCGTATTTCCCAAACCAAGCCTTAGGCGGCAGATACATCAGCCATGACGCCTCCCCCCAAACTTTGAAAAAATGGTCCTGGGTTCCCAAAATACCTGGGCCCCAGCCCCTATTCTGATGCCGCCCCCGCCTTATGCCCCACATCTGCTGACAGTTTTCCATCTGTTTAACAACCATTTTTAAACCCGGGTGGTATTGCCCCCCCACCCCACACTGTGTCATTTTTGCCACTGGGTTTACCTCATGTTTCTGCTTTTGGCCCGCTTTCCGTGACCTACCACTGTGTCATTTTGCCCCTGTCCCGCCTCATTTCTGCTGCTGTGGCTGCTGCCCGTGACCTTTCACACTGGTCATTGTCCCCATCTGGGCCCCACTCCTGTTATTGGGCCCCTCCCGAAAAGTCATTTTGCCACTGCCTGACCTCATGCTGCCTGCCCCTGACCTACACACTGTGTCTTTTTGGCCCCTGTTTTACCTTTTGCTTTCTCCTGTGGGGTGCTCCTTTTCCTCCACATGTGTCATTGTCCAAAAAATGTGGGGCCCACTCCTGTTTTTGAAACCCCTGAAAGGGTTGTCCCTGTCGACCTCTGCTGCTGCTGTGGCTGCTTTCCCCTGAAACCCCCACCCCTGTTCATTGTGCCCCTGTCCCGACCTTATGCTGCTCCCTTTGGGTGCTGCCGTGACCCCCACACTGGTCATTGTCCAACTCTGTGGGCCCACTCCCCGTTTTTTTCCACCTCCAGAATTGATTGTGCCCTGCCCGACCTCATGCCCGTGTTGCCGTGACCTACAAAACTGTGTCATTGTGCCACTGCCCGAACCCCATGCTTTCTTGCTGTGGCTGTGCTGTTACCTACAACTGTTCTTTTTTCCCACTCTGTGGATACTCCTTTTTTGCCACCTCCGAAAGTCATTTTTCCCCCGTCTGACCTCAAGCTGCTGCTGCCCTGACCTCACACTGTGTCATTGGGGCCATGTCTGACCTTATGCCGCTCCCGTGGCTGCTGCCTTTAAAACCCCCACACTTTTCATTGTCCAACTTTTGTGGCCCCCTCTGGGTTTTGCCACCTCCAGAAAATTTTTTTGTGCCACGGGCTGGGCCCATGCTGCTGTGTGGTGCTGCCGTTTACCTACACACTGTGGGCATTGTTTCCACTGTCTGACCTCATGCTGCTCCTGTGGGGTGCTGCCGTTACCTTTCACACTGTTTCATTGTCCCCCCCCGGGGCCCACCTGTTTTTTCCACCCCCAGAATGTCATTGTGCCACTGCCTGACCTCATGCTCTGCGCCGGGGACCTAACAGGGGGTAAAAATGCCCTGTCTGACCCCCATGCTTTCTGCTGGGGGTGCGGGCCGGGGACCTACACCTGTGGCCCTTGTGCTACTGTCTGACCTCTTTCTGTGCTTGGCTGTGCTGTGCCTACACACTGTGTCATTTCCCCTCTGTGACCTACTCCTGTTTTTGCCAACCCCCAAAAATGTTTATTGTGCCCCTGTCTGACCTCTTTCTACTGCTGTGGCTTTCTGCCGTGACCTTTCACACTGTGTCATTTTTGCCCCCTGTCTGCCCCCATGCTGTGCTGGTCCCGTGCCGTGACCTACCACTGTGTATTGGGGCCACTTTTGCCTCATTTCTCTGCTGTGGTCGCTGTTTACCTCCACACTGTGTCATTGTGCCACTCTGTGACCTATTCAGGTTTTTTCCCCTCCCGAATGGCCTTTTTGCCACTGTCTGCCTCATTTCTGCTGTGTGGCTGTGCCGGGAACCTACACACGTTTCATTGTGCCCTCTGTGACCTATTCATGTTTTTTTCCAACCCCCAAATGTCATTGTGCCAAATTTTCTGACCATGCTGTGTGGTAGCGCCGGGCAACCCCCACACCTGTCACTAATGTTTTCCACCCCGAGCCTCAGCTTGGTTTTTTTTCCCGCTTTTTCTGGCAAAGAAATTTATCAGGCAACCCTTCCCCCTTCAGTTTTTTGGTCAGTTTTGCCCCCTTAAATGCCCTAAGGAATTTTTTAGTTTAGCGATTCTAAGACGTGGGAGCAAATCATGGCGTGTTTTACTAAAAACCCCAAAATTTATGAAAGACCAAACCAAAACTCCCTCTGCATATTTAAGCATGGCACAACGTTTAAAGCACCCTGCGGCTCTGTGCGCCTGGAAAAAACTTTTTTTTAAAGTGATCGTTTCCGAAGTAATTCGGAAAGAAGTTAAATTTTTTTCCGAGAAATTGGGGAAGGGGAACGAAAAGAATTTCGGGAATTCGCCCAAACTCTAATTTTTACTTCATGAAAATTATTTGTTTAAATTTTTGTTGAAGTAAATTTTTTTTTATTTTTTAAAATTTAAGATTTTGATTCCTTATTTGGGGGCTATAATTGGTTTTTTTAATTTTTTAAAATAGGCGCCCCAATACAATTTGAAATTTATTGAATAATACAAGAGGTATGTTTTGGTGGTGGAAATTGGGCCCCTCCTTTGTATATTATTTTTTGGCACCATATATATCCTTTTGTTTTTTTCTGTGTTGTTCGTACATTTTTTGTTTTGTTTTTTTACTTTATGGAATATATAATTTTTTCTGTATGTTTCTTTTTTATATTTACTTTGAAATGTTGTATAATTTTTCATTTGTGATGTATATAATAGGATAGATATTGTATAGGGATTTAGCGATAATAGAATAGAGACATGTTGTTTGTTAATAAGGCATGTCGTTATATTACAGCGACTGGTCTGATGGGGTCCTTTTGGAACCGAAAACGTTAATGGAACTAGTCGGTCGCCATTACACATGACAATTTTGGATATGAGAATAATTTTGTGAATAAAGATTTTGTATAATTGTTAAGACAACTTGTTTGCAGGTGTATACATTGTATAACTGTGAGATTGTTTATACCTAGCACCAATTAAGCAAACTTTGGGTGTGCCAAGCAACATTGAATTATAGTTATGATGTACGACAGTTTATTTATATAGAGAATAGGGCGTCAACAGTTTTTTGTGCAAAATACACCAAAAAAGGCGCAGCTCTAATGGGACATGTCGCCCTTTATTTTTGTGTTCTATTTACTTTTTGTTTCTTACACATTGTGACCTTGTAAGCTCATAAAAAGCTGTGGAGGAATTTTTACAATAATTGTTTTTGTTACTGCTGATTTCTCCAGTTACTTATGCTGACATATTAGCCCCAGTTATAGGGAGAATAAAGCACTGACAGCAAATGTCATGTGGCCCTGATAAGAAACAGCAGCTCCTGCAGTAACCCAGCTCCTACAATCACATAAGTTTCTAAAGAGATTAAGATATTCCAGCTCACCTGTACTCAAAAAGATGCTCAGAACACATAGGAATATTTTCCATCTAACAATGAAGTATTAGAAAGGAAAAAATCCAACATCCTAAAAGCTTGAGGTTTATTTAATACAAGATAGAAGCTCTTGTCATGTGTGTTTTCCTGGATCTCTTATCGTTTCTTCAATAAACCTCAAGCTTTTAGGATGCTGTTTTTTTCTTTTCTACTACAATCACATAAGGGAACAGAAGCAGGAAGATTTTTCAAGGCCATTCGGGAACAGCTTTGCAGAAATACTTGTGGACTGGCTGGACATTTTTGGAGCAACATGTCCTAATACAAATGCACCATAGCCTTGGTGTATTTTGCAGCAAAAAACTTTTGCCGCCATATTCTCCATATAAATGAACTGTAATATAGCAAAACTAGGCACATTATTTGCCGGGCACAACACATTGTAATACGCCTAAAAAGGCACATTAAATATAATAGTAATGATACACTGTGCGCCTCAATAATACAATGCGCCTATCGAAGCGCATTACATACACCAGCAATGATACGCTATGTGCTTCAATTGTGCAATGCACCTTTTTAGGTGCATTAAGTTTACTAATCACAAGGCATTATGGGAAAGGGGCTGAGAAGCCCACAGCGCCCTCTGTTGGTTGTAACAAATCCTCAATTTGCTTTTGACCCACCGAGTCAAGACTCGGTGGGTCAAAAGCAAATTGAGGATTTGTTACAACCAACAGAGGGCGCTGTGGGCTTCTCAGCCCCTTTCCCATAATTCCTTGTGATATGCAGATGCTAAGTAGAGGGCGAAAAGGCAAAACAAAATCTCTACAAGCCGTTCGTTCGGTGCTCTCCTTAAGGAGAGATCTTCCCTTCTTAAGTTTACTAAGCAAGTTATACCAGACGCCAGATTTTTGAAAGGATCGGACTTTCAGGCGCACTTTACACTGATTAAATGCGCCTAAAAACTGCCGTGGCAATGCTAATTTCCGTACGTGTCATCCTTAAAGGGGTTGTCTCACTACATTGGTTCTCTTATCTCAGTCCTGTTTTCTTGGTTTCACTTTGAATTCAGGAGTGTGTTTACTGGCTTCTACTAGGCTGCAGTAGAAGCCAGGTCTGTAGCTATAGCAACCAGTGCTGGCAGCCTATCAGGATAGATCAAACAGTTCTGTAACTATAATGACCTAAGCAACTGATGCAGCCCATACAAGGGGATACAAAGGGATATCTAGGAATAGGTAGGATACTGGTAAGGGACATACATTGCAAAGTGACTTGTTTTTGCAATATCTTTAACATAAAAAAGCAATCCTTGTAGTGAGACAACCCCTTTAGTCCAAGTCCATGGCTCCTTACTTTCCAGGGGCTGTTACAGGGAAAGATGAAGAACTACACAAATCCAGGCTTCTATAGGTTCCATGGATATAATGGGTCAGTCAAAGCAAGAGCCACAGCTTCTTTTTAGATCTCTGCTCTGACTCATACAGGAGTTTGTCAAGTTCAATACAGTCCTTTACTGTCCTCCAGGATGTTCATATGCCCTAAAAGGAAATACATGGACAAGCCAAAGGGTAACAATGTTTTGAACTTTTGACTTTCAGGCTCCATATCTCACCATCCACTACAGCTTTGAATGTGAGACTCCCATCATTTTATAGACAATCATCTTGGCCTAATAGCAAAAAGTGCAATATGTGATGGAATTGTACTAAGAGAACCATGCTAGATAAAGTGGAGAAGGAGACATTCTTGCAGTGCTGCAACATTTTTTTTCTGGGAGAAAGAACAGTAGAGACATGCACAAGTGTTCTTGGAAATCATAGAATAAAGGAGCTCCACTGCAATCACTCGCCTCCTGTACTACGCACCCAAAATGGTGTCCATTCACTGCTGAGATGAGGGATAAGATGAAGGTATTAACAGATATGGCAGAATTTAATTTGAACATAATATAATGGCTTTTTGTGTTATCTGCTCTTCACTCATAAGAAAGACCATTGAAAAGTTTTGATACATCTGTAAAAGAAAATACAATTAAAGGTTTCATAGGATGCATGAATGAAATAATGCTGCTTTTCTCTGTCACTTCCTGGTCAAGTTGTCTGTAATTAGCATATGAGCTCCGTGTATTCAGACTTCTCTGTTTTAGTCTAGATTAAATAAATTACCTTCTCTGAGGTCTGGAGAAGCTTCTGAGCTAATGTAAACAGTAGAGTAATTACGGTCTTTTGTCTGAAAGATCAGATAACATACAAGCTCTTACTGTCCGAAGTTGTGAGCTGCTGCAACCTGTGTGATTCATCACTCCCTGCTATCAGATAGAACAAACAGCAGGGGAATAGGAGTACACAGGTCGGTCACTTGGGAAACTAGAAAGCCCTCAGAAGGTGATAAAATCATTTCTAGCTCCTTAACAAAAAAAGATGAACAAAGCAATATATATGGAAAACGTCTTCACTTAGTGTTCCCTACATTTTGAAAGCTATTCTTTGTAGTGAGACAACCCCTTTAAATTACACAAGTAAAACAAGCTGAAGTTGTTGAAATTGTATAAGGTTTAAGCAAAACTTTGGTAGTGGGATCATCCCAATAAGATGTTAGCAATCTGAAATTAATGGTAGGTTTTTAATTGGAACCAGATAACAAAAACAGTTAAGACCATGTATGACATATTTGATTCAAAATTCATAGTTTTTCCTTGTCTCATATTTAAGATTTTTTTATACCTTTGTCCTCTGTAAAATATCCCAGAATTCTTTAATGTTCTTGCTATTCTTAACTTCAAATGCTTATACTGAGCTGCACTCTGCCAATGTGTCTCAACTTTGATCAACATAACCGAAATAAGCTTCAAACATTGTATTTTTTCCTAATTGACATCCATCATCATCATAAACTATCTAAGCAAGCGTACTAAGAGTAACACACTCATTCTCCCAACATGTAAACTGACTAAATTAGAGCTTCATTAGGTATTCCTTTACAATAGATGATTAGGTGAAAGGAGCAGTAATTAAATAGAAGACAATAAAGAACCATTGTTTGACATCCTCCTGAACTTGGACAATCTGTCAACATCATTTCCATTGTTTTCTGAGCTGTAATTTTTAGTCTCTAAACTTTTCTATGGATCTCTGTGGATATTTTAAAGTCTCATCCATTTTAGTCTTTCAAATAAGATTTGATTTTCCAGCAAATTAGACAACTGATGGTTCAACAGATTTCACAAGGAAAGTGTAAACTCAAATTTTGTTTTTGAACAGAAGTTACTTTCATCTTCAAAGTTCCTGCTTCATCTGTCTATGGCTTGAGAGAACAAACCCCATAATATCATAGATAACATTGTGGGTTCATACATATCTAATTACCTTTAGATTAGAAATGAACATATAATTATAAATATGTAGCAGTATAAAAATGTATTGTAGTTAAAAACAAAAATGGATACCTTGTAGTTAGTTTAGTAAGTACCTAGCAGGAAAGAGCTTTTACAGATAAGTAAGGACAACATTTTTAGCTCTTGAACCCGTCAGGTGCTTTTTTTTTTCCATAGATTAGATTATAGTACTATGGCTAGACTGCATGAAGCAGGGAAAATGTTGTTGTTTAAGACCTGGGGAAGAGTTGGAAAAAGTTCAACTTCAGTTAAATGGTCTCGGTAGGTACAAACTGGAAGAACTCTTTAACAAGAATGTGAGCTCATCAGACTGCTGCTGGGCTCTTTCTGGTTTTCTCTCAGACCAGGTTATGGTAATCTGTGGAAGACAGAACCAGAGGACACTGGTATGAATGCTATTTTTTTAGTGTTGGGTAAGGCTATGTTCACACGGCTTAAAATGGGCCGTATTTCGGTCCGTAATTACGCGCCGAAGTGCGCCAATTACGGGCCGAAAACGGCCCATTCATTACGGTAATTCACAGTTCTCATAGAGAACTATGGATTACGTCTCCTCTCCCCGCCCGGCAAATTCGCCGGGCGGGGAGATAATTCACCTGTCACTTTCTAGCGGCGTATACGCGCCGCTAGCAGTGATAGTCTATGGGCCGGCGAAGTGCCGGCCCCCTGCTTACTCCCCCCCCCCCTCCGCCCCGCCCCACGTCCACAACGGCGTAATTGCGGACGAAATTAGTCCGTAATTTAAAGCCGGTGGTGAACATAGTGGGTAATAGTATGTAACTTTTGTTAGTAAGGGATGTTATTGTTTAAACAGAGGCTCGATGGTGTAGGGTTTATGTTGTGGATATTGTTCACTGACTTGTTATTGTGTGCTGGATGAAGAATAAAAATGGCAGAGGTCAGTTATAAACCAAATCTGTAATAGATTGATGTGCATTGATGTGCCAGAACCTGTCTAGCCAAGGAGATGGAGATCGCAAGAACTTTGGATGTGCATTTGAACCCTATGGTACATTTTAATGTACAAAAATGTGGCAATGTATCTATTGGTGATGTTAGTTTAAAATGTTCATCAATTAATACAGTATAATGGTATATAATAAAGACACTTTCAATAAAGATATTGAAGGGGTTTTCTCCCCATGGAGTTTCACAACTACAGCCAGCTTTTCTTTCACTCTGCTCTCCTCAGGCTGTGGGTGGTCCTATAGCAGTGATTAGCATATTTATTGTCACGTCAAGGGAGGTACAGTGAGCCCTGACTAGAACCCAGCCCACTGTCCCTGCCTGCTTGACGTGCTGCCCTAGGCGGCAGATGGCAACAGGGCGACAGTCCCTGCGCTGCTAGAGTGCAGGGGCCGTCAGGAGGTAGAATAGTCAGACAGTCCGGGTCTATACCAAAACAGGAACACCAAAGCCACAAATCAGAACCAGAGGGATAAATGTAAACAAGCCGAGGTCAAACATGAACGGGAGCGAGGTACAAAATCAGAAGACAAGCCGGGTCAGGGGAACACGCCGAGGTCAGGTACACAGAGAAGCAAATACAAAAGCAGGGAGTTTAAATGTGTTTCCCGGATACCGCCCCTGTAGCTGATTGGAGCGGCTTTCGGGTCCTCCCATTGGCTGGTGCGACACGCCCCCTGTCAGGAGTGGCTGGACCTCTGTCACTCACACAGCTACCAGCAGACTGTCTATCATGGTAGTGTCGCTGATCGGCTGCGGCAGATTCTTGCTCCCTGCAAGCCGAGCGCTGCCCAGCCCTGACATTTATCTTCTCTGTAGCTAGCTAAGACATTACAAAGAGCAGTGCAGGAGATATATTGTGTAAGTGAAAAAAGTTACACAGGCTGTGAGGAGTGAAAGCAAAAGCATATCAGTACAACAATAGCTAATCTTATTAGAGAAAATTAGTTTTTCTTTGGAACTCAGTCTGTCGGTGGGGTGACATCTTTATGGTGATGTCACTCCCTGTACTCTGCTAAAATCAGATAACAGAGAATGCTCTGGTATGCAGGTTACCATAGACACCTGTGTGCACTCAAGAGCACATAAAAACACTCTTATCTCTTGAGTAAAGTAAAATTTACTGACCAATACATTTAGAAAAAGACTTCATTTAACCGTTTCTTCATGTTGAAAGATAATCTTTGTAGTAAGAAAACTCCTTTAAGGTTCAGTTCAACAACCCACAAAATGTAATAAATGAATTTCAAGAAGGGTGGTCTTCTTAAACACATTACAACAAATACATGGGAATTTATAAGCTTTTACAGAAAATCAGATCTAGATCAGATATGGTCTTCTCAAAGTGGTGGTCTCTCAGAAAGATTCTATTGCATCATATAAACTTTAAATATTGCTTAACCGAATGTATACCAACAATCAGTCCTGTAAAACTTAAGGTAGAAAAAGAAATATAGAAAGGTTTAATGATTATTTAGTTCAATTTGTGTATGGGTCAGTAGGAACTTAGGGTTGCATGTAGGATTTTTGGCTGTTAAGACCCCAATTTTTATGTTCATTATCTTAGTGTAGAATGTGCCTGATTTATGAACCTGCTCTACTGCGAGTCATAAATCAGGTGCATAACATCAATTCTGGCTTAGGTAAACCACTTTGAAATTGGTTTACCTGTTTCAGCAGTAATGTGCCTGGAATTGCCATAACAAAGCTAAAAATCTATAGCTTTGTATGGGTGTAGTGCGTTCCACCCATGCATGCCCCCCGAAATCAGGCGCATTACAAAGTGCCACAGGCGCTCTGTAATGCGCCTGACATTGGCGTATGGGCCATTAAGCTGTAGTGAACGGGGCTGCGCTAGATGTCGGGGTGAAAAGACACCAGACATCTGGCGCAGCCCCGTTCATACATGTCACCCTTAGAGTACTAATTCAGTAGATTGCTGTGTTTTCTATACCATTTTGACTGTACAGTATTGTTTACTCAAGAGTAGAACTAACTTGAAATAAGGTTAAAGAATGGTCCTTTTCCCTTTAATTAAATATATTAATATATCTATTAGAATATACTGTAGATTCACATGTATGAAAACTGTCAAGCAAGCAATCAGAGAGTCCCTTTCATTTCAGATAGTGCTCTGGAAAAATTGAAGGGGCGCTCTGATTGCTTGCTGCGGGCAACAAAGAGAATTTTAGACTTAGACAGTTTTCATACATGTGGCCCATAGTGCGAACTCTTTTTAAAGCAACCACCCAACATTAGTAAAAAATAAAAGGTCTTCTAGATAATTGTTTTTCTTGCTGAATATACACATAATGTAGTAGATATAAAAATGCTTCACAAAACAATCTATATAAGGTGGTGTTCTCAAAGTCATAGGGTGACATGTATGAAAAGGTTTTTCACCCTTTTTCTGGCGTACAATGCACCTAACTGAGTCAGCTACGATGTCTAATGTGCCTAATGTAAGTGTTATCCACAACGTGGAAATCCCTAAAGAAGCATTTATGCTATCTATCATACATGAAAAAACTTTGAGATTCTCGGTTCACATATTTTGATCAAAAGATGTTTAAGCTGCCCACGACTTTCAACGTGATCTCAAATAGGGCAGTCCTACACTATCTTTTACCTCTCAATAGAGCCACATCCAGGCCTCTCACTGGGTCAACCGACCTCCTTTATCCAGAGAGAAAAAAATAAAAAAACCCAACCTGCAAGCTGCACTTCTTATGACAGCCTGTGAGAGTGGGCAGGTGCAGAAACCCAAAATGGAGGCACCCTTTCCTCCCCATATAGGTTAAAATCAATAAACACCAAATGTAACGTATGGTTCTGCACAATGTAAGTGTTAGACGCATTGTTCGTAAGACTCAACACTATCGAATGCGCCTAACATGAAGGAGTGTTCTGGGGGCGTTATGGAGGCGTGTCGCACCCCATTCGTAAGATTAGACACATATATGAATGTAGTTCAACAAAACTAGGCGCATTACTGCTCCGAGAGGCAGACCTATTTCAATGTGGTCTGCCTGAGCCTGAGGAGTCAAAGTGAAGCTAGATTTGCAATAAGGGGAAAAAAATTCCACTATTTAATTAATTAAATTTAATGAAACATGTGATCATATAAAATTAATATAAAAATATATAATGTCCCCAAAATATAGAAATATCTACTATAAAATGTATTTAAAATTCATATAATCTTAAATTAATTTTACATTAAAAAACCCACTGATTATGTTGTTCAGATTTTTATATTTAAAATTTTTACTACATTAAATTTGAAATTTATTTTTGCAGCTCTCACCCTTTATTCTACATACAGCAAGAGCCAGAACAGCACAGGTATTGCTGGGACCTGTGGTCCTCCAAGCAGGATCAGTACCATAGTTTCTATTCACTGACATGCTAGTCTAATGACTTTTCTCTTATTTCCAGCCTATTTATAGCCTTTATACATCTTAGGCACATTACTAAATTCCATAATGCGCCTAACACATAGGCTAGGCGCGTCGAACGTTACACACCATTTATGAACGCACAGAAACTACTTTCATACATCAGACGCATTATACACTGAAAATGAGACTCAACTATTCACTTTGACACGCCCAAAGCCTTCTTGAGAGGTTCACTAGATGTAGAGTTACTTTAGGCTGTCTACTGTACTACAGTATTTCCTGACTAAAGTAAGTTAACCCAGTGCAAACTCTGTTAGGTCAACCAAATTACAAAATATTACATAGAAAGTTCTTAAAATCCCTCAGTTGTATCTTCATGTTCACAGCCGCATTTTTGTATTGCTTGAATTAATCTAAAATATTCATTACTTGAAACTTTGCAAGTAGTCTTCATTAAACATATCTTATTGTTTTGCGTCTACAGCTACCAAGCAAACATATGTTTCTACATAGTAACAAACCACAAACTACCCCTTTGTAGTTTGATTCTGTGGTCATGCTAATTCACTTTTAGTAGGTTACAAGATGTGGCAACAGATGGAAAGTTTGCAGTCTGTTACAATAGAAGTAAACAGAAAAAGATTTTTATTCAAGAAAATTTACAACATTGATTTATTTTTCATTTTAGAATAAATGCAAAAAAAGTTTATGAAGGAGGATTCACTTTCTACAGTTATACAAAATGATTACACACATATTGGTAAAAAATTATTAGCATATAATAAAGCTTTTAGAATAATGGTTCTGTATAAATGTAGAAGTTTCAAAGCACCCACTTTTATGATTTTACTTTTATTAAGTAGAAAAATAATAGCGAAAATTGGATGTTATATAAAACATCTAAATAATAGAAATGGGGGAAATTAAAATGGTTAATCCATCATTTTTTTAACCTGTAGTCAGCCAGGCAATATAGCCTTTAAGGAAAATGTAGTATTAAATGGTGGATATTCAGATTAATGGCCATCTATGTGATACATGAATATATCAAGTCCAGTTGTCCTAATAGTTATTTAAATTAAGCTTGGTATTTGTTTTATATAAGACTGTTATATTCCACACACATGGACCAAGTTGCTGGCACTCCGTTAAAGAAAATGATGGCCACAATGGTCAATGAAATAAATTGAAACTGACAAAAAAGAACAGATTAAAATTTACTCTAAAGAAAATCAGACATTGTGTTTAAATTGTGATTCAATCAACAATTTTTATAAAAAAAAAAACTAATGAAACTAATCTGAACAAAAATTATAGTACCCCTAGAGAAGATTAGAGAAGATTAGAAATAATTGGCCATGTGGACATGTTAAAGTCAAGTGTGTCTTGTAATTAGCATCACTGGTGTCTTCAAACTTGTAATCAGTCAGTCTGCCTACAGTATTTAGAGAGTGAAAAGTAGTCACTGTGCTGTTTGGCATCACGGTGTGTACCACACTGACATTGGTACAAAGAAAGTTAAGGAGAGTGTTGTCTCAGGAAATTGTAAAGAAAATTATAGACACACATGTTTTAGCTAAAGGCTATGAGACCATCTCTAAATAGCTTATGGTTCCTGTTGCAAAGATTATTTGGAAGTTTAATGTATATAAGACATTATCCAACGTCTGTGGATAAGTCCAAATAATACAAACTGTAACTAAAGTGCCTAGAGCAACTTCCAAAGAAATTACTGATGAACTCCAAGATTAAGGTACATCAGTGTCAGATTATACTATCCCTCGCTGTCTTTGCCAAAGTGGACTTGATGGCAGGTTACCGAAAAGGAGACCACTGTTGAAAGCATATCTTAAAAAAGCAAGACTAGAATTCACCAAAATGCATATTTGCAAGCCACAAAACTTATGGACAGGTGAGGCAATACATTGTGAAATGACTTCTCTGAGTCCTGGACCAGTATGCAGAACAAAACTGGAAAGTAATATTGACTTTATTGGAAACTTTGGTTTCCTTTCATGGTTTGAATTTCTTTGCTAAGCCAACGGATAATCACATTCATTTTTTACTGTAGGAAAATATTAGTCCTGTGATCATTGTCCATGCCAAAAAGTATTTAAAATAATTTAAAAAATATAGAAATGTATCAATTATCTCCCAATCAGTTCCAAAAAGTGTGGTTTAAATGAACATTATGGATAGTAATGGTCAGTGCTTCATTGCTCTTGAGTCTGGAGTTCTGGGTGTGTTTTCCCATGATTATTCAAAAAGTAAAACAAGAACATTTCCTATATAAAGTAAGGTGCATGTGCAACTTTTAAATACCACAACCTGCAAAATAAAGTTTCTCAGGAAATATACTAAGGTGACCCAATAAGTTTTATTTTTTTCCATTCCTCTATGTCAGTGGGAGTACTATTAGTCCATACAGAGACATATCATGAATATTGCTTCAAAGGTCTTCTATATAAGATATGTTATCCATGCAGGGATTGTTCTGGATTTTCAATAATTCTTAGAATAGGCAATCAATAAAGGTCCAGATCCCTAGAAATCAACCACTGGCAGAAAAAGGGGCCTTATTGGATTGCATGGCCTTTTCATTGTGAATGTATACAAAGGTAGCTGAGCATGGTACTGCAGCTCAGCCCAGTCAAGTAAACATTGCTAAGCTGCAGTACCAGACTCAGCCATAGTCTTATGTATGGCACTGTGCCTAGTATAATAGCTATGTCAATTCAAGTGAACATGGCTGAGCCACAGTACCAGGGACAGCCCTGCTCATATTTAATTTCCTGAATGTTGGACTTCTCAGGCTTTAAACCCCTACCAATCAGTTATTGACGGCTTATTATTATGATAACTCACCAATTGAAAATTCCAAACAACCCCTTTCACCCATTAAAACCCAGACCCAAAAAGGCCTAAATGACCACCTAAATGTTGTAGTTTTTGCCTCCCTGCGTTTCAACAGTCATAACTTTTTTTATTTTTTAAGTGATGTGGTTGTATGAGGACTTGTTTTATGCAGAAGAAGTTGTATTTTTGGGCAGCATAGTTTAAGTTTACAAATAAATTACTACAGAATTTTTGTTGTCTTTTTAATTTTTTTTATACCATTCACATTTCCCCAAAAATAACCTGTTAGATTAAGTCAACATGTTATTACAGATGTGTAGATAACTTACATGTGTAGTTTTTTCTGTGTATGTAATATATGCACATTTTTTATTACATTTATTTTATTTTTTAATTGTATTTATTTTTTCAACACTTTTAATATTTTTTTTTTTTTACTTTTTTAATCCCATTAAGGGATTTTTACACTTAGTAATATATTAGCATATTCATTTATGCTAATACATTACAATTTGTGTCATACTGACACAGGCAGAAGTCAGGTATGAAAACTGTCTAAGACTTTCTTTGTTGCCCATAGCAACCAATCAGAGCTCCCCTTTCATTTCATATAGTGCTCTGAAAAAATGAAAGGGAAGCTCTGATTGGTTGCTATGGGCAACAAAGAAAGTCTTAGACCTAGACAGTTTTCATACATGTCCCCCAGTGTGTCCTGACTGCAGACTACTCTATGTTCCCAGGGCTGACTTTACAGATATTCCCCAGGCTACATTGGGTCACCGGGAGTCCCGATCACAGACCACAGCAATCAAAGGGTTAAGCTCCGGGAATGGAGGCTACCTCTGCTTCCCAGCACTTACAGAGACTGCTCTAGGAACAGGGCTGTTAGCTACAGCTCTGTTCCTAGCACAGCTGCAGTACTTTTAGCCGCAAAACCTCTCTTTCTGCAGCGATGTCTCTAGACGCCTATAGTCGTTAAGGGGTTAATAATGTGCATCATTAATTGAAAATAACTTTCGATATCATCCTTGTATCAACATACATTGATTATGATAGAATCACTGCTGAACAGTCTGCTGTGGGATATCATAGTATTACCATTACGATGATAATAGCTATTAATGTCTCCATGTTGTTGTCTTGGTGTTTAATTTGTATGTTTTTGCACTCATGATGCGCTCTCATCCACTGTCATACACCATTGTCAGGACTGTGCATAGACATACAGTAATAATGGTACAATTAAGCCGGCTGAGAGGACCTAATGAGGCTGCAGAAACATAGGAAAATAGGTTTAATAGCCGATGTAAAATGCATATTGACGAAAAATATTAAGCAGCAAAGTATTAGTGTAATGAAGCATTCTTCATTAAGAACTGCCTTGATATGACTAAAATCCAATTCGTAAGATGTGAACAATTAAAGACAGGCTGCATTCCTTTCTTGATGCTTGGTAGGTTTTCTAACGCCAGGATGTTAATGAGGACAAGCAGTTTTGGCGTCTGCTATCTACTGTCTACTATTCATTAACTCCCGTCCTATAGAAACATCATTCTATCCTTATTATTTTATTGGCATGCCGTTCAGTCATTTTCCGGATTATTTTCAGAATTTTTTTTTTTATAATTTCAGTTCCACAAACCCAATTAAATTTCTTTCGCTAGGTAAACCTATAGGGACATGTACATCCTCCAGTCTCCCTTCACATACATGACTCTATATGGTAGAAACTATTATCATGCCCACAGTTCATATATTTTGAAAATGATTTTTATTATCTACCGGCTGTATGTGAGTATCAATGCTTTTGGGACTTTCAAAGCATGATCATTAGGGAAATGATAACTGCAGAGCTCTAATAAAGTCGAGGAATTGAGTTTGGATGAGATCATAACGCAATCATAAAATATACAATTAGTTATCAAGATTGTAATAACATTAGTCACTTGTTAAAGGTTCAACTGCAGAAACGAATGTATTCTGTTCCAGGAATAAGTCGTGTAAATGTCCCCTTTTTCAGTGTTGTGAAAAAATCTTTGCCCATTTTGGTCTGTTGGGCATAGTTGTCACATTTAATTGCTTCAGTTTTTGAGTAAAATGTAATGTATAACAAAAGGGTTGTCTGATCTGGCTGTTTTCGCCTCTTTGGGGTCCCTTTTTTCCTCCCCCAGGTTTTGGGTGTTTCTCAAAAAAAAAGATTAAAATTTTTAAGCCCCTGCTAGCTCCTTTTCCCTAGCTGGCCTCCCTAGGGGGCCCTTTGGAAAATTGGAAGGGCTGTGAAAGACAAAAACACTGCCCAAAGCACGTTGGTTGCCCTTTAAACCCCCTTTTAAGCACCACTGTAAAAATTTAAACATAAATTGTGTTTCTTCCCTCCTCGCCCACCCAAAAAAAACCTTTAATTTTTTTTTTTTTTCCCAACCCTCCCCTGGGGACATATGAGGGAAATTTATTTTGTGGGACAAGATGTACTTTCTATGGTATCATTCATCTTACCATAAATATTTGGGGAAAACAGCAAAAATTTTAGGGGATAAAAGGTGAAAAAAAAAAAACCTACTTGTGTTTTTTTTTGCGGGTGTTTTTTTTTTTTCCCATTCATCCCCGGATATAAATGTTTTTAAATCTGTTTTCTAAAAGGTTCAAAAAAAACCCGGCAATCCCAAACTGTGGGGTTTTTCTTTTATGTTTAGGTATTGTAAAAAAAAAATTCCCAAATTTTTTTTTATTTTTGAATTTATGGGGCCGCACCATTTTCTGTAAAACCCCCAATAATTTTCTTGTGCTAACCCCCTACGGCGTGGTGAGGGGAATTTTTTGAGGGCGGGAAGTGTACTTTTTATTGTCCCCATTTTGGGAAATTCATGGGACCGTTTAATTACATTTTTTTTTTCAACTTTTAGGGGATTTGAAATGCCAAAAAAAAACCCCAATTTTTTGGTTTTTGGGGATTTTTTTTTCCCTTTACGGTGTTAAGCTTTAAGGATAAAAATTATTATTTTTTTAAAAATTTCCCCCGGGCCCGGTTTTTTGCCCGGTTTGGGTTTTCCCCGGCCCCCCAAAAACCCGGGGGTGGGACGGCTTTTCTCCGCAAAGAGCGGAGAAGACCCCTCCCCCCCCCCAATTAGGTGTTTCATTTTCTGCCGGGTTTTCCCAAAAATAAAACAGGGCTCAAGGGTCTTTTGGGGGCCCCGTGGGCAAAAAAACCCGCCGGCGGAAAACCGTGCAGGGGGGAAATGCTCCCGGGGTTTTTTTCCAAAAGAGCCCCAATTGTGCTAAATTTTGGCTGTTTTTTCAGGCGGTCTAAAAAAACCCGAAAAACCGCTGAAAAACCGGCCGGAAAACTTTTAAAGGGGGGACTTTGCCTAAGGGTCGTTACATGAGGTTTTTAAATTTAGGAAATTCAATGCGAATTCTGCATTAAAAATTTTGTGTAAACAGACTGCTATTCATCTGAATGGAGAGTTTGCACTGTAGTACACACGGTAAACTACAGAGCAGGTTCTTCACACCATGGGCAGAAAAAATTTCCCCCAAAAAATTTTGGGTTTTTTGAGGGGGATCCTGTCTTTTTCCCATCTGGCAGGAGTGACCCTGGGCTAACCGCCAACCTGAGAATTTTAAAAAAGGGAAATATACCTTTTGGGAAAGTAAAAAACCCTTTGGGAGAAAATCCCGGGTTTTGACCAAATAATTTTCCGGGAGAAAATTTTTCAGATTGGCGCCGCAGGAGTATGCGTTGATCTCGAAACAGGGCCCAAGGGTTTTTCGGCGTGTACTGTACCCCGCCGGGGATTACATCGGGGTGAAAAATTTCCCCTTTGAGCAAAAGGGGGTGGACCCGGGAAACTAGAGAAAGGGTTATGTACACAAAAAAAAGTTAAAAACTGGGTCAAACTCTGAAAAAAGCAGCAAAGTTGGGGAAAAGAATTTTTATCTGGTGATAAAATTTTATTTTTCCTATTGTTTTTAAAACTAATCAAAGAAAGGAAAAACTCTTTTAATATATTAAAATGGGTCAGGGGGTTTGAGGGAAAAGGGGCTTGCATCAACTAAAAAATTGGGATCCTTGAATTTATTTTTCACCCAAACATGAAAAAATAGGGCATGTGTCCTGGGGGCCCCCCAAAACTAAAAAATGGCCCAAAAAAAGGGCCCCAAATTTTCAATTTCTAATTGTAAAATTTTGTTGTCCATAGTAACCGATCAGAGCTCAGCTCTTATTTCTTAAAAAGCTCTGGTTAAAATTTAAAACTTTAAATTTTTGATTTGGGTGCTATCAGGGGTGATTTGGGTTTTTTGGGCAACCCAAAGGGCGTCTCCTGTTAGGGAAAGGTTTACCCCGGCTTTTAAATTTCGGGACGTAATTTTCGCCAAGCAATTTCGGCCCTGTGGCCCCGGGGGGGGGCGGGAGGGGGGGGCGGCACATCGGCCGCCCAAAGACTTGCATTTCCGCGGTGCCCTATACGCCGTGGTAATTTCCCCATGTCAATTATCTATCCCCCCGGATATTCGCCCAGCAGGGGGGAGGAGACGTAATCCCCTAGTTTTTCTATTTAGAAAAGTGGATTACCCTAATGGGCTGGGACGGATTCCAGCCGTAATTTGCGCCCCCGGCGCGTAATTAAAGGGCTGGGAAAAACGGGCCAGTTTTAACGCCTTTGAACAGGCCTTTGACAGTTTTGATAAAAAAGAGGTCCCTTATATGTAATTTTTAAATGGGTTTTGACAATTTTTTAAAGGTTGCTGGGGGACTGAAACCCCTGGGCCCAAAAACAAAAAAAAACTGCAACATACCGAAAAAATAAATTAAAGGAGTCATCTATTTAATCAGGAAAAATGTGGCTTTTGGGACTCTTTATCAAGAAAGGATAATTTTAAGGGGGCCTTAAAGTATGGAAAATGTCCAGGTCTTTTGATGTTTTTGTTTTTCCTTTGCAAACCCAATTTAAGGAAAAAAAAAACCACAGGAAAAAAATTTTGGGGCATTATTTTACTGAAAAAAACAAAAACAGGCCCTAAAAAAAAGGGCCGTTTACACGGTTTATTTTGCGTGGATTGGCGCCATACTGCGCGCCAGAAATTTTTGCCCCGCAGTACGACGCCAATCCGTCGCCGTAAATTTCAGGTAATCCCCCGTTCTCATAAGAAAAAGTTGGGATTCGTCACTCCCCCCGGGTCGGCAAAACGCCGGGCGGGGAGGGAAAATGATGCACATTATCCAAGGCGCAAAACCGCCGTGGATAAAGGAAGTTTTTGGGGGGGCCCCAATCGGCTCGCAATTTTCCTCTTGAATAAGCCTTACAGCTCAATTTTCTGGACAAAGGACTGAACCCAATAGGAGGGCAACAAAGGCCCCCATGTACTTGGGAAGAGAAAAAGGTGCGGTTTTCTGCTGAGCAGTAGTCACAAACCCCCCCAATAGGGGGACAAAAATTTGGGTGTTTAAAAAAAAAAGCACATTAAATTGATCCTATTCAAAACCCGATGCGAAAAGCCCCCGTATTTAAAACCGTGGAGGTTGCACAAATGCAAAAAAACCACTCACACCCCCTCTATGCTTTGGGGAGTTGCTGGTATTATAAAAAAGCATTTTAATGCACCACACGTATCTGCATTTTAAAGGCATCCTTTTTTTTTGTTTTTATTTATGCAATTGTAATGCAGCAAAACCCCCTCCCTATGCATAAAAAAGGGGTTTTGAGTGGTATTTTTTTTCATTTGTTTAATCTCCCATGTATTATTTCTTGTTTTCCCAAAAATTTCTCCCAAGTTTTAATAGAAAAATAATGTCCGTAACATAAATTCCCCCATTTATTACAATAGATATGCAACCAATTTACATAAAAGCAATTCATATATGGCTATAAATACAAATCAAATCATTGTAATTTCAGGACCCCTCAAGGGAAACACTTTAAAATTGTTAGATAAAAACATACTCATAACCACTAAATCAAGTTGTCACAAGCCAAGTGTGCATTGCATCCTGTTGTCTAGCAACAAATTGAGAGAAGAAGCTAAAAGGACAGGTACCCAGTAACTAGAGTTTGGGGGAATTTCTAAAAAAAAATTTGGTTCGGTCACTTTTGCCGGAAATTTTTCCACAAAATTTTTCGGTCCGAAATTTCTTCGGCCGAAACCGTTAAAAAACAGCTATTTCCAGGTGCCCCCGAGCCCGCAGGGTGGGTGTAGAACGTTTTGGCCATGGCTTAAATATGCAGAGGGAGCTTGGTTTTGGTCTTCATTACAATGTTGTTCTTGAGTATTATGACACGCACATGACTGCCGCCACGGCTCTTTAGGAATCGCTTCACTATAAAATGCCCTGGGGACTTATGGGGTCAAAACTGACCAAAAAACTGAGCGAGGAACGTAGCCTGATAAAGTCAGGCAGCAATAAGTGGAAAAAACAAACTGACCCCACAGCTCAAGGTGGAACAATTAGTGACGGTGTGGAGCGGTGACTGGCGGCAGCAACCGCAGCATGAGGTAAGACCGTGCACAATGACATTCTGGATGTGGCAACAGACAGGCCGCAGCAGAGTGGCGCAAGGACACAGTGGGAGGTATCCGCGTCGGCAGGTGGCAGCAGATGAGGTCAGGCTGAGTGGCACAATGACAAATTATTGGAGCTGAGCAAAAAGGAGTAGCCAAAGTGTGGTACATTGACCCACAGTGTGGAGGGCACGAGCAGGAGCACAGCAGCAACTAGGTCAGACAGATGGCACAATGACACAGTGTGGAGGGCACAGGGCAGCAAGCCACTCAGCAGCATGAGGTCAGACATTGGCACAATGAACAAATTCTGGAGGTGGCAAATAAACAGGAGTAAGGCCACAGATGGTGGAGGGCACCGGCAGCAAGCCCACGGCAGCAAGCATGAGTCGTCAGACAGTGGCTAACAATGACATTCTGCAAGGTGGCAAAATTGTATTTAGGCCACAGAGGGCACAATGACTGAGAGCGGAGGTCACGGCAGGGCCGGGCAGCAGCCATGAGGTCAGGCAGTGGCACAATGGACAGTGATTGGAGGGTGATGACAGGAGCAACAGCATGAGGTAGAGCATTGGCACAATGAACTTCTGAGGTGGCAAAACAGTACAGGACAGAAGTGTATGGCACAATGACACAGTGTGGGATGTCACGAGCACAGCAACAGCAAGCCAGCAGAATGAGCACATAGAGTGGCACAATGACAGAAGTGTTGAGGGTGGGTGGCAATACAAGTCCCTGGTAAAGACAGGTGGTTAGGCAGAGATGGATGAAACTATCAGCAGAGTGTGGATCAGGCGGGTGGCGGCATCAGAATAGTGGCTGAGGGCAGGTAGTTTGAACTCCCAGACTGACGGCATAAGGAATTGGTGTGTGGAGATCCTGGCCGATCCACGCCTGTTTCATCTTGACAAAGGTTTCAGTCGTTTCAACATTTCCTGTGGACAAAAGCGGGTTTCTCCTTGGGGGTAACGGAATGGCCCCCGCCGCACTCGATCACCCGGCTTCTGATTGCCACCATACTTGGCGGGCAGGACAGCTTCTCCACTGCAAACTCGGCATAGTTCGACGGCCACAACATCCTGTTTGCTGCCCAGTAGTCCAGCGTGTGGATTTTTAACTGGGGTGGCAGAGTGCTTGTCCAAGTAGGCCACAACCTGTTGGTTAGGGAATGCTCATGTCTGCTGCTGCTTGCAATGTGGTGGACTGCACCTCCTCACTAGGACGAGGTGAAGTGCCGTGAAAGGAAGCTGCTCATTAGTGACTCCGACTTAGGTTACTGCTGATGAGCTGGTACTGCTTCCTACCCCACACCTTCCCCACAGCAGCCGCTGGCAGCTAGTCGTGAGCGCTGAGGAACCCCTGGTCAGACTCCTGTCAGAGGAGGGACGATGCCGATAATAGGCAGCGGCCACCAATGATTACGGAGGATTTCCCTATAGTATTTGAGTTGTACATATCCCTCCTCAATAGCTAGGGAAAAAGGATCCCCATTTTGGACACGGTTAGCGAGGGGGTCCAATAGGGTGGAGAGCCAGAAGTCATCCACTCTGCGGATTGCTGACTATTCGGCTGTCACTTAGCCAGGCAAATAAGCAGCTGCGGGGGACATCTCGACAGAATTGACTCCGAGGGGCTCCCTGCCTCCATTTCACTGTATACCTGCCACGGTGTTGCTTGGGAGTCATCTGCCTCGTCTTCCTCATCTCCATCACCTCCTTCCAGACTGCTCTGCTCCTCCTCTCTTGTCACCTGGGTAGAAAATCCACTCATTTCACCAGGACAATGCTTTGCTCACAATGTCTCCTCCTCCCTCCTACTCCTCCATTTCAGTCCCCACCGGGATCATTGTGGCCCACGAGATGTAGTGCCACATCTCAGTCCCTGCCAGACTGATTTTTCAGCATCTGTTTCCAGGACATGAAGCAGTGGAATGACGTTATTGCATCCCGTACATAGTCCTTGGCGAACTGACAACTACGTAGGCCTCATCGAATGGCCCTCAACAAACGGCAGGGTGTCACGAGAGCTGCCACTGGCTGACATCAAAGTTACACAGGGGAGTACTTCTGTTCTGCCTGGAATCATCAAAAAATGTTAATGGCCTTTCCTCTGCCCTCTTTCCCTTTTATTCCATACAGTCCGGTCCAAACATGTGCAGGCTGGAAATTCCGCGGGTGGAAACATCGCATTATCAGAGCGTGTGTTGGGGGAGGCCGTTCTCGCCGCTGCAACTCGAGGAGGGTTGTTCTGGACTTTGGTAGAATGGATAAAGTGCATGCACGTTTCCTGGCCATTTTCAGGATGTCTGAAGATCGGTGGAAGATCTTCAGGAACCTTTTTACAACCAGATGAACACGTTGCGCCATGCTGGGCGCATGGTCACCAATCCATCATCGGATGCAGCGCGGACACCATGTTCCTCCCATTGTCCGTCACCATGGTTCCGATTTGCAGTTGGCGCGGAGAAGAGGAAAGCACTCATTCGATTTCTTGCTGGACATGACGAGGAAGCAGTTCCTCCTAGTGTGACTTCGTTCGCCGAGGGCAAAGTAGGTGTAGGAACTGCGTGACACCGCTGTGGACGACACCATCGTGGTATGATGGAGCAGTAATTGTGGAGGCTGAGATGGTGGTGGTGGTGGAGGAGAGGAGGCGGGAACATTGGGCAGGAGCAGCAGTAGTTTGACAACGTGGAGGTGAGAAAGCGGCGTCTCCTGTCCAAGTTGGTTGGTTTGCCTGGGCAGGAAGCACATTCACCCAGTGGGCGTTAAAGGCGACATGTATGGCCTGACGTTAGTTACAGCCTCACAGACGTCCGCGTGCCCGTTTACCTTGGAACAAACGATAAGCTTCAAGGACTGACACCCTTTCTGTTCTACATTATTTAGGAAGTGCTGGTACTGCCTTTTGGAATAAGAATTACGGCCTTGGAACTCTCCCATCTCGGCTCGCACAAGCCATTAGTTCTCTGAATGGTGCAGAGTCCACCATTGGAAAGGGAGGGACTGCCAGGGAGTACCAACCAACTTGGACAGGAGCACGGTCAGATGCTGCCTCTTAGGATGGTTGGACGACATTAATGTAGTATCTTTACAATCGCACTCTCTGACGACTGCTGGCGCAATGAGTAGCGAGGAGCCTAGGAGCAATCTGGAGCCGGGAGAGGATGTCAAAGAGAAACAGCTGCCTTCTGCAGAGGTGGTGGAGCCTTGACTGGCTGAAATGGCATGCGTGCCACTGGCCGCTGCTGCTGCTGCAGCGGCAGGATGGACCACCACATCTGAGCCACGTTTCTCCCAGGCCACCGGATGGTGACGCTGCATGTGTTGACGCAGGGCCGTTGTGCCAACGTTAGCTCCCTGGCCACGCTTCACTTTCTGCCCACAGATTCTACATATACCCATATTCGGCTCCTCCGGTGTCTTAGCAAAGAAACTGCCACACGCCGAGTAGCTGATTTTACCGCCAACGCTCCGCACTGAGTGACTACTGCCGCCGCTGCCTCGCTGAGCCCCTGTGCCGCTACTGTCTTGGACCTGCGAAGCGGGTTTTCTACCCGTGGCCGCTTGGCTCCCGACCTCACACTGCTGCTACCCTGCTGACTCACGGCCACACAACCCACTTGCTGGCTGCGCCGCTGCCTGACGCGCAAGCTGACGCCCTCTTCTCCTGACGATGATGAAGCCCTTGCTTCACCCGGCTCCCAAGTGCGGTCGGCTACATCATCATCTATTTGTGTTTCATCGTCACTACTGTCCTCATCACCGGTCTTGGTAAGCCGAGGCTGACCTCTCACCACATGACCTCCCATGCCACTCTCCACATCTTTTACTTTGCCGCCTACTGCAAGAAGCTGGGGATATTGGCCCCATTTCTTCGCTGCCAAGTAGCTGCTGACTGCCCTCCTCAAATTGTTCATCCTCGCTATATAGTGGCGCTGAGCCCAGACCACATAGTAGATCCCTGGCTGAGGGAACTGGATGGGACAGAGGCGGGCTGAGGACAGGTGAGGGCCGCTGACCCGCTCCCGGGCCATGCCAACTAAGTGTTGTGTCTGAGGTTCCCACCGACTCTTGGCTGGGGTTGTCAGATGTCATCTGGGAGGAAGAGGATGACCTAGTCAACCAATCAAGAACCCTTGGGTTGCTGAACAACACACGGCCGCTAGATGACAGCGGCAGTTGTGGCCTCACCGAGTGACCCCTGCTGCGACGTCCCTTGCTGTGCTGCGACCTGGGCCCGTTTCAGAAATGTTTGTGCCACTGCCACTCGCAGTTGCAGAGCCTGCCACCTCTCTGTCTGACATACTGTTTGTTCTAAAATGTACAGACACTGTTTGATGAAGCTATCTGTATATGATAAATATACACCCTGTTTTTGACTCCAAATGAACCCAGTAACAAGCTTGGGTAACCCTTGGATATAAATTGCGCTCCACAAATGGCCAGGAAAAATTTACTTGTATGTGTCGTTTACAAGCACTGTGTGTTTTACTAAATGTAAAGCACAAACAGGCTTAATTAACCTTCGTTAGTGTGATTATGCTACAAGGAAATATGTATATATATTTCGGTGTTGAAAAAGCGGTTTATTTTTTGTCCGCCACAGCAGCAAAACAACGCTTATTAACCCTGGATGTAAAATGCCGCAATTGAATTGAGCCACCACCAAACTAGTAGCATTGTAGGTATTAACAATGGGCGTATTTTCTGTACGCCACACAACAAGAGATAAAATTGTAATTAACCTTTGTTGTGAATTTAGCTACCAAAAAAAAATATTTATATTTGGCGTTTGAAAAAGCACGGTTTATTTTTGTCAGCACACAGCAAAACAAACCACCTTAATTAACCCTGGATGTAAATTGCACAATAGAAGTTGAGCCACCACAAAACTAGTTAGCTTTGTTAGAGTGTTACAAATGGCGTATTTTCTACGCCCACACAACAAGAGATAAAATTGTAATTAACCTTTGCTTGTGAATTAGGCTACCAAAAAAAAAAAATATATATATTTGGCGTTGAAAAAGACGGTTTATTTTTGTCAGCACACCAGCAAAACAACGCTTAATTAACCCCTGGATGTAATTGCGCAATAGAATTGAGCCACACAAAACTTGTAGCTTTGGTTAGCGTTGTTTACAATTGGTGTGCTATTTTCTTACGGGGGGGGGGCCACACAACAATATATAAAAATTGTAATTCAAAACTTTGCTTGTGAATTAGGCTACCAAAAAAAATATATATATTATGGCGTTTGAAAAGACGGTATTTATTAATTTTATTTTTTTTTTTTTTTTTTTTTATTTTTTGTCAGCACACCAGCCAAAACAAACGCTTAATTGAACCATCTGGATTGTAAGTTTGCGCAATAGAATTGAGCAGGCAAAAATGAAGTGGTATTTGTATTGTAAAAACGCTGTTCTTTAAATTGAATAAACAGGAACTGCTTTGATCCCACTTGGATTTGATGTATATGCAGCTGCAGTGGACGCCACAACTGGATTTAGATCAATACCCCAAAAATTCAGAAATAGAACATTCGAGAAACAGTCTCTGAGACAGCTGAGACACCCCAAAATCGCTGTGTAAAAATCAGTTCCTTAAGAAAGCGCCCAGCCAGCAGCACCTCTCCCTGTCAGTACAGTGGAGGAGTGTGAGCTCCAGCGGCGCGCTCGGTTTATATAGTTGCGGTGACGTCTCAGAATACCGCCGGTCTCTGATTGGCTCATCTCTGCACATGTCATGCAGGGTAGCCTCTTCTTCCTCCCAGAGTGCTGTGCCCCATGTAACTCCATAGTGCTCGCAGCCATTTTATCAATGAAAAGCACAATTCGTTCCCACGAATCACCCCAAAGTTCGATTTCGTTACGACCGGAAGTTTTTTCCTGAAATTCTAAACGGATTTCCACTTCGGTTAGAATCGATTCGCCCTCTCTTGTCTGGATGCTTTTCTAGAGCGCAATAATGTAACTAGGGATGGAGAGAATCTCAAAAACTTCGATCGCTGAGTTCGCTCCGACCTTTTTACCGTTCAAAATTCGTTTCGACCTGAATAATTTGCGAGAATTGCTGTTAAAAAACATCTATTTCCTGGCTTCAGAGAGCCGCTGTTGAGGGTGCTGCTAGAACATTGTGCATGGCTAAAATATGAAGAGGGAATGCTAGATTTGGGTCTTCATCAATGCTTTGTCGGTTTTTAGCTATGAGACGCTCATGACTGCCGCTGCTATTAGGAATCGCTTACACTCTTCAATTCCCTGGGGCATATAACTTACGGGCAAAACTGACCAAACGAACGAAGCGGGAACGCAGCCTGATCAGTCAGGGCAGTGCAGCTAGAAAAAAACAAGCTGAGGGCTAGATTCCTTACACAGTCGTCAAAGAACACAATAGTAGGTTTCTGGAGCAGCCACAGGTCGCAGCACAGTAAGGGGACGTCACAGCAGGGGTCACCCTGCGAGGCCACAGCTTCCGGTGTCATCCAGCGGTCATGTGTTTACCACACATTAGGTCATACACTTTCTCCCAGATGATATCTGACAACCCCAGCCAAGAGTCGGGGGGGTTTTCAGAACACAACCCTTAGTTGGCATGGCCTGGAGCAGTGAGGGGCCCTCACCTGTCCTCAAACCCACCTCTGTCCCATTCTTTTTCCCCAAACACCCACACTACTATGTGCTGTGGCCTCTGTTCCACTATGCAGTGAGGACCAACTATTTGAGGACAATGGGCAGCAAAGAGGTGGGGAAGACATCCGCTGCTTCTTGCAAAAGCGGGCAAGTAGTGATGAGGAGAATTGCAAAGGGGGTTTATGTTGCGAGCAGTCAGGCTTTGTACAGCGACACCGTTGAGGTGGATGGCGGTGACAGGCAAACACTAATCGATGTAGCCGATCACACTTGAAAGCCGGGTGAAGCAAGCAAGGCTGGGACAAGGTATTCTGGTGCCCTAGTTAAACAAGGCATAAAGTGCCCCCCAAATGGAAAATGCATGCCTCCTTGCGCACTCTTTAGTGCCTGGGATGAAGTGGCGCTTTAGGTGGTCTCCTAACTTCGACAACGCATCCCGGTCTCGGAAGCAAGGGCTTCATCATCATCATCATCATCATCATAATCATCATCATCATCATCGGGAGGAGAGAGCGGCAGGTTGCGTGTTAGGCAGTGGTGCAGCCCGCAAGTCGGTAGTGTGGCCGGGAGTCAGCAGGGACCCTCACCTGTCCTCAACCCACCTCTGTCCCCTTCGCTTCCCACACCCAGAGAACTACTATTTGCTGTGGCCTTTGTGCCACTATACAGTGAGGACCAGCTATTTGAGGACAGTGGGCATCAAAGAGGTGGGGAAGACATCCGCTGCTTCTTGCAGAAGAGGGCAAGTAGTGATGAGGAGAGTTGCAATGGGTGGGTTATGTTGCGAGCGGTCAGGCTTTGTACAGCGACACCATTGAGGTGGATGGTGGTGACAGGCTAACACTAATCGATGAAGCCGATCGCACTTGAAAGCCGGGTGAAGAAAGCAAGGCTGGGACAAGGTATTCTGGTGCCCTAGTTAAACAAGTCATAAAGTGCCCCCCAAATGGAAAATTCAGCCCGCTCCATGCCTCCTTGTGCCCCCTTTTCTGCCTGGGATGAAGTGGCGCCCTAGGAGGTCACCTACGTTCGACTACCCATTGTCCCGGCACTGGAAGTAAGGGCTTCATCATTATCATGGGGAGACGAGAGCGGCAGCTTGCGTGTGAGGCAGTGGCGCAGCCCGCAAGTCGGTAGTGTGGCAAGGAGTCAGCAGGGTGGCAGCAGTGCGAGGTTGGGAGCCAAACGGCCATGATTTAGACCAACCACTTTGCAGGTCCCAGAAAGTAGCGGCACAGGGGCTCACTGGGGAAGCGGTGGTAACAGTCAGTCAGTGCGGAGCATTGGTGGTAAAATCACCTACTCGGCGGTGTGCCAGTTTTTTGAAAAGAGACCAGAGGAGGCGAACATGGCTATATGTAGAATCTGTGGGCAGAAAGTAAAGTGTGACCAGGTGCCTAACGCTGGCACCACGGCCCTGCATCAACATCATGCAGTGTCACCATACAGTGGCCTGGGAGAAACGTGTCTCAGATGTGGTGGTCCATCCTGTCCCAAGAGCAGCAGCACCCAGTGCTCCTCGGCACTCATGGTGCCAGCAGTCGTTCACTGAGACTATTGCCAAGAGACAGCAGTATGCATCTAGCCATCCCTAAGTGCAGAAGCTGACTGTGCTCCAGTACAAGTTGGTGGTACTGCTGTCCCTCCCTTTTCAAGTGGTGAACTCTGCACCATTCAGAGAACTGGCCAGGAAACTTTGCATTCACTTTGGCCAAATTTCTACACCGCCAAGCACACCCTCCTTGAGCTAAACAGAACAGAGAAACCATAAACAGAGAAAAACAAGTATTTATGAACAGGGGGAAATTGATGAACAGGAATAAATATATTAACAGGGGGAAATTGATGAACAGGAATAAATATATTAATAGGGGGAAATTGATAAACAGGAATAACGATATTAACAGAGGGAAATTGATGAACAGGGAAAAATTGATGAACAGGTGGAAATTGATGAACAGGGGAAAATTGATGAACAGGGGGAAATTGATGAAAAGAAAGGGCCCATTAACGATTTTTGATGACCCAAAGTGGACAAGTATTCCCCTGGGCAAACAAAGTCACGGGAGGAACTGCCCCGGGGTCAGCAAGTGAAATCGATTTGTGGCTTTCCCCGTGACAATGAAAATTAGAACCTTCTGACAAAAAAGGGAAAAGAACATGGTGTCCCCTGTGTAGGAGGAGGGCTGAGCCATGCTCCCTGCATGGCATATATGTTCAATCTGGTTGTTCAAGTCTAGTGTTGAGCGATTATTATCGACAAAGTTGAAATCGGCACAGTTTTTATACTGATCGAAATTTTGTTTAAAAGCGATAATTAGGTTAAAATCTGTGCTCATCTATTAATACGCGCCTTTTTCGGCCTTCCGTCTTTTTGGGGGCCACAATCGCATACAGAATAGAGCAGGGGGAATGTTTGTGAAACGCCCTGACGGGGAATTGTATGGTTGCGATTGGCGGGAAAAAATCACTGACCTTTTTTTACAAGAACAGCCCTTCCTGTTCATGTAGTGTCTGTCAACATCATGCAGTGGGGACGTGCGCTCCCCTGTTCCAAAACCCAGCAAATTATTCATTTCTTCACAGAAAAACTCTATTTTGCTGTGATCCTTACAACTTAGTTAGATCAAGTTTTGAAGTTTTTATGTATTAGGTAAAAATTTTTAAAGGGAGCTTTTTCCCGCTGAAAGTGGGGGGGGGAGGGGAGGGGGGGGGCCCAGGGGGAAAACCCCAGACAAGCTCTATAAAGAATACGGATATATTCACCAGCTTAGTGAAACATTGCACGAATAGCATTTTATTAACAGTTTTCTATTGAAATATTTCCTGTATTGGCGCCTGAACTTATATTAGGAAACAAAACTTTTCCAGTAACTGGGGTCTCTTTTTAGGTGCAAAACCCCACTTTTATTATCAGTAACATTTCAATGGGTGTTTTTTTTCAATTTTCCCCATTCCAGCTTTGTTGTATAGCCCCTTTGATTTAAATTTAGAATCCACAATTTTGTAATCAGAAAAGGGGTTGATAGGGGGCCAAAAATACCTTTTAATACCGAATACATTTCAAAGGGTTTTTTTTCATTTGGGGCGCAGTACCTTGTCATTGAGGCCCTTTGCATTTAAATGTGAATACAGCAATTTTGTAGTCCCCCACGGTGAATTGAAAGGTGCCAAAAATATTTTAATATCCAAATACTTTTTCAGATACTGTTTTTTCATTTTGGCGCACTACAGTTTGTTCATTGAGGCCCCTTGCATTTAAAATGTGAATACAGCAATTTTGTGTCACCACAGTGAATTGAAAGGTGCCAAAAATACCTTTATTAGGGTTTTCAGATACTTTTGTTTTTTCACTTTGGCGCACTACAGTTTGATTGAAAACCTTTTAATTTAAAAAATTTTTAAAAACTGGGAATTTAAAGGGGAAAAATTTTTAAAAGGAATACATTTGATACGGTTTTTTCACTTTGGCGCACTACATTTTTTGTTCATTGAGGCACCTTGCCTTAAAATGTGAATACAGAAATTTTTAGTCACCACGGGTGAATTGAAAGGTCCCAAAAAATACCTTTTAATATCCGATACATTTCAGACAGGTTTTTTTTTTCATTTTTTGGTCAGTCAAGCTTTGTTCATAGAGCTACTTTGTAGTTAAATTTGAATACAGAAATTTAGTATCACCACAGGTGAATTGGGATAGGTGCCAAAAAAATACCTTTTATTATCCCCGTTACTTTTCAGACGGGTTTTTTTTCACTTTTGTAGTCAGCTTTGTTCATAGAGCTACTTTGTATTTAAATTTTGAATACGCAATTTAGTAGTCACCACAGGTGAATTGTGGGTCCCAAAAAAATCCCTTTTTTATTACCCGTATAATTTCAGACGGGTTTTTTTTTCATTTTTGGAAGTCAAGCTTTTGTTCAAGAGCTACTTTTATTAAATTTGAATACAGAAATTTTTGTAGCACCACAGGGATTGTAGGTCCAAAAAATCCCTTTTTATTATCCCGTAACTTTTCAGATACGGTTTTTTCACTTTGGCGCAGGCCAGCTTTGTTAATAGAGCCCCCTTGCAGTTAAATTTAATCCAGCAATTTTTTTGTCCCCAAGGGAATTAAAGGTGCCAAAATTTATTTTATTACCCAATCATTTCAGATATTTTTTTTCATTTTGGCGAACAAAACAGCTTTGTTCTTTGAGGCACCTTGCACTTAAATTGAAACAGCAATTTTGTGTCCCACGGGTAAATTAAAGGGTGCCAAAAATCCCTTTTAATATCCGAATACATTTTAGATACGTGTTTTTTCACTTTGGCGCACTACAGCTTTGTTTTTTGAGGCCCTTGCACTTAAATGTAATACAGAAATTTTTGTAGTCACCACAGGGATTGAAAGGTCCAAAAAAATACCTTTTTAATACCGTATACATTTCGACGGGTGTTTTTTTCATTTTTGGTCAGTCAATTTGTTCATGAGCTCTTTGTAGTTAAATTAATACAGAAATTTTAAATAGTCACCACAGGTGAATTGATAGGTCCCAAAAAAAAACCTTTTATTACCCGTATACATTTCGACAGGTTTTTTTTTTCCTTTTGGTCAGTCAAGCTTTGTTCATGAGCTACTTTGTATTTAAAATTTGAATACAGCAATTTAGTAGTCCCCTGGGGTAAATTGTGGGTGCCAAAAAATCCCTTTTATAATCCCTATACTTTTTCAGATATGTTTTTTTTTTCACTTTGGCGCGGGCCACTTTGTTGATGAGCCACCTTGCATTTCAATTTGAATCCACAATTTTGGTTGTCACCCAGGTGAATTAAAAGGTGCCAAAAATCCCTTTTATTATCCAATACATTTCAGAAAAGGTTTTTCACTTTGGCGCACTACAGCTTTGTTTCATGAGGCACCCCTTGCACTTAAATGTGAATACAAAATTTTTTTTAGTCTCCAAGGTGAATTGAAAGGTGCCAAAAATACTTTTAATACCGAATACTTTCAATACGTTTTTTTTTCATTTTGGGCGCATACAGCTTGTTCATTGAGGCACCTTGCATTTAAAATGTGAATACAGAAATTTTTGTAGTCACCCGGGTGAATTGAAAGGTGCCAAAAATACCTTTTAATATCCGTATACCTTTCAATACTTTTTTTTCACTTTGGCGCACTACAGTTTGTTCATTGGGGCCCACCTTGCACTTAAATTGAATACAGCATTTTGTAGTCCCACGGGTTTGAATTGAAAGGTCCCAAAAAAATACCTTTTAATACCGAATACTTTCAGATACGTTTTTTTCACTTTGGCGCACTACGCTTTTTCATTGAGGCCCCTTGCACTTAATGTAATAAGCAATTTTGTAGTCACCCGGGTAAATTTAAAAAAGGTCCAAAAAAACCTTTAATATCCGTATACATTTCAGAAGTTTTTTTTCACTTTTGGTCAGTCAGCTTTGTTCATAGAGCACTTTGTATTTAAAAATTTGGAATTAAGCAATTTATAGTCACCACAGGTGAATTGATAGGTCCCAAAAAAATCCCTTTTATTATCCCGTATACTTTTTGACGGGGTTTTTTTTTTCATTTTTGGTCAGTAAGCTTTGTTCTTTAAGCTATTTTTGTAGTTAAATTTGAATACAAAATTTTATAGTCCCCCACAGGTGAATTATAGGTGCCAAAAAATCCTTTTTTTCCCCCTAACATTTCAACAGGTTTTTTTTTTATTTTTGGGTCATCAAGCTTTTTTCATAGAGCTCTTTGTATTTAAAATTTGAATACAGCAATTAGTAGTCACCACAGGTGAATGATAGGTCCAAAAAAAATCCCTTTTTTAAAAACCGTATACATTTCAGACAGGTGTTTTTTTCACTTTTTCAAGGTCAAGCTTTGTTCAAGAGCTACTTTGTTTTTAAAAATTTGAATACAGAAAATTTAGTAGCCCCCACAGTAAATTGTAGGTGCCAAAAAATCCCTTTTTATTATCCCGTATACATTTAGAACGTGTTTTTTTCACTTTGGCGAAAGGGCCAGCTTTGTTGATAAACCCCCTTGCATTAAAATTTTTGAATCCAGCAATTTGTTTTGATTTGAGGGATTTGAGAATAGCTGTGATTGCCGTCTTTTAATAAAGACTTTCCAAAAACCTTTCCCTACCTTTTCAAATTTTAATTTCTGAAAATGGAAACGAAATTCAGGTGTAAGCGAGCAAAGAGGGGGGTAGGACATGGAGGTAGAGGTACGAGAGAAGGTGCCCTTCTAGTGCTGGGAACAAAAACGAGCCAGCGGATCGTCATTTCAGGGCCCTCGGGCCCGCATCCTGGGTCAGGGGCCCCCGTGAATCTCAGCAACGAACACGTCCCATCGCCTTCAGGGTTTAATGCAAACCCCATCCACAGTCTTAAACCCCCCTTGCCCCCCCGTCACGGCCAAAATGTCGTATCAGCATCACCACCCGACCAACATGAAGCAGCCCAAATGTCAACCGTGTACCCACCCTGTGGATATTTCCCTTTTTTAAAGACCTTTTGATGACAAAATCGGTTGGGTCAGAAAAGGCATGTTAAAAGATCAAGAGGGCCAAAGAGGGGAATTTTCCTGTCTGACCCCAGTTACCCCGATGCCATCAGAGGAGGAGAAGGAATCGGTCAACGGCAAAATCCCCGGTCGGCAACGCCTTTTCAGTCCCTCTTGCTTTTAGCCCCAGTCCTGGTGCAAATGTCATGACGACGAAAATCCCTGTTTGATGAGAAAAGACACATTGCGGGTCCAAAAATGGTCTTTTTACAGAATTTGCTTGCGGCGCTCATCACTGGCAGGAGGGAAAACATGGGTAGTGTCAGTAGGATCCCCCCTCAAAAAGGGGGAGGGCGGGCGCAGAAGTCCCTGATTGATTCCGCCAGCCCCGGTCGCGGAAACCCCGCTCCCCGTTATCGCCGCAAAAAGGTCAGGGGCCCCAAACCCGGGCCTTCTTTAACAAGCCTCTGATTTTCCCAGCATTTCATAGCAGCCTTTTCCCTAAACGCATAAGTAGAGGCAAGAACCCTTTGGTGGTTAACCACCACCAAAAATATTAGTCAGCAGCGAATGATGAGTTGAAATGGAGGGAACACGGCCAAAAAAGGGCCCAACGACGCCGGGCCCCAACCCTGTCACACCCCTGTCTCTGCCTCCCCTCCACCACCTCCCAACTTTTCCCCACGCCCCCTGTTTCCCCAGTCATGATCAGGGACAGCCTCCGCTTTAGCCTCCACCGTCGCCCAGTACCACCCGCAGCACCAAGACCCATCCCACTTCCCGGATATTGGCACCTGAATTTAGGATACACTCTTTTCAGTAACTGCAGGTCTCTTTTTTAGGTGCAAACTCCACTTTTATTATCATATAATTTCAGTGGGGGTTAATTTTCAAATTTTTCCCATTCCCCCTTGTTGATATATCCCCCTTGTACTTAAATTAAATCCAGCAAGTCAGACAGTTGATAGGGGCCAAAAAACCTTGTAATATCCAATAAAATTTTAATCGTTTTTTTGACTTTGGCGCACACAGTTTGTTATTAGGCACCTTTCACTTTTTGTGAATCTGCAATTTTTTAGTCACCACAGGGGAAATTTTAGGTTCCAAAAAAATACCTTTTATTACCGAATACATTTTAGATACGGTTTTTTCACTTTGGGGCAGCCAGCTTTTTTGATAGATCTACTTTGCAGTTTAAAATTTTAATACAGCAAATTTTTTAGTCACCCAGGTGAATTGTAGGTGCCAAAAATACCTTTTAAATTTCCCAATACATTACAGATACGTGTTTTTTGCACTTTTTCCCAGTCCAATTTGTTGATAGAGCCACCTTCAGTTTTAAATTTGAATCCAGCAATTGTGTAGTTACCACAGGTGAATTTAAGGGCCAAAAAAAACCTTTTTTTATCCAATAATTACAGATACGGTTTTTTTTTTTTGGCGCACAAAGCTTTTTTATTGAGGCACCTTCCTTAAAGTGAATACTGAATTTTTTAGTCCCACAGGTGAAATGAAAGGCAAAAATACCTTTTATTATCCGAATAAATTTAGAAACGTTTTTTTTTACTTTGTGGGCATACGCTTTGTTCATTGGGCCTTTCACTTAAATGTGAATGCAGCAATTTTGAGTCACCACAGGAAATTTAAAGGTGCCAAAAATACCTTTCTTAAACCAATCATTTCAGTCGGTTTTTTTTTTACTTTGGCGCATGCCCGCTATGTTTATAGATCTACTTTGCATTATATTTGAATCCAGCAATTTTGTTTTGATTTTAAAGGGTTTGAGAATAGCTTGTGATTTGCCGTCTTTTAAAAAAGAAATTCCAAAACCTTCCTACCTTTCAAATTTGTATATTTTGAAAAGGGCGAAATTCAGGTGGTAAGCGAGCAAAGAGGGGGGAGGCAGGAGGTAGAGGAAAGGGAAGGTGCTCTTCCCCTGCTGGCGACAAAACGCATGCCAGCGGATTCCCTTTTCAGGGGCCGTCAGGCCCCTTTTATCGCTGGGGGAAGGGCCCCGTGAACCAGTAACGAACAGCGTCGCCAAACGTCCTTCAGTGGTTAATGCAACTGCATCCGCATCTTTCCTCCTCGCCTCCTCACGGCCACAAAGTCGTCATCAGCATCACCACATCTGTCCAACATGAAGCAGCCCAAATGTCAACTCGTGTACCCCCCATTGTGGCTAAACCATTTTTTGAAAACCTCTTTGATTTTAAAAAAAGCGGTTGGGGGCAAAGGCAGTTTAAAAAATCAAGAGACCAAGAGGGTTTATTTTTTCTGCTCTGACGCCCAGTTACGATGCCATCAGAGGAGGGGAAGGGAAGCCGGTCATCGAAAAATTTCCCGGGCGGTCGGGGAACGCCCTTTCAGTCCCTCTTTTTGTAGCCTGCAGCTCCGGATGCAGAATGTCAGGACGACGAAGTCACCTGTTTAGTGATGATGACGACATGCGGATCAAACTGGCTTTTCACAGAATTTGCTTGCGAGCGCTTATTACTGGGGGAGAGGAAGACATGGGGTAGTGTCAGTATGGGGTTCCCCCCTCAAAAAAGGGGGAGGGCGGTCGCAGAAGTCCCCTGATATGATTCGGGCCCCCCCACGGTCACGCAAACCCCCCTCCTCCTTATTTCCGTCAAAAAGGTCCAGGACCTCTCAAAACTGGGTTCTTTGGCAAGCCGATTCCACCCGCGATGTCATTGCCCTTTGCCGTAAACCCATAAGTAGAGGGAAGCACCTTAGGTGGGGAACCACCACCAAATGTCTAGTCACATCAGCGATCGGTTGAAATGGAGGCAACACTTGGCCAAAAAAGGCCAACTGAGGCGTCCTCCAACCCCTGTCACACCCCCTGCTCCCCCCTCCTCCTCCTCCCCGCCACCACCAAGCTTCCTCAGCTCCCATGTCCCCTCAGGTCATGATCGGGACAGCCCCGCTTCACCCTCCACCGTCGGCCGAGTCCCACCACACCCCCAAAGGGACCCATCCTCCCCCCTTCTCCTTCCCCCAGTTTGACGACCTCACCCGTACAGGGGCCAGTCTAGCACCACCTTCTGTCTTCCAGGTTTGGGAGCAGAAAAAACCCTTTAAAACCCAAACCCACCCAAAGCCAAAAGCCTAATTCGGCATTGCCAGGGGTTTTTGGCCTTGGAAATGTTGCCTTTCCGTCTGGGGACACAGATGGGTTTTCCCCCACGTCAGGCCCTTGCCGCCCCCAAAACCAGATGCCAGCAGGGAATTTCTTTCCAGAAAAACTGTCCCGCCCTGGCCCGCCATGTTTCATCTAAAATTTCAAGCTCGTTGCTGCATCTGTGGCCGGAAAAGTCCATCACCACCGACACATGGACTAATAACATGGGGCCCAAGGGCCCCTAAATCTTGTGACTGCCCGGGGGGCTGGGTGGAGTCCCGGGGGTACTGGCTCTCAGGCCCGGGGCACGCCTTCAAAACCCAGGGTGGGGCAGGGCTCTTTCCCCCCCCAAATTTTCCCCTGGGGGCATCCGTGCCCCGAGAAAACCAGCCGTTTGAAATTTAACGCTTGGAGCCATCCACACACAGGGCAGGAGCTTGGACGGCCTCCGCAACGAGACCGAGCGCTGGGGTGGGTGACAAGAACCTTGTGCCAGGCAAGTGGGCGCGATAACGGGCGAAATCTGCTTGCCCCCCTTAAAAAGGGAAAGGCTGGAGCACACCCCTTCCCCGGGCAAAATGCCCATGAACCTTGTCGTCCAGAAATTTTTTTAAAAGAGCCCCCCGGGGCTGGACTCCCCTGCGGAGGAAGGCTCAAATCTAATTTTCCCCCATTTCCCCGCTTTTCCCAAAAAACCCCCTGTTTCCCGTCCCCCCTGGCTGCGTTCCCAGAAATTAGCTGGGCCCTCCCCCGCCAACCGCCCCTTGTTGACGTGGCAACACACGGGAAATTTCCCCCCTCCACATGCCCCCGAGATTGTGAAAACCCAACGAAAAGCCTTTAACGCAGTCCGAAGTGACAAAAGGGCCTGACAAGCAGGGGTGGGGCCTGGGGGTGTTGACCACCGGAGTGGGGGCGGGTAAAGAGCTCTGCCCCAAATCCTTGCCAGTTTTAAAGAAGCCCCCAAAAAAGGCCCATTGCGGAAAAATCCCCCTTGGGCACATGAGCATTGGGGGTGTTTTTAGTTCGGGAACCGATCTTTTGGACACTTAAAACAAAAGGTCCCCCCAGGGGAGGGGGAAAGGGGGACCAGTTGCGGACAGGGAAAGGCCTTTTTCCCTCCGAAAATTCCACAAGGCCCGACAGTTTCAAATTTCACGGTTTATTGGCAGTGGTTCGGGGTCCAGGGCTAGTGCAAGGTGGCGCTTTCAGCTTCAGGGTGCATCATCTGGGGAAAGTCGGGGCTGTGTTGAAGCTGTCCCGGAGGAGGGGGAGGAGGAGGAGGGGGGGGGTTTTCCCTAGCCCACCGATTTTACCGACGAACCTGCCTTGGAAAGGGTTGGTGCGAATTTGAGGCGGAGGAGGAAGATGGGAAGATCGTTTGTTTGTCCCCCTCGCCCCAGAGGCTTGGGAAATCAAGGTCCATTTTTCTCACATGAGTGTTTGGATGCTCCTTTTCCTCCAACATGTCCCCCACTTAAAGGGCCCCTTCAAAAAGGGAACAAGTTACTGGGGTGGCCACCCTCCGGGAAATCCCCCGGTTTAAAAAAACAAAACTCGCCTTTCCCTTAAAACCCACCCAAATAGGAGTAAATGCAGGAAATGGAGCCCTTTGTGATTGTTCAAGGGAGAATCTTTTCGCCCTTTTTCAGTTTTAAATGTACGGGGGAAATAAATTGCAGGGAAGGACGCAGTAGAGTGCCAATTTGGGTTTGGGCCCAGCAGCGCAGCAGGCAAGGTGGCAAAAGGGCCAAATTGGGTGACCTCTGGCAACTTTTTTTTACCACCTCACCAATGCTTTGAAATTCCCGGGCCCAACAAAAATACAACCCCCGGGGACCAGCTTAAGATATGGTGCACGACTATCTGCGTTCTCAAAAACCGATGGTTTTTGTATGGTTCCAGCCCTAATAGACTTTGGGAAACCAAAAATGGACGAAGGGCCCCCAAGCTGGTTTCCCCAACAAATGAGGTGTTGTCCTGCCCGCACCAGGTAAATATTGGGGGACCTTCAGCACACCCGGAGGAGAAATTACAGAAAAACCCGTTTCCCGGGTTTCCAAGAAAATTGGGTTTTTTGGGGGACTTTCATCAAGATGAATAGGATGGATCTTAAATGATGTTGGGGCCCCCAAATTTTGCCGTTTTTAAACCGATTAGTTGCTGGTTTTTCTTCACTTTTCCTCTCAAACAAAATTTGGTCCTCTTGAAAAATTTATTTTTAAAATGTCTTTTTTTACTGCAATTTTTTTTTCTCATTTCCCCAACAGTTTTTTGCGGGTTTTTGCTGTGAGGAGACTGAAAAGACCCCAAGGTTTCTTGAAAAAAAACCATTTTCCCTTTACTCATTTTTTTTCTTAAAATTTTTTTCACATTGTCTTTTGGTTTTTGGGGGGTTCAGTTTTCCTCCCCAATTTTTTAAACAGGGGCGGAGAAGTAAAATATTAAAATTTTTTTGGTTTCCCTTTTTTTCTGTGAGATTCGGGCAATAATCATGGCCCTTTGGAAAAAGTTGGGGGTTTTTAAAGGGGCATTTCTCAATCAAAATTTTTTTAAAGTGGTGAAAAAGTAATATTTTTTTTTTTTTGGGGTTTCTTGTGCTTTGAAATGCAGAAAATACACGGTTTCCTATTCTAAAAAAATTTTTTCTAATAGACATTTGTTCTTCAAAATTGTCAAAAGTGGTCATGGGTCAGGGTTTTAAATTTTTTGGGGGGCTTTTTGCTGTGACATGAGCTTTTACTAAAGGCCCTATTAAAAAAAAAATTTGTTGTTTTTAACAGCCCTTTTTGTTTTAAAAATTTTGCCCAAAAAGTGGCTCATGGGTCATGTTTTGAATTTTTGGGGGGCTTTTTTGCTGTGAAAAGGGTTATTTTTTACGGTTTTCCTATTAAAAAATTTTTGTTGTTTTAACGAATTTGTTCTTCACAATTGTAAGGGAAGGGGCAAAAAGGGGGGTTGATGGTTGCTGTCAGAAAAAGGAATGGGTAGGCCCTTGTTAATGGCCCACTAGTTTTTTGGAGCGTTTTGCTTTTTGGCTATCGAGATTTTTTCGTAGTCAAAGGTCGGCCGCTATCGAAAAAGGTTTTTTTTCCGATAGTGAGCACCCGTTTAAATGTGCGATGCCTTTAAAAGGGTTATGGGGAAAAGCAAAACCCCTTTCCCATTATTACCCCAAAAAAAGGGCTGGGAAGTTGAAATTAAATCCAAAAACAGTCAAATGGATACGTTATAAAATCTTGGGCCCAAACCCCATTTAGGTTATAAAAGTCACAGAAAAAAAGTCACAAAACCATTTACTATACCCGTCTTGTTTCCCCAGGTGGCCTTTAAAAAACCCGATCACCCCCCAAATTAAAAAAGTGGGAAAGGCGGTTTTTGTTTTTAAACCTTTTTGTTCCCTTTTAAAAGGACCCCTTGATATTCCCCGTCCCGGAAAGCGCATGGCCCCAAACCTGCATGACCCCCAAATTTTAAAAAATGCCCGGAAAAAAAAAGGGGTTTTCAACCACCCTTTTTTGTTGGAAATGGACATTGAATATACCCGGCCTGGGCCAAAAGCATGAGCCCAAAAACCCGCCAAAGACCCCATTAAAAAAGTGCCCGGGAAAAAAAAGGGCTTTCAAAACCCCCATTTTAGTTTCCTGGACATTGGGTTTTCCTGTCCTGGGCCACAGCATGGCCCCAACTGCAAGACCCCCCCATTTTAAAGTGCCCGGAAAAAAGGGGCTTTAACCCCCATTTTAGTTTCATGGACATTGACTATACCCGGGCATGGGCCCCAGCCCTTTTCCCCCCCAAAATGCATGACTCACACATTTTAAAAAAATGCCGGAAAAAAAAAGTCTTTCCCACCCTTTTAGTTGAACTGGACATTGGGGCTATACCTGTCCCGGGGCCCAGATGGCCCCCAAACCCGATGACCCCCCCATTTAAAAAATGCCCCGGAAAAAAGGGTCTTTCAACCCCCTTTTATTTGAAATGGACAAATTTAAATATACCCGTTTCCCGGGCCACGCATGAGCCCCAAAAACCCGCATGACCCCACATTTAAAAAGGGCCGGAAAAAAAGGGGTCTTTCAACCCCCATTTTAGTTTTTACTGGAATTGACTATACCTGTCCTGGGGGACAGCATGAGCCCCAAAACCCGCATGTCCCCAAATTTAAAAAAACGGAAAAAGGGTGTTTCAAACCCCCATTTTAGTTTTTAACCCGGACATTGACAAAAGCTGGGCCTGGGCCCAGTTTAGGCCCCCAAAACCCGCATGACCCCAAAAGTTTAAAAAAATGCCGGAAAAAGGAGTCTTTCAACCACCATTTTTGTTGAACTGGGGCTTTTACTATTTCCTGTCCCCCGGGCCCCGCTGAAACCCCAAACCTTTCTGGGCCCCCACCCTTTAAAAAAATGCCGGGGGAAAAAAGGGTCTTTCAACCCCATTTTTTTTCAAATAGACATTGAAATATAACCCGTCCCAGGCCACGAAAGAGCCCCAAACCTGATGACCCCACATTTAAAAAAGTGCCGGAAAAAAAGGGGTTTTCAACCACCATTTTGTTGAACTGGACCTTTTTATTTTAAAATGTCCTGGGCCCCAGAAAGAGCCCCCAAACCCGGAAAGACCCCACATTTAAAAAGTGCGGAAAAAAGGGGTCTTTCAAAACCCCCTTTTTTGTTTCACTCGACATTGGGCCCTTTTCCTTTTCCCGGGCCAAAAGCTTTAGCCCCCAAAACCCGCAAAGACCCCCACATTTAAAAGTGCGGAAAAAAAAAGTTTTAAAACCCCATTTTAGTTTTAACTGGCATTTACTATTTCCTGTCCTGGGCCACGCATGGCCCAAAAACCCGGGATGACCCCCACATTTAAAAAAATTTCCCCAAAAAAAGGGGGGTCTTTTAACCACCCTTTTAGTTTCAATGGACTTTTTACTATACCTGTCCTGGGGGCCCCAGGGAGGGCCCCAAACCCGCATGCCCCCCCACATTTTTTTAAAATGCCCGGGAAAAAAAAGTCTTTCAACCACCATTTTAGTTTCACTGGACATTGATATAAACCCGTCCTGGGCCCACAGCATTTTGGGCCCCAAACCTTTCATGACCCCCCCCAAATTTTTAAAGTGCAAGGGAAAAAAAGGGGGTTTTTTTCAAACCCCCATTTTTGTTGAAAAAGGGGCATTTCCCAAACTGTCCTGGGCCAAAAGCATGGCCCCCAAACCCGCCCCTGACCCCCCAAATTTAAAAAATGCCGGAAAAAAGGAGTCCTTTTTAAGCACCATTTTAGTTTAACGGACATTTACCTTTTTATGTCTGGGCCCCAGCAATTTACCCAGGGCGGGTTACAGTTGGGGGGCGGGTTTTAAAGGCCCCGGCTGGCGTCCCTCTTTATTAAAAACGCAGGGTTTAAAAAGCCCTGATGACGCCCGAAAGAAAAAACCCGTCGGTTTTCTGAAGCAGAGTTTCAGAAGTGGAAGCGTGAGAAAATCCCAAACCTTTCCCCTGTACACAGTCAATACCTGGGTTTTCGCTTGCCCTCGTATTTTGGGGTGGACCAATTTTAGCTTAATTGGGAAAAAATTTGGGGGTTAAAAGTCCTGTTACACCGGTGCCCCTTTTTTTGGATTTTTTTTCTCATTTTAAATCAAATTTCTGGGAAAGGGAAATTTGGGCCCCGTTTCTTTGTTCTCTGTCCCTTTTTCCATACTCCCTGTCCTCTGAATTTAAAACCCCAATCTGGTAAAATTTTCCCGTACCTCCCTTGTACAAATTTAAAAGGAATTTTTTTTAAAAAGCTTTTTTGTAAATGCAAAATTTTTTAGTATTTAAATTTTAGAAAAGAATTTTTTAAAAATTTGGATGGGAAACCCCCCATGCTTTGGGTTTTTCTTTTTTTTTATTTTATTAAAAGGGTTTTTTCTCAATTTTAGGGGGGTTTATAGCTTGTTTTAAAAATCTTGCAAAAAAAGTCATTTTGCAAATTTTGTTCCTTTTTAAAAGTTCCTCCCTATTTGTTTCTGAAAGCACCAAACCCCTTTGGGGCCAATCTTGACAATTTTTGAAAAACAAAAGGCGGTTAGAAAAAAAACATTTTTTTGAAAAAGGGAAATGTAGTATAGCTGCTTGTTTACACCCCAAAAAGCCCCCCAAAAAATTTTAAAGGGATGTTTTTGGGCCCCTTTTTGGGCAATTTTTGAAAAACAAATGTCTGTTAGAAAAAATTTTTTTTTTTTTTAATTTGGAAATGTAGTATTCTGCATTTTAAGCGAAGACCCAAAAAATTATAAAAAAAGGGGCTTCTCAGCCCCTTTTTAAAAAATTTTGAGGGAGAAATGTCACTTAGAAGCCAAATTTTTTACAAAGGACCAAAGATTTTTGCTGTTTCTTACGTTTAATTTACCCCAAAAAAATTTTTAAAATAACTTCTCAGCCATATTAAAAATTTTTGAGGGGGAAGAAAAAGCCACTTAGAGCACATTTCTTTTCCAAAGGACCATTAAAATTTTAGCTGTATCTCACAGCCCAAAATTTACCCCAAAAAATTTTTAAAATTTGACTTCCCCACCCCTATTTTAAAAAATTTTGAGGGGGAAATGCCAAATCAGGGGTCCCATTTCTGTTCCCAAAGGGGCCCTGATTATTTTGGAAAATTTACGCAACATGACCTCAAAAACCCTTTACAAAGGCGAAAACCCTTTTTAAAATAAAGTGGAAAATGGGGGAAAACGGTGTTTTCCTTTAAAACCCCTTTCTGGGCTTTTAATCTTCTCACAGCAAAACAGGGAAAAAAGAAAATGTTGGGAAAAGGAAAAAAAAATTGCCCGGTTTAAAAATGAAAATTTTAAAAAAAAGTTTTAAAAAGGGGCCTTTTTTGTTTGAAAAGGGGGAAAGTGAAAAAGGTTTGGGAAATTATCGGGGGCCTCGGCAATTTGGGGCCAAAATCATCTTAAAAGATCCCTGCCTGATTCATCTTGATGAAAAAAATCAAATCGTTTAACCCTTTTTCTGTGGGGAAAACGGATTTCGTTTGTCTGTAATGATCCTCCAGTGTGCTGAAGGGTTCGCCCGATTTGACGCTGGTGTGGGCCCGGCAAACCCTTTTGGCCCTGACCCAGAAATGGGCCATTGTCCTTTGGGAAAACCCCGAAGTCTTTTGGGTCCGGAACAATGCAAAAAAATCGGGTGGGTTTGGGCAAAATAGTCATGCACAATTTTTCTTAAAATGTTCTGTGTGTTGGATGTGGGGCCCTGCATTACATGGTTGGGAGGGGGGTAAAAAAAGATTTTCCAGAGGTCACCCCATTAGGTTTCCGGCCCCTTGCCTGCTGTGCGCTAGCCTAATTGGCACTCTACTGATAAGGGCCCCTGGGATTTTTTCCCACCGTGACATTTTTAAGAAAAGTGTGGCGAAGCAAAAAGATGTTTTCCAAAATTTATCAAAAACAAGGGAAGGTCTCCCCTTTTCCCCCCAAATTTTTCTCTTTTAAATTTGGGGGGAGGGGGGAAGGAAAAAGTTTTTTGTTTTTTGTTTTGTACCGGGGATCCAAAAAGGAGGGGTGGGCCACCCCCCCCCCAGTAAAAATGTGTTCTTTTTTATGGCCTTAATGTTGGGGGAAAATTTGGGGCTCCAAGGACTCATGTGGGGGAGGAAAATGGAGCCTTGATTTCCCAAAGCCTCTGGGTGAGGGGCCTAGCAAAAATGATCTTCCCCATCTTCCTCCTCCTCCTAAATTCGCGCCCCAACCTTTTCCAAGGGGAGGGAAATCGGTTAAAATCGGTGCTAGGGGGGAAACCTTCCTTTTCCTTTCCCTCTCCTCCCTCCCCTTTCCTCCCGGCCAAAACTTTAAAAACCCGCCCTGAATGGGGCCCGGGATGAAAGCCCCTGAGAGTGATGCGCCCCTTGCCCCCTAGCCTGGACCCCCAAACCCCCTGGGCCCAATGAAGGGCCGATGGAAAAAAGTGAAAATGTCGGGCCTTGTGGATTTGAAAAGGAGAGAAAAGGGTCCCTGTCCCCATTTTGTGTCCGTTTTCCTCCCCGTCGGGTTTGGGGGGAAATGTTTTTTCAGGGTTTCCAACGATGTTTCCCGAACTAAAATTCCCCCAATGCTCATGCTGACAAAAGGGCATTGTCCGCACTGCCATTTTTGGGGGTTTCTTTAAAACTGCAAAAGGGGGTGGTGCAGAGTCTTTCAAAATGCCCCCACTCTGGTGGTTAAAATCCCCGAGGTCCCGTACCGTTTTTCTTGTTTAGGATTTTGTCACTTTTGTTTTGGTAAAAGGCATTGCGCTGCTGCCCCCAATCGCTGGAGCCTTTTGGGGGTGGAAAAAGCCGCGTGTTGCCACGTCAACAATTTAGACGGTTGACGGGGAGCCGGTGCGGATAGCTTTAAACGCGCCAGGGGGCGAAGCAGGGTGCGACCGGGGGAAGTGCGGAAATCGACCCCAGCCTTCTTCAGAGGCAGTCCAAAAAGGGTAGCTTTTTAGAAATTTTTTGACGACAAGGTTTTTTGGTCAATTGTGAAAGGGAAGGGGTGGCTCCGCCTAAAGAAAATTTTTAAAGGGGGGCCAAAAGGGTTTCGCCCGTTTTCGAACACCCCTTTCCTGGTCAAAAGGTTTTTGTTTCCCCTTTCGCCCAAAAAAAAATGGGCCCCGGGTTTGTTTCTTAAAAAGCCGGCCACAAACTCTGGAAACCTGTGTGGGGTTGGTCTCCAAGGAGAAATTTTAATTTTTAAAAAAGGGCCTGGGGGTCTCTGGGCACGTTGAAAGCCCCAAAAAAGGGAAACCTTTTGGGGGGAAAGTGCCCCTTGCCCTCCCTGCAGGTTTTTGGTTAAAAAGGCCCGTGGCCTTAAAATAAAAAAAGGAGCCACCCCTCAACCCCCAACCCGTGCATCCACCCCGCCCCACCAAATGGTGGGGAAAAAGAAATTTTTTGCGGCCTTGGGGCCCTGCTTTTAATAGTCCAGGGGTCAGGTTGAGTGAATGGCCTTTTTCCGGAAAAAAGATGCCAGCCCAAGCCCCTTTGAAATTTTTTGTTTTCCAAGTTTGGTTTGGGGGAGGGGGTTTTTTAAGGGCTTTTCGGGCAAAAGAAAAAAAAAATTTTTTTCCCCGGGTTTTTGGGGTTTTTGGGGGGGGAAAGGCCGTCGGGGCCCCTGACGTGGCCGGGAAAACCCCCTGTGGCCCCCCCAAAAAAAACGGGGGAAAGGGGAAAATTTCCCCAAAGGGCCAAAAAACCTGGCAATGGAACATTTAAAGGGTTTTGGTTTTTTGGGGTGGTTTTGGGTTTTAAAGTTGTTTTTTTCTGCTCCCCAAAAACCCGGAAGACAGAAGGCCCCCCCCCCCCCCCCCCCGGGAAAAAAAAAAAAAAAAACCCCCAAAAAAAAATGGGCCCCTGTTTCCCGGGGTTTAGGTCGTAAACTGGCGGAAGGGAAGGGGGGAGGAGGGGTTTTTTGGGGGTGTGGTGGTTCTCGGGCGACGGTGGAGGTGAAAAAAAGGGGGGATGATCCTGATATGACTCTGAGAGGGAAAAGGGCAGCTGAGGAACGCTTGGTGGTGGCGGAGGGGAGGAGGCGGGGGACAAAAAGGGTGGACAGTGGTTGGGGGGCCCCGGGTCGGTTGGGGCCCTTTTTTTGGGCCCAAGTGGTTCCATCCATTTAAACCTTTGCATTGCTGAAAGTGACTAGAAAATGTTTGGGGGGGTGGGTTAAACCCCTTAAGGTTTTTGCCTCTACTTTGTGTTTACGGAAAGGGGCGGGAAAATGAAACGTGGGTGAACAGAGGCTTGCTCAAAAAAAGGCCCAGGCTTGTGAAAGGTCCTGGACCTTTTTTTTCGGCGAAAAAAGCGGAAAGGGGCGGGGTTTTTTGTGACCGGGCTGGCGGAAAAACTTTTTAGCGGTTTTTGCGACCGCCCTTCCTTTTTGGCGGGACCGTTTGACCCCTAAAACCTTCCCTCTTCCCTCCTTGTCCACTGATGAAGCGCTCGCAAAACAAATTCTGTGGAAAAGAAACCCGGATTTGGGTCCCAATTTTTGTCAAACTTTTATAATTTAACAAAAGGTGACTTGGGGTTTTTGATTTCTGCATCAGAAACTGGGGCTAAAGCAAGGGGGACTGGGAAAGGGTTCCGGGCCGCCGGGGGTTTTTGCCCTTTTTCGGCTTCCCTTTACCCTTGATGGGATCCATAATTTGGGGGTAGAGCAGCTAAAATAATCCTTTTATCTTTTAACAGGGCCCTTTTACCCCCAACCGCAAATTTTTTCATCAAAGAGGTTTTTTCAGACAATGGGGGTTTTCCACAGTGGTGGGTAACCCCGAATTTTACATTTGGGTTTCTTTTTTGTTGGACGGATGCTGTTTATGTGAGAAGGAAAATTTGTTTGGGGGTTGAATGCGGAAGGAAACCGAGGGGGGTAAGGGCTGCTAGATGCAGGTTTTCATTTTTCCACTGAAGGACAGAATTGGCGACGATGGTTTTTGTTATTAGATTCACAGGGCCCTTTACCCCAGAAATGGGCAGGCCTGACGGTCCCCGAAAAGCGTTTCCCCTATGGGGATGTTGTCGCAGCCTGGAAGGGGAGCACCTTCTCCCCGTACCCCTACCTTCCCCTTTTGCTTTTTCCCCCCTTTGCTCCTACCACCTGCCCTTTGTTTTCCCTGTTTCAGAAAATTTTAAAAATTTGTAAGGTATTTTTGGAAAAAGTTTTGGGAAAATCTTTTTAAAAAAGGCAAATCCCGCTTTTCTTTAAATCCCCCTAATCAAAAAAAAATTGCTGGATTAAAATTTAAATTTTCAAGGTGTCCCTTTTCAAAAATTAATTGGGGCTGGGGAAAAGTCCAAAAAAAAACGTATCTGTTTTTGTTTTGGAAAAAAATAAAAAGGTATTTTTTGCCCCTTTAAACAAATTATTAAAGGTGAATTAGATTTTGCTTTTTTTTTTTAAGATTTACGTAGATGCTTTTCAATAACCCGGAGGGTTTGGGAAAAGGGCAAAAAAAAACCATTTTGTTCAACTGTTTTTGTTTTGATAAATAAAACGGAATTTTTTGCACCTTTGAATTCACCCGTGGTGAATATAGAATTGTGTTTTAAGGGTTTACGTAAATTTCTGCCCTAAAACAACAGTGCTGGGTGCCCCAAAAAATCAAAAAAAAAACGTAAATGTTTTTATTTTGATATAATAAACGGGGATTTTTTGCCCTTTGAAATTTTTCCCGTTTGGGGAAAATAGAATTCTGTTTTTAAAATTTACGTTTGCGCTGCGTCAATGGGAAAAAGTGCTGGGTGTGCAAAAGTCAAAAAAAATTTACCCTTAAATGTTATGTTTTTTATTAATAAAAGGTATTTTTTGCACCTTTCAAATTTTCCCTATGGTGAAATATAGAAATTGTGTTTTAAGATTTACCCTTGATGCTGGTCAATGAAAAAGTGCGGGTGTGCAAAAGTCAAAAAAAAACCGGGAACTGTTTTGTTTTGAAAATAATTTAAAAGGTATTTTTAAGCACCTTTCAATTCAATTTTGAAGGTGAATTTTTAGTTTGCTTTTTAAAAAAAATTTTCGTAGAGGGTTTCGTCAATCAACAAAATGCTGGCTGCGCCCAAAAAATTTAATAAAAAAGGAAAAAGTTATATTTTGATATAATTAAAAAAGTTTTTTTTTGCCCCCTTTTAATTTACCCGTGGTGGGGGAAAATAGAATTTTGTTTTAAGATTTAGTAGATGCTGCGTCAATGAACTCGCTGGGTGCGCAAAAGTAAAAAACACGTAACTGTGATTTTTTGTACGGGTAACCGGTTTTTTTGGCATCAAAAACCTGTGCTTCTACAAGATTTCTGGATTGTAATTTTAAAAAAAGGTGGATTTTATCAACAGCACTGGTGTAATGGGTTAAAATTGAAACACCCATTGAAATGAAATACTGAAAAAATAAAAAGTGGGTTTTTGCAAAAACTAACAAAGAGGGCCCTGCAAGGGTTTTAAATTTGAAAAAAGATTTTTTATCTTTATAAAATTAGGTTGCCCCCAAAATCCAGGAAATTTTCAAAAAAAACAAATGTTAATAAAAAAGATATTTTCCATAAAACCCTTGGTCTAAAACTAAGTTTGGTGAACCCTTTTTCCCTTTTTTTTTAATTTTGATGGTTTTTTTGGTTTTGGGGGGTTGCCCGCCGGACCCGCCCCCCCCACCCCCGCTCCCCCCGCCCCGTGAAATTTTAAAAAGGGGGTAGGGTGTGCTTTAAAAAATTTTCTAGTGAAAATACAAAAAAATCTTCAAATCTCTAAAACTTAAAATAAATTTGGGAAAAGGAAACACAGGGAATTTTGTGAGGTTTTTTCGTGGGGAAAAAAATAGAATTTAAATTTGCTTTAGTGTTTTGGCCCTTAAAGGGAGAGCGCAAGGTTCCCCCATCCCCTTTAGGGCGTGGGGAGGTCACTGGGCCCGAAACAGGAAAAAGCTGTTTTTTTGTAAAAAAGCAGGTCATTGATTTTTTTAAGGAAAAAATCGCAACCATACAAATCCCGTATGACGTTTTGACACAACAACTCCCCCAAATGGCTATTTTCCTGTAATCTCATTTGCTGGCCCCCCAAAATTCCCGGGGCGCCCAAAAGGGGGCGATTTTTTAAAAGATGATGAAAAAATTTTTAACCTTAATTTTCGCTGATTGGAAAATTTTTTTTCACCCCCTTTAAAAAAACCTTGGCCCATTTTAAATTTGTGTTTAAAAAAAAGCTCAACACTAATGGAACATATTGCAAAATGACTTGGGGTTTTTTAAGATCTTTAACAATTGCTACCCAAACCCTAAAATTGAGAAAAAAAACCCCTTTAAAAGTTAAATTTAAAAAAAAGGAAAAAAAACGACTTTTGGGGGGGATTCCCATTTCCCCATTTTTAAAAAAAAGGTTTTCTAGAAAAATTTAAAAATACCCAAAAAATTGAAAGTACAAAATGCTGTTAAAAATTCCTTGAATTGTACAAGGGGGGTTTAAAAGGAAAAAACTTGACCAGATGTGGTTTTTTCAGAGGACATGGAGTTTGGATCACGGACAGAAAACCAAAGTACAGAAAACCTTTTTTCCTCCCCCCGTTGGTAAAATGAGTAAAAAGAATCCCAAAAAAAAAGGGGCCACCGGGGTTGAAAACAGGAGGGGTTTAACCACCAGTTTTTCCAAGTGAAGTAAATTTGGCCCGCCTAAAAAAAGGAAGGGGAAAAGGGGTTACCCAGGTTTTGATGTGTTTGGGGAAAGGGCCCGGGAAAGTTCTCACAAATCCCGTTTCGCACTCTGCTTCAGCCCGAAAAGTTTTCGTTGCTGCGTCTTTAAGGGGGCTTTTTTAAACCTGCGTTTTTAAATTATATGAGGGGACGCCACCGGGGCCCCTCCCCGCCCCAAAACTGAAAAACCCCCGGCCCTGGGTCTTTGCTTTTGGCAAGGACAGGTATAGTAAAATGTCCGTTCAATTTAAAATGGGGGTTAAAAGGGAATTCCTTTTTCCGGCATTTTTTAAATTGGGGGTCAGAATTTTTAAATGGTTCTTATTTGGGTCCAGGACAGGTATTTTCAATGCCCAAATTTCCCAACCTAAAATGGTGGTGAAAGACTCCTTTTTCCCCCAAGCACTTTTTAAATTTTGGGGGGGTTCAGACAGGTTTTTAATGGTCTTTACTGGGGTTTCCTGGACAGGGCCCAGTATATGCCCAGTGAAATTTAAATTGGGGGTTGAAAGACTTTTTTTTTTTAAAAATTGGGGGTTATGCATTTTGGGGTTCATGCTGTGGGCCCTGGACAGGTAAGTTAATTGCCCAGTTAAAACAAAAATGGGGGTTAAAAGGGACTACTTTTTCCGGAAATTTTTTAATTTCTGTGGGTTGGGACGGGTTTTAAAGGGGCATGCTGCGGCCCCAGGCAGGGTTTGTAAATTGTCCATTTTAAAACAAAAAATGGGGGTTGAAAAAACCCCCTTTTTCCCGGCATTTTTTAAATTTAGGGGGCCCAGACAGGTTTAATGGTCTTTACTGGGGCCCCAGGAAAAGGGACAGTATATGTCCAGTGAAACTTAAAAATGGGGGTTTTGAAAGATCCTTTTTCCCGGCCCATTTTTTCAATCTGGGGGTCAAAACGGGTTTTAAAATGGTCTTCTGCGGTCCAGGAAGGTATAGTCAATGCCCAGTTAAAACAAAAATGGTGGTTGAAAAAACCCCTTTTTCTGGCACTTTTTAATCGGGGGGTTTCAAAACAGGTTTAGTGGTCATACTGGGGGTTCCAGGACAGTTCTAGCCCAGGTCAGTTAAAATAAAATGGGGGTTGAAAATTTCCCTTTTTCCGCATTTTTTAATTTCTGTGGGTCAGACAGGTTTAAGGGGTCTTCCCTGCGTCCGGGGACGGGTTTGCCAATGTCCAGTTCAACTAAAATGGGGGTTCAAAGGATATTTCTTCCAAAATTTTTAAACTGGGGGTAATGGGGTTTTTAGGGTCATGCTGGTTCCGGGCAGGGTATTCAAATGCCCATTTCCCAAGTAAAATGGGGGTTTCAAAAAATTTAATCCCTTCTGGAAATTTCTTAATTTGTGGGGGATGCAGTTTAAGGGTCATGCTGTGGTACAAGACGGGGGATAGTAAATTTGGTGTGTGACTTTTTTTCTGGGGCCCTTTTATCCCCTAAGTGTTGGGGTTTAAAGATGTAGCGGGGTACCCAATTTGACTTTTGGGTGGTTTTTTAATTTCCTTCTTCCCCACCCCTTTTTGGGGTTTTTAAGAATGGGGGAGTTTGCTCCCCACATAGATTTTTAATGGCCATGGAGATGATCGACTATGGGATATCGAAAAAACCTTATCAAAGGGTTTCCCGACTATCGACTATCCCCCAATATGGGAAAAAACCCAAACGAAAATCGTTCAACACTATTTTGGCTTTTTCTTCACCTCCTAGTGTTTTAAAAGGTACCCTTAGGAGCAGCCCTTTGAGCGGGGCCCCTAAACCCCTGGATTTTTTTGGCTCCCTTGCCTCGCTACTTTTGATGCTCCCCAACCCCCCTGATTCCACAAATTGTGTAGCTGCTTCTTCTACCCACTCACCATCTTTACCGGGACTGGTATTCCCACCCCCCTCCCCACTCTTTCGGGGGCCTTTATGTAGCCTTCTGTTGTGCTGCCCCCTCCCCCACTAAAGCCCTCCAAATGTGCTGAAACGGAAACTCTCTCTTTAAACACTCTGGGGTTTTTATAATGGTTTTTCCCACCCTCCCCCAAATGTATGACATTGCCACTATGTTTTCCACTATGCCACTATATTTTCCCCTTCTTTTAATCTGTGGAGTGGATACAAAAAAACCAAAAAAACAAATGCAAATTTTCCCATTTACTTTTTTTTGGGGTTAAAAACTCCTGTTTTTTTTTGGCCCTTTAGAAAATGAGGGATTATTGCCCAAAATAAAAGCAAACACTGAAAGATAAAACGAATGGAAAAAAAGTTTGGGCGTAAATGCAAAATTTACTAATGACCCCCCCCCCCCCCTTCCCACTTTTTGGGGAGGTCTAAAAGTTTTCAGTTTTTAAAAAGAAATCACCACAAAAAATTAAAAAAAAATTAACTGTTTGCCAAAAAATTTCCCCAATAAAAATGGATTGGAGAGGGTTTTTGGGCTAAAATCACAAACTCTGGATTTGCCCCGGGAATTCCCCCAAAAAAAGTGAAAAAATTTAAACCCTTTTGGGCCCAAAGTTTAAAAAAATCCCCCAAGCGATCAAAGGGGGGGTTGATGGTTTCCCAGGCATGTAGTGGAAAAAAATTCGCCACGCTGTTTTTCCCACTCCAAAAAAACAAGGGGAAAAAAATTTAAACCCCCTTGGATATTATTTTCCCTACAGAAATAAAAAGGTGAAAATTTAAATTTTTAAAATAGGGGTAAAAAAAAACCCCACTCTTTTTGACAAAAAATTTAAACCAAAAAGGGTTTTGAGAGCCCGGGAAAATAAAATATTCCCAAACTAAAAGAACAGGTAAAATTTTTAAAATGTATAGATGGGGACAAAAATACACTGTATTTGACTCCAAGTAAAAAACACTAAAAAGGATTGAGTGGATTACTTAAATTTTAAAAAATTCCCTAAAAATTGCAAAGGTAAAAATTTAAATGATTTGGGCAAAAAAAAGTAGGTCTGTTTTTCCCAACCCCCAATACAACAGTAAACGGGTTTTGGTGGATTACTTAAATTAAAAATTCCCCAAATTTCAACAGGAAAATTTTTTTAAAAAAATGGCGGACAACAAATGGTCTGAATTTTCAATCCCAATGAAACCCAGTAACCAGGATTGAGTGTATTACTTAAATTTAAAAATTTCCCTAATTTTTTAAGCAGGAGAAATTTTTATAGGGCCCGACAAAAAAAGCGGTCTGTATTTCAACCCAAAAATAAACATTTAACAAAAGGTTTGGGGAGTGGTTTAAACTTGAATTTTAAAAAATTCCCTAATAATAAAGCAGGAAAAAAATTTAAAAAATTGGCGGGGACAAAAAAACCCCGGTCGTATTTAAATAAAAATAAAAACAGAAAAAAGGATTGAGTGGTTTAAATTGAAAGGGGCTTTTTTCCCTCCCCCTCGCAAAATTTAAAGCTGAATAATGGTTCTGTGAAAAAAGAAGGCTAAAGCAGCGGGGACCCCTATCCCAGGAAACAAACGAGGGGAAATTTGTGGTAGTGCGGTTTGCCGTGAATTTAAATTAGTGCTGTGACGTCAAGAATCCCCCCGGTTCTTTTGTTTGGGTTTTCATGTCGGGCCAACAATTTGTTTCTTTTAAAAAAAAAGGGTTCCCCTTTCTTCCTCCGAGTTCTCTGCCCCGTGAAAACCGCTATGTGTTTTTGGGCCATTTTGCAAATTAAAAAAAATCCCTTCGTTCCCGCAAAATCCCCCTAATCTTTAGCTTCGTGCAAAAATTTGGGAATTTTTCCCTAAAATTTCCCTAAATAAAATTCCCACTTGGGTTAGAAAATGATTCGCCCTTTTAAATTTAAATAGCTTTAGTGACTAGGATTCTGGAGAAGGGTCGTTCAACCAGGGATTTATCCTGATTTCCAGATTGGATTCGGGATGGAATTTTTTCCCTAAATGAGGACAATTTGCTTCAACCTCAATGGGGTTTTTGCCTTCCTCTGGATCAACACTGTAACACAATAGGCTGAACTTGATGGACATCTGTCTTTTTTCTGCCTTAAAACTGTAACTATGTAACAAGTTGAAACAGGTGCAATTAATACAGGTATTGAGTGCAGAGTAGGAGGTATTCTTAAAGAAAAACTAACAGGTCTGTGAGAGCCAGAATTCTTGCTGGTTGGCAGGTAATCAAATACTTATTTCATGCAATAAAATGCAAATTAATTATTTAGAAATCATACATGTGATTTTCTGTATTTTGTTTAAGATTCTATCTCTCACAGTTGAAGTGTACCTACGACAAAAGTTACAGACTTTTCCCACTGTGTATGTTTTTGTATATCCCAGCTAAATTTCTCACCTACACTTGTTAAATAGATGACAGTGAAATGTCATCAAGGTTACCTGGCCTTGGTGAAGTAAGAGCCATTTATGTAGTGGTTGGCATCGAGTTAATAGTATGGCTGTTTCAGTTGATCTGGGATGGCTCTTCCTGAATGTAGTCAAAGTTTTGGGTGGATGACTACTCCCTTTGTTCCAGTCCAAAGTTTAGCTGGCCTTCATAAGTCAGATAGTCAGCTGACTATGTGGAGTCTGCTATACAGGACAAGGAGTTTGGCCTGAGAGGCAACACACTCTAGATATCAAGGATCTCCCTTACAGTTAGTTGATGACCACAAGGTGTAATGAGAAAATCATCCCTGTGTTAGTGAGCAGGGGTTTCTATATTTACTGTTTTGTTTATGTTTGGTAGCTGTGAATTGCTGTACAAGCCTATTGTGCTAATAGAGCACAGAATAAAACAGTGTTTGTATCTGAAAAAACCTGTTTGTCTCTGTCTACATTGGATTTTGCTGTGATCCCAGACCGGCAACTACTCACATATGGGGGAGAATGCAGGCAGCCATTTAAAGAGGCTGTGCTCTAAAAAGAAATCCGTTAAGACACATAGAGGCATAACTAACCGGCAAGCATGGAGGAGCTGATCACGCAGTTGGAACAAAAAAAGCACCACCTCCAACAAGCCTTTAAAGCGTAACAGGAGGCTGAGCAGAGGGAAAGGAAGGTGCATGAAGAAGGGGAAAAAGGACCAATGCAAGACAAATCGTCTACTGGCGCAGTTGCATCTTAACAACAGCCAAGGAGCAGAAAAAGGTGAATCAAGCCTTGGCAGAGAGACTAGGAAAGTTGCAGTTGGCACCCTGGCAATTTGTTCAGAGTGCGCTGAGGAAGATGACCACCAAGGACAACATTGAAGCCAATCTAGGCACCTTTGAGAGGATCGCCGAGAGGAAGCAAGTACCCCAAGGCCAGTGAGTGGACATGCTGGCCCCCTTTCTGACAGGGGAAACCCAAAAGGCGTACTTTGACCTGCAAGTCCAGGATGCCAAGATTTTTACAAGACTGAACGGAGAAATGCTGGCGTAGTCTGTCTTTACCTTGGCCGTCCAAGCAAAACGAGTCTTCACCTGGGAGTCTGACCCCGACAAACCAGTGAGGTTGCAGATGTATGACCTTTTCCACCTTACCAGCAAGTGACTGCAGCCAGAGGAACTCACGGCAGCCCAAATCCTGAAATGGGTTGTGGGTGACCGATATGTCCGTGCCCTACTGTTAAGGATACAGCGCTGCCTGGAGTGCACCTAAACAAAACATGGATGACTTGGTGTCCGTTGTGGAGAGGTTTACTGCCACTGAGGACTTTCTCCAGGATTAAACGCCCGTCAACCGGTAAGACTGTTCCTACTGTTAAGAGGGAGAGACTGTATACTAAGGAGGGTGGCACGTTTCCAGAGCACCCCAGCAAATGGATCCAAGTCCAAAAAAGGATTTGATTACCTAGGCAGTGAGGCAAGGTAGTCTGCTGGCACTGCCAAGAACTGGGACATGTGTCCGCAAATTGCAGTATGTTAGCAGAGCCCATGGAGCATGACTTTGTGCAGTGCAGTGTAGGTCTTTCTTTGCCAGGCCTGCTTATGTGGTCCAACTAGAAAACATCAGTGAATGGAAATCCAGGGTGTATAAGAAAAAACAAAATATAAATAGGATGTGTGATATTGTAAATGATGTGTCATTGGTATGAGCGGATAGTTTCCCATTGAAGGTCCTAGCTGGGGACAAGCTTCCTGGGGTAACTTTTTTACCAAACTGTTAAGGAATCCCAACCTGGGAAATGCCTAGAGGTTCAGCAAGAACCAGACATAGAGTTTGGGTATCAACATTTTGTGGTACATGAGGAGTTTCTTTTCCAGGTAAAGAAAACCCAGCCTGAGGTTGTAGAACAGCTGGTTGCACTGCAGTTACATGTATGCATGGTGCTGGAGCTTGGTCATTCACATGTGCTGTGTGGACACCTTGGGGTGGAAAAGACCAAATAGAGCACTGAGCGGAATTTTTACTGGCAAGACATATATAAAGTGGTACAAGATTTCTGTCTGTCATGTCCAGAATGTCAGATTAACACCCATTGGCCACACTTCCGTATCCTGCCGGTTCTGCTGCCAATAATTGAGGGGCCACTCCCCAAGTGTGCTTGGGGTCCTCAGCACATTTTGGTAATCCTGGGCTATGCCACCAGGTACTCTGAAGTAATCCCTCTCAGGAACACCTCTGCTAAGGTGTTGCCAGAGAGCTCTTTCAGCCAGACAGGGATACCCAAAGGGATACTCAAAGTAATCCTCACTGACCCTTTATGGCAAAAACTGCAAAAGAGCTGTGCAATCTCCTACAAATTTTACTGCTGCGCACCTCAGTGGAAGATCCCCAGGCTGATGGCCTTGTAGAAAGGTTTAACAGAACCTTGAAGGGGATGCTCAAAAAAGGTAATAGACAAGGATGGGAAGGACTGGGACAGTGTTTTGCGTTACCTGGTGTTTTCTATAAGGGAGGTTCCGCAGGCTTCCACTTGTTTTTCTTTGTTGTACGATAAACATCTCAGCGGTCTATTGGATTAAAGAGACCTGGGAGCAGGAGCAAACACCTCACCGCAGTGTCATCAAACATGTGGTGGAAATGCAGAATATTGATGCCGATGCTGCAGTGATGCCGATTGTTAAGGAACAAATGCAGCAGGGTCAGAAAGCACAGGTCAGAGTGTATAATAGGTCTGCAAGGGTCCAGTCCTTTCAGCCTGGTGACCGTGTGTTGGTGCTAGTACCAACAGTTGAAAGTAAATTTCTGGCAAAATGGCAAGGTTCCTATGAGGTATGGGAAAAAGTCAGTGAGGTGAATTATAGTGTAACTGCCAGAGAAAAGAAAACCGCTCCAAATCATATTAACTTACTCAAACTGACTAGAGTCATAAAGCTTGACATAGTGAGTGAGCCAGGCCAAAAGGTGAGACTGAGGCCCTATCATGTTCCTGAAGCTGAGACAGGCAATCTTGGGGAAGGTACAAAAAATGTTGTCACTAGGGTTATAGAAAGGTCAAAGAGTGGTTAGTTAAGCCCCATAGTCCTTATTACGAAACCAGATGGAACCCTATGGTTCTGCAATGACTTAAGGAAATTTAACGAGATTTCCAAATTTGATGCATACCTGATGCCAAGATTGGATGAGTTGATAGAAAGGTTGGGGCCAGCCAAGTACAGTATGTCACCACTCTGGACCTTAGTCAAGGCTATTAGCAATTTCCATTTACTTAAGCAGCAAGGGAAAAAACAGCCTTTTCCATGCCATATGACCATTTCCACAATGTCATTCTCCTTTTTGGCTTCCATGGTGCCCCAGCCACGTTCCAGAGGTTGATGGATCCCATCCTACAGTCCCCCAGAGAGTATGCTGCCACCTATTTAGACGACATGGTTATTTTTAGTACAGCATAGGAATCCCATCTGGCTAAGGTTCAGGCGGGAGGCCGGCCTGACTGCAAGTCAAAAAAAGTGTGCTACAGATCTTGAGGAAGAATGCTAGACTAACTAGGTGGCCTTTCAAGATATTAATTTTTATATTGAACATCGCCCAGGGTCTCAGTTAAGCAATGCGGGCACATTGTCACCTGTTCATTGTTTTAAGGCACACGGTGCTCCTCCCCACAGAAGCAGAGGGGGGATATGTAAGGCAGTAGCAGGAAAGGCCTTTAAAACTGTGTATATCTGAGCCAGATTTCTCACATACATCTGTTAAATAAGTGGAAGGATACCTGGGCTTGGTGAATTAAGAGGAATTTGTTTATGTTGTGTCAGCCTCAGTAAGTGATTGGCATCTAGTAAATAGTTAATGGGTTAATGGGTGTTTCAGTCGAACTCTGATGGCTCTTCCTGGGAGTAGTCAAAGTGTTGGTTTATTGACCAATCCTCGTGTTCCAGGTCAGAGTTTTCTGGTCTTTTTAAGTCAGCTAGCTAGCTGACTGTGTGGAGTCTGCTATACAGGACATGGAGTTTGGCCTGAGAAGCAACACACTGTAGATATCCAGGATCACCCATACAGCCACTTGATGACCATAAGGTGTAGTGAGGGAAACTACACTGTATTAGTGCTCAGATGAGCAGGAGTTTCTTTATTTCCTATTTTGATTATATTTGACACCTGTGAATTGCTGTACCAGCCTACTGTGCAAATAAAGCACAGAAGTAACTGTGTTTTTGGACCCAAAAAAACCCTGAAAAAGTCTGTGCAAAAGTCTGTGTCTGCTGCTGGGAGGAAATAATTATTTGATTCCTTGCTGATTGTGTAAGTTTACCCAATGACAAAGACATGGACAGTCTATAATTTTAAGGGTAGGTTCATTTTAACATTGAGATAATAAAATAAAAAAATAAAATAATATTGTATAAATTACATAAATTTATTTGCATTTTGCAGTGAGAAATAAGTATTTGAGTCCTCTGGCAAACAAGACTTTAATACTTGTTGGCAAAATCCTTGTATGCAAGCACTGCAGTCAGACATTTTTTGTAGTTGATGATGAGGTTTGTGCACATGTCAGGAGGAATTTTGGTCCACTCCTCTTTGCAGATCATCGATACATCATGCGATTTTGAGCATGTCACTTGGCAACTCGGAGATTCGACTCCCTCCATAAGTTTTCTATGGGATTAAGCTCTGGAGACTCTATGACCTTAATGTGCTTCTTTTTGAGCCACTCCTTTGTTGCATTGGCTGTATGTTTTGGGTCATTGTCTTGCTAGAAGATCCAGCCACGACCCATTTTTAATGTCCTGGCGGAAGGAAGTTGTCACTCAGGATTTTACGGTACATAGCTCCATCCATTCTCCCATTGATGCGGTGAAGTAGTCCTGTGCCCTTAGCAAAGAAAAACCACCCAAACATAATGTTTTCGCCACCATGCTTGACAGTGGGGATGGTGTTAGTTGTGTGATAGGCAGCATTTCTCTTTCTCCAAACATGGTGAGTTGAGTTAATGCCAAAGAGCTCAATTTTTGCCTTATCTGACCACAGCACTTTCTCCCAATCACTCACAGAATCATCCAGGTGTTCATTGGCAAACTTCAGAGGGGCCTGCACATGTGCCTTCTTAAGAAGGGGGACCTTGCAGACATTAAGGTGGAATGTGTTACCAATGGTTTTCTTGGTGACTGTGTTCTCAGCTGCCTTGAGATCATTAACAAGTTCCCCCTGTGTAGTTTTAGGCTGATCTCTCACCTTCTCATAATCAAGGATACCCAATGAGGTGAGATTTTGCATGGTGCCCCAGAACGTTGTCGATTGACAGTCATTTTGTATTTCTTCCATTTTCTTACTATTACACCAACAGTTGTCTCCTTTTCACCCAGCATCTTCCTTATGGTTTTGTAGCTCATTTCAGCTTCGTGGAGGTCTATGATCGTGTCCCTGACATCCTTAGAAAAATCTTTGGTCTTGCCCATGTTGCAGAGGTTAGAGTCTGCTTGATTAATTGAGTCTGTGGATAGTGGGTGTCTTTTATAAAGGTCACTATTTAAGGCTGCGTTCTTTAACCCCTTAAGGACCCTGGACGTATGAGTATGTCCCAGGGTCCCTAAGGGGCTTTGCAGGGGGATCGCTCCGACCACCCTTCCCCCGCCCCCCGCACAGCCACCGGGTGTTAGCGGCTAAAAGCCGCTAACACCCGGCCGTTACAGCGCGAACGGGAAGCGCCGCCCGCCCGCACTGTTTAACCATTCAGATGCCGCGGCAAAGATGGCCGCGGCGTCTAAATGAATGAAGATCGGTGCCGCACACCGATCTTCAGGGTGATCGGCATTGCCGCAGCATACCTGCAGCGATCCGACACGTGGACATGGCAGCGGGGAGCCTTGTGAAGGCTCCCGTCACTGCCATGTCCTGGTTTGCCCCACTTCCATCCGCAGACAGGAAGTGGGGAAACCGCCATCTTGGTACAGTCTAATGCATTGTGGCTGCGTGGCTTGACATGGCCGAGTGAGGAAGCTGGTCTGTGAGCTCCCGGCTGAAGATTTGAGCATCCACCTTCATCAGTGCGTCTGCCATTGGGAAAACCTCCAAGAAAGGCAGGACAGGTCCCACTAACCCTCTGGACGCCTCTCAGGGGCATATTGAGGCATAATTTGGCCGTTACTCGGCCTTAATGGAGCAGGAGAACGTGGCTGGCGAGGCCTCCCAAGATGGCCGCTGGGCCCTTTCACCGCCTGCCATGGCAAAGGATACTGGGGACTTACCCTGGACGCCGTCTACGCGATCAGGCCACCGGAGGGGGAAATCGCAACCCACCGCTGCACCCCCGGCTGATGCACCGGCCTCGATGTCTTCAGCTGCCGGCTCCTCTCAGCATGTATCCCGGGCATCTGACGCTGAGGCCGTGGGACGGAACGCGGCTCAAGTGCCCGCCGCTGCCGCCGCGGGACGGGCCACAGCCTGTGCATCCACCGCTGATGCCACGGGACGAGACCCAGCCCGTGCAGCTGCCGCTGCCACCGCGGTACGGGTTTCGGCTCAGGCAGTCGCCGCTGAAGCCGCAGGACGGGATGCGGTTCGCGCGTTAGCAGGATCTGAAACACGGCCTCTCCCTGCTGTTGCTTGAGCTGGAGTAACGTCCCCAAGGGAGAGCTCCGCAGCCGCAGCACCCTCTTCACAAGCTCCGGGCGGAGTGCCGGCAGCCTTGCCCGGCGGTGGGGCTTCCAGCCTGAGGCAAACATCCTCCTCTGCCGCATCTGGGGACGCAATGCAGGAGCGCCCCTCTACATGGATGGGACTGCAGGTACCTGACGCTCCAGGAGCACCCTCCCTACATAGCCCTTTTGCTGGCCCCTCCAGTTATGGCTCTGTAGTCTCCCCGGGCACAGCCTTTCCCCAGGATCCTGCGCTCCAGTGTCCCACCACCTCCCCCCAGTGCCTGCTGGGCTTGGGGGTTACAGATCCCACTGGTCCCACTCAGCTGCAGGCTATACCCGCAGCCTCTCCTAAGCGGCATACCCCTGATGGGATAGGGCCACAGGATGCAGGGGCAGGGATAGACCTGGGGAGTGTTGCCTCACCTTCACAAGCGGTCTGTCTTGGCCTCGCAGCCCCACCAGGGCCCTCAGTGCTCCTCTTGGCCGGCACTGCTTGGACCCTCCCCAGCATGGTCCACTGGGTCCTCTTGGGGGGACCTCTCACATCAAGGCCTCCCTGGGTGCTCTCAGGAGGCGCACGGCGCACCGTCCTCGGCGAGCAGTGCTTCTGCCCCGTGTTCCCCAGCTGGAGCTCCGTACATGGATGGCGCCCTCTCAACACCTGAGGGTAGCTCACATACCAGTCTGGACTGCTCTTCACCAATCCTTACAGGCCAGACCTATTCACCTCTCATACCGCCTTCTGGGGCTCCTGGGGCCCGCCAGATGCCGCAAGCGCCAACTGTCACCTCCTCAGGCGGTCACAACAGTAACCCTATCACGATTGCCGACCTTCAGCGTCTCACTCAGGACCTTCCCACCAAGCAAGATATTTCCCTTATGGCAAAACAACTTTTGGTGGAATGTAGGAAGGATTCCGACCAATTTCGCTCCGATCTGTCTACCGTGTCTACGAGAGTGGACTGTTTGCAACAATCACACGAATCCTCTTCGGCCTCCCTGCGGGAATTGCAGGGAACTGTACAACAACACTCCTCACAATTCCATGACATACACCAAGGGGATACCACTAGCCTTTCCTTTTTAGGTATAGAAAGGGTTACTAAACCTGCCCGCGGTGGAGATCATAGAAAAAAGTTATTGGCACGTGAGGCCTTTTGGATGTTTCAGTTAGGTACTCGATATCCTGCTGGTTTGAATAAAAGGTACGACCTCATTAGCCAATACTAATGTATATTTAGATGATCGCATTGTTTGTTTTTAGCTACATTTGATTTTACTTATTTTTCATGTGTGTCCGATCATGTGATCACTGTCACGTGTCTCGCACAGGGGTTATTTAAATAGTGATTTATGTATTGAGCAACATGCCATGAATAAGGAGCGTTTTTGCTCCGAAACGCGTCGGTCTCTTGCGACTCTTCTTTAAGATGCTTGTACATTTTTAAAGTTTTTCTAATAAACTTCGGAATTTTTCTACACTCAAGAGGCGTTCACGCTGGACTTTTTTCTTCTGCTCTGTATGCCATTTGGACCAAGTGCTTTCGGTCTGTCCGGGCGTGAACCTTCAGTTTCTACGACCAGGTGAGCTGACTACCCCTAATCTTGTTTCTACTGCTGCTGGTGAAAGCTGAGTCGTGCTCCCGCAGATACTACAGCACTGTGTCTCTCTGCCACATTACCTGCAAGGTATAATCATATTATTATTTCTGAGTTGGATATGATAACAGTGCCTTGATTTACTGCATATTTACGTCTTGCTATTCGATTGAATTCCGTTGATTTTTTGTGACTATGGCTGAGGATCCTACAGATAGTCTAACTGTGTTACCTGCCAGACGCCAAAGAGCTGCCCGCTTGTTCTCTAGGTTAGAACAACATAGTGATACGGACTCCGTTGATTTAAACATGAATATGAAAAAACTTGAACGTCTTATGACTAAAGAGTTGAGACTATGGTGGGACCAAACTACTCTGGAGTCATATATTGAGCAAAATATGATCCCCCGAGGTTTGCGCCTTAAGAAATTTCCAACCAATGTATCCGATAAAGAATTCATGGATAAATGGAATAACATTTTGAGTGATTGTTCGTTGCGACTTATGAAACTTCTTACTGAGCATGAGGATAAAATGCGAAATGATATTAATGCTGAAATATTAGAATTGAAAGAAGTGTTGAAACCTAAAGAAACATCCTCTGTGTATAAAGAAGCTTATGAAAAAATCTTGTCAAACCTTAAAAAACTTGAAGACAACATCGTGACTTATAAAAGTAAGAAATTTACTCGTGATAGCAACGGTTATGATAATGACAGAGTGTAGGTGTGGAAATCTTCTAATAGAGGATTGAAATCTATCCTCAAGTCGCCATATCGGGGTCAGTCTCACCTAGGTCAGAATAAAGTATCATTCCCAAATCTGGACACATCTGAAGATATGAGGATGTATGCTACATCAGATAAAGCCTCCGATGGGTCGGGGATTGAGCAATCGGAACAGGAGTATGATAATCCAAAACAAAGAAATAGACAAAATGTAAACTCCGGTCCGGCAAAAAACGCAGGCGCAGAGGCGGCAGGAAGCACAAGAACAAAACGACAAGTGAAAGCACGGAACTACCGATACTAGACCATCCTGTGATAAACATCTCAAGTTACATTGTGACAGAGGTACAATTGAAGGTGTTATCAAGAGGTCTAGGGTTTGTACCTACAAGAAATTTTGATTTGTTCAAAACTATTTTGGACGTTAACTATTTTTCTAGGTCTCTCACGTTGAAAAACCGTTTTTCCCGAATGGATAATGTGAATACTGTGACATTTAACTCTGAGGATGGAAAGACTAATGTGAATAACGTTGAATTTATGTCTTTCTCTGAGAATGTCTGTTTAACCGATTTGAGATCTTTGGGTGGAGAAAACAATATGGGTTATTTAACCTCTTGCCCCAACCCTATAGTGAGGAATAGGGAATTTTACCCGTTTCAATCGAGACCCAGAGGTCTAGACCTTTTTCAGGATCTAATTGAACAAGAGTTGATGCAATTACACAGAAAGGTTACCGAAACTTCTACTAGAAAAAATCTAACTAAACAGGAAAATAAGGCAATATTAGAGCTCCGAAAAAATCCTGATTTACTAATCAGGCCAGCTGACAAGGGAGGGGCTGTGGTCCTTATGAATGCCGGTCTTTACAGTACCCTAAACAAGTTGATCTTGGAGGATAGAACTACTTACCTTCAGCTCTCTAGTGATCCTACTAAGGATTTTCAGAGAGATTTGAGGCAATTATTAGATTTAGGTGTTAGAATGGGAGCCATCCCTTCCAACTATGCAGATAAACTATATGTGGAGCACCCTGTCACGCCGATTTTTCACTCATTTCCTAAAATCCACAAGGGTCTCTTTCCCCCCCCACTGCGGCCGATTGTGGCAGGGATAGGGTCATTGGGAGAACCACTGGGAGCATGGCTCGACTCTATTCTCCGACCGCTGGTAGCACTTCTGCCAGGGTCTGTGAAAGATACGAAGAGCCTGGTCAATATGCTATCTGAAGTTTCATGGGATTCCACTTTATCGTGGGTTTCATGTGATGTTAGCTCCCTTTATCCCTCCATACCTCACACTCTGGTTATTGATGTTCTCAGATCGCATCTCACTAGGTTTAGTGATTATTCTTATACCATTATTGAATTTTTTATACTTTGCACTGAATTCTTGTTAAGTCATAACTATTTTTGTTTTGATGGTGTGTTTTACTTACAGCGCTGTGGTGCTGCAATGGGGGCCAGATTCTCTCCTTCCTTGGCCAACATATATATGTCGGCCTGGGAGGAGAGATATCTGTTTGATCCACTTTGCCCTTTTTCTCCCCACATCAGGTGGTATGGTCGTTACATAGACGACCTGCTCCTGATGTGGGGAGGCACCTATGAGCAGGCTGTGGAGTTTGGTCGGTATATCAATAGCAACAACATGAATCTCAGATTTACTTGTGATCAGTTTCCTGAAAGAGTTAATTTCCTAGATGTAACCATTGCTGGGGTTAACAATAAGGTTGAAATATCCCCTTATAGAAAAAATATTGCTCGCAATACTATCCTACATGCTACTTCGCATCATCCCCATCATGTTATTCAGGCTATTCCCTTTGGTGAAATGACGAGACTAAAGAGAAATTGCTCTAATCCAGAGGTCTTTCCAGTATTTGAGAAAGAAGTGCGGGGTCTACTTAGTAGGAGAGGGTATCCAAAATGGTTGTTGGAGAAAACTAGTAAAAAACTATCTTATGTTTCAAGAGATTGTCTTCTTAAAGAGAAATTACATGATACTAATAAAGACAGAATCAAAGTTGTATTTGCCACCACATATAGCCCACAGTTTAATGCCATTTGTAAAATCATCAAAAAATATCTTCCCCTCATATTAGATCAAGAGGGGAACAAACATTTCATTAGGGAAAATGAGGTTCATTTTGTCTCCAGGAGGGGTCAAAATTTGAGATCGATTTTGTCCCCCAGTAATTTTTCCAATTACACTATGTCTACTCCTATCTGTTTAACTAATAAAGGCATGTATAAATGCGGCCATTCCAAATGTATCACATGCAATTTTGTAACAGTCTCTAAAGAGTTCTACTCTATCAATACTGGGCATAAATATGATATAACCACATATATTAATTGTAATACCCGATTTGTGGTTTATTTAATAACCTGTAATGCCTGTCTTAAACAATATGTGGGGTGCACCACTTGTAATTTAAAAGTACGTATACGGAGACACATATCGGATGCCAAAAAACCTTTCTCATTAGGTATGTCTAAGGTTTCAAAACATTTCCATGACATACATCAAGGGGATACCACTAGCCTTCCTTTTAGGTATAGAAAAGGGTTACTAAACCTGCCCGGCGGTGGAGATCATAGAAAAAAGTTATTGGCTGTGAGGCCTTTTTGGAATGTTTCAGTTAGGTATACTCGATATCCTGCTGGTTTGAATAAAAGGTACGACCTCATTAGCCAATACTAATGTATAATTTTGATGATCCATTGTTGTTTTTAGCTACATTTGATTTTACTTATTTTTCATGTGTGGTCCGATCATGTGATCATTGTCACGTGTCTCGGACAGGTTATTTAAATATGATTTATGTATTGAGCAACATGCCATGAATAAGGAGCGTTATTTGCTCCGAAACGCGTCGGTCTCTGCGACTTTCTTTAAGATGCTGTACATTTTTAGAGTTTTTCTAATAAACTTCGGAATTTTTCTACACTCAAGAGGCGTTCACGCTGGACTTTTTTTTCTTCTACTCTGTATGCCATTTGGACCAAGTGCTTTCGGTCTGTCCGGGCGTGAACCTTCAGTTTCTAAGACCAGGTGAGCTGACTACCCCTAATCTTGTTTCTACTCCTCACAATTATTTGCTCTCCAGCAACACCTGGATGATGTCGAGAACAGAGGGAGGAGAAAACGTCAGGAACAGGGGTCTCCCGGAGTCCATTCCCTCTTCTGATTTGTACTCCACCGTCTCCAACATCTTCGACGATATCCTTGACCGAGCGCCCACTACGTTCATTGAGCTGGACAGAGTTCATAGAGCATTGCGCTCCTTGTCTGAAGCCTTTGATATTCGCAATGGCACTACACAAGGATGCCCCCTGTCCCCACTGTTATATGTTTTGGTCATGGAACATTTGATGGCTGCTTTTCGGGCGAGTCCGGACATCGGGGTATACGGATTGGCACGCAGGAGTTTAAGTGTTCGGCTTTTGCTGATGACTTGTTGATTTACCTGATGGATCCCTTTATCTCTCTTCCTTCCCTGATGGCGGAACTGGCCCGTTTTAGCTCATGGTCCAATTATAAAATTAACTTTTCTAAATCTGAAGCCTTGAATATTTTCCTTCCCCCTAACTTAGTCGCGAACATCAAATCGAACTTTCCCTTTTCCTGGCCCGGGAGGGAAATTTCTTATCTGGGAACTAAAATCCCGGCGGATTTGTCACAGCTCTTCCAATTTTTCGCCTTTACTTGCCCAGATCGTCCGATTGTTGGGGGGGCTGGAATTGGAAAGACTTCTCGTGGTTTGGGAGAATGAATGTCATTAAGATGACTATTCTTCCAAAGCTACTGTACCTATTCCAGACCGTCCCGATCACCCTGCCCTCCTCCTTTTGGGCCCAACTCAGGCAGTGCCTCTCAGAATTCATATGGCATTCTCGCTGTCCGAGAATAAGAGGGGAGCTGCTGTCCCGGCCTAAACAGGAAGGCGGAATAGGTTTGCCCATTGTAAACTTTTCTTTTTGGCAGCCGCCATCGAGGTTTTCTTGATCTGATACATAGCCCTCCGGGCTAAGTTGTAGGTTATCCATTGCGCAGACCATTTTTCCGAGGTCCTATGATTTCCTCCCTATGGTCCTATCAGTGCTCCCATAAACCGATCCCTTAACCTTATCCTTCAGTGCTCTGCACACATTTACTATTTTGCAAAAATCCAAACCTTCAGAGTCTCTGTTGGACCTGAATGGCCCTTTATCGCCCATCTCAGACAACCCCTCCTTCCCCCCAGGTCGCTCTAGTAGCTCTTTCCTGGGGAGCTCTACGTTTCGTCCCATTTTGACTACACATATCTATAGACAGGGATCCTTACTCCCATTGGAGGACATAATGCTCGGTCACCCATCATCTCTTAGACATCATTTTGAATACTTGCAACTCCGGCACTTCTTTAATTCTACCATCTCAAAAAAAGATATATGCAGACCCCTTACTCCCTTTGAGAGGCTGTGTGTTGCTTCTGCGCTACCGCAACATCTGATTTCCCTGCTATACCAATGGCTTTTGCTGCCTGATTCTCGAACGCTCCCTCATTATTGTGCAATGTGGGAAAGGGAACTCCAGAAAACCTTTGCTGTTGCGCAATGGAAGAAGTGTTTCTTTCTTACTCACAAGGCAGTAGTAGCTTGTAAGGCCCAAGAGACGAGTTTTAAGGTGCTTTCAAGATGGTACAGTGTGCCGGTCTTACTTCACAAATGGTACCCAAGCATCCCTGACACATGGTGGAGGTGCCTTCGGGAGGTCAGTACTATGAGTTATATTTGTTGGGGCTGCCAAAACCTGCGGGGCTTCTGGTAGAAGGTTCTCCGGGCCATCAGTGGCTGTACTGGGACACTTATTCTAGACTCTCAAGAGGCCACCCTCTTGTTTATGTTCTGTCACTCACAGTCCTTCTATAAGAAGTCCTTGTCAAGACACTTCCTACAAGCTGCGAAGACGGTGATCCAGCGCCATTGGCGGCAAACTGTCTCTCCTTCCATAATGGAATGGGTGAGCGAAGTCGCATCTACCCATCGTATGGAGGAACTGATTGCGCACACCCGAGGATGCCATACAAGTTTCTCGGACATGGGCTCCTTGGCTTATTTACCAAGCCAGTCCGGAGTTTCAGGGCTTAGGGGGTTGTTAGTTACCATACACCTGCTTTGACCCTTGGTGTTTGAAGCCTTTTTTCCTCACTGGGGTTCTTGTAATCCTTCCCTTTTTGGCTGCCCTTGCGCCCAGCTGCGTACCTCCCCTTCCCCCTTCCATTTCTTTTATACTTTTTCTTCTTCTTCGTCTTTTGTTATTCTTCCATCCTGACTCAGGGAATTATTGACACATCGAGACCTGGTTGTCCGGGTCTCTACTGTTGCATTGACTACACTTCTCATTAGGTTAGGATCATATTAGTTAGGTCATAGGTTTTTTTTGCTTAGGAAGGTTTATGTCTTGTTCTCTTTTTTGATGTACATCCTCAATGTCTGCGTTTTAAACTGTACTTCCTTTGCACCCATATGCAAATGTTTTTCTTTGTTTTATGATGTTAAAAAATTTTGGAAAATGCTTTAATAAAAATCTATTATTGGAAAAGTTCAAATCACCCCCCTTTTTCCATTTTACAAATAAAAACAATAAAATAATAGAAAAGTTACACATATTTGGTATCGCCACGTCCAAAAATGTCCGATCTATAAAAATATAACATCATTATCCCGTATGCTGAAAAAAAAATTCTAAACACCAAAATTGCGTTTTTGGTCATTTTACGTCACTTAAAAAATGGAATAAAAGTGATAAAAAAAGTTGCATGCATTCCAAACTGCTAGTGATAAAAATTACACTTCAGCCCGAAAAAATGCACCCTCACTCACGTCCGTAGGTGTTAGTGCAAAAAAGTTATTGGTCGCACACACTGGCGCCGCGGCGCAAATTTCAAAAATAGAAAAAGTTTGGAATTTTTTTACGGTACCAAAACATAATGGAAACTCTACATGTTTGGTATTGTTGGATGCATATCAACCTGTAGAATACAGATAACACATTGTATTGATCAAAGATTGAACGCCGTAAAAGCAAAACACCCGCAAACATGGCTAAAATACATTTTTATCACAATTTGTCCCACTTGAAATTTTTTTGCGGTTTCCCAGTATATTCTATAATACAGTAAATAACACCATTGGAAAGTACATCTTGTCCCGCAAAATAAAAGCCCCCGTATGTCTATGTAGGTGAAAAAATAAAAAAGTTATGGCTATGGGAAGGTGAGGAGGGAAAAACGAACGTATCAACAACAAAAAATGCCGGGTCCTTAAGGAGTCAATGTAGGTAATGAGTTGATTAGGAGTAGTGTTGATCGAACCGTTCGAGAACAGTTAAGTTCGAGTTGAACGTCTTGATTTTCTAGAATGCGAACTGAACCAAACTTTTTAAGGTTCAATCAAGTAAAGTTTGCATTCAACATGCGCGTTCGATGCGCCAGTTTTAGTTTAATTTTTAGCTGCTTCCTGCACTTTTGGTGGCCACCCAGACAGTGCAGAGCACAGAGAAGTATCAAGATGTCATCGCTGAGGTGTAGGGCTCTCACTGGCTGCTAAAATCACATGACCATGTTATATATAATTCACTGTATTGCCTTGTCAATGCCATTTCCAGCTCACTCTCTGTACTGTACAGACTGCTCTTAGTTAGGTTTCCCTCTCTATAGACAGCAATAGTTAGGGAGTTTGGTATTGTTGCCTGCATCTTTCCTACACCAAGAAGCTGTTATTTAGCGACATTTACAGGCTCACATGACACCTAACTCACATATACATCAAACTCAGTGACCAAAAGTTCAGTTTTTGCATTTTTGGGGGTTCAGTTATTGCATAACACACCATTACCAAATCTCCTATAGAAAGAAATCTATTTAAAATAGTGGTTGCTTGCTGAAAATGATTCTGTTTGAAGAAAAATTAATTTTTGCTGTTTTGGGGGTTCCGTTATTGCATAACACACCGTTACCAAATCTTTAGTTTTTTAATATTTAGCTTTTGAACATGGAGAGAGCTAAAGGTGGTAAGCGAGCAAGGAGGGATGTAGGACGTGGAGGTACGAGACAAATCACTTCTTCATGTGCTCAGGACAACACAGAAGTGAGCACATTGTCAGTGTCTTTGATGACACAATGTGGATGGGGTAAGAAAGCATTTCAAAAGATCAAGAGGCCAAAGAGAATGATTTTATCTGCTCTTACGCACAATCACTGATGCTCTCAGAGGAGGAGAAGGAAGCTGGTCTGTCGGCAGAAATACCAAGTAGTCAGCAATGCCTCACAGTGCCTGTGGCTTATAGCCCGCAGCTTGAGGATGTAGACTGATTTTATAAAGAAAAGAATCTATTTAAAATAGTGTTTGGTTGCTGAAAATTATTCTTATTGAAGAAAAGTTCATTTTTGCAGTTTTTGGGGTTCAGCTATTGCATAACACACCGTTACCAAATCTTTAGCTTTTTAATATTTAGATTTTGAACATGGAGAGAGCTAAAGGTGGTAAGCGAGCAAGGAGGGACATAGGACGTGGAGGTACGAGATAAAGCACTTCTTCCTGTGCTCAGGACAACACAACAGCGAGCACATTGTCAGTGTCTTTGATGACACAATGTGGATGGGGTCAGAAAGCATTTCAAAAGATCAAGAGGCCAAAGTGAATGATTTTGTCTGCTCTTACGCACAATCACTGATGCTCTCAGAGGAGGAGAAAGAAGCTGGTCTGTCGGCAGAAATACTATGCAGTCAGCAATGCCTCGCAGTGACTGTGGCTTATTGCCCGCAGCTTGAGGATGTAGACTGATTTTATAAAGAAAGGAATCTATTTAAAAAAGTGTTTGGTTGCTGAAAATTATTCTTATTGAAGAAAATTCATTTTTGCAGTTTTGGGGGTTCAGTTATTGCATTACACACCATTACCAAATCTTACCTTTTTAATATTTAGCTTTTGAACATGGAGAGAGCTAGAGGTGGTAAGCGAGTAAGGAGGGGAGTAGGACGCAGAGCTAGAGGTACGAGACAAAGCACTCCTTCCAGTGCTCAGGACAACACACAAGCGAGCACATCATCAGTCACAGGACCGTCAGGTCTGTCATTGCTTGGTCGGTTCCCTGCGAGTCTCATTATTGAAAAGCATCGCCAACCTGTTCTTCAGTGGTTAACAGACCCTGTATCCAGCAGTTTTACCTACTCTTCCTCTCAGTCACGGCCACAAATTTCATCATCAGTCCAACCCGAAGCAAACACGGGCCGAATGTTACAACCCAATATACAGACCACTCCCGATCATTCATATTCTGAAGAGCTCTTTGATGGTACAATGTGGATGCGGTCAGAAGGTGCTTCAAAAGATCAAGAGGCCAAAGAGAATGATTTTGTCTGCTATGACACCCAATCACTGATGCCCTCAGAGGAGAAGAAGGAAGCTGGTCCGTCGGCAGAAATACCAAACAGTCAGCAATGCCTCGTAGTGCCTGTGGCTTCTAGCCCGCAGCTTGAGGATGTAGACTGTGTGGAAGAGGAAGTCACCTGTGATGATGATGACATTGTGGATCCAGCGTGGTCTGTTGAGCAGCGGGAACATTATTCCACCAGCCATGGTCAGTGGTGTCAGCGGGAACACCGTTACTAGGTTTTCACAGTCAAAGAGGTCCAGGACCTGTGAAGCCTGGGTCTTCTTCGATCAGCCTCAGATTCGCTGATTGACGTCATATGTCGGATTTGCCTTTAATGCGTCACTAGAGGAAAGAATGAACAGAGTTTAGGCACCATGAGCATGAACAGGCACATGCATGTAAAGCATGAAATGCTGTGGAAGAGTCACTTGGAGAAAAAAGCCCACACAGGTCCTAGGCTTCCAACCACCGTGACATCTTCAACCACCATCCCCAATCCCAGATACTGTCGGCCAATTCCCACCAGCAACACAGCCTACACCTTCCCCTTCCACCAGTGTGACCTCCACGCTGTACATAGGCCAGTTCATCAGCCAGCCTTTTGTGTACCAGTTGTGGAATCATAAGAAATGCTTTCACCCCAACCATCCCAAAGCCAAAAGGCTGAATGTTGGCATTTCCAGGCTGTTGGCCTTGGAAATGTTGCCTTTCCGCCTGGTGGACACAGATGGGTTGCACTATCTCATGGCCCTGGCATGCCTCCAATATCAGATGACAAGCAGGCATTTCTTCGTCAAAAAAGCTGTCCCTGCCCTGGCCCACCACATTGCAGAAAATATCTCCAGTGTGTTGGCTGCATCTGTGTCCACCAAAGTCCACCTCACTACAGACAAATGGACTAGTAAGCATGGTAAAGAGCGTTACATGTCACTGACTTCTCACGGGGTGAGGTGGGTGGCAGCCAGTGCCTCTGGTGATGGCTCTCGGCTGATACTCTTGCACACTGCTGGGCTGGTGGAGAGATCAGAGTCCAATCTCGATTGGTTCACATGCCAAGAGAGACCAGGCCGTTCTCAAATCAACTTGTCTTAGAGACTGTCAACACACAGGTCAAGAGTTGTGGATGGCTCTGCACACTCAGACCGACCAGTGGCTGGGTGCTAAGAACCTGGCATCAGGCAAGGTACTGTGCGGCAATGGGAGAAATCTCCTTGCTGCCCTTAGTATTGGTAGACTTACGCACATCCCTTGCCTGGCACACGTCATGAACCTGGTTGTGCAGAAATTTCTCAAGCGCTACCCAGGTCTTGACTGTCTGCTGAGGAAGACTCGAGGTCTAAGCTCATACTTCCAGCATTTGCAACCTGCTTCTGCGCGACTGGCAGCGTTGCAGCGTCATCTGGGCCTCCCCGTCAATATATGTGATGTGGCAACACGCTGGAATTCCACCCTGCACATGCTCCTGCGATTGTGGCAGCATCATAATGCCATTATGCAGTATGAAATGTTGCATGGCCTGACTAGCAGTGGGGCGGACCTCGGGGTGTTGACCTATTGGTGGAGATAGGTGGAGGATCTCTGCAACATTCTTGGCAGTTTTGAAGAGGCCACCAAAATGGTCAGTCAGAACAATGCCATTGTCAGCATGACCATTGTGGTTATATTTTTACTGGAACATGCGTTAAGCACTCTGCGGCAGTAGGTCCCTGCAGTGATGGAGGAGGAGGCAGACATAGAGCCTTACTCGCCAGAGGATGTAGAAGGCCCAACTGTTTCGCAATTGTATAGGACTCTTTTAGGCGGTGGTTCTAGGTTGAGGGCAGTTGTGAGACAGCAGTTCAGCTCACAGAGTAGAGCACATGAAGCTAGCCAGGGCTGTGGTGATGGTCAGGATGAGGAAGTGGAGGAGGATGAGGAGACAGGGGTGGACACCACCGGTACTACCCTTCAATGGTAAGAGGTTGGCACAGATTACAGGAGGGGGAAGAGGAGGAAGATCTAGTTAGTGCCCCTTGACCCCGAGGCTTGGGAGATCCCAGCAGCATGTCACACATGAGTGCTTGGATGCTACATTACCTGCAATATGATCCACGCATCAAGTCAATCAAAATGAACAGTGATTACTGGGTGGCCACCCTCTGTGATTCACTTTACAAGACAAAAGTGAGCAATTTCCTTCCACCCACACAAATTGACAGTAGACTGCAGGAATTTCAGACAGTGCTCATTGACCAACTTGAGACATCTTTTCTTCACATTCTAATGTCATGGTGGAACAACGTCAGCAACGCGGCAGCAGTAGAATAGCAAATGTGGCCGCAGCAGGCAATGTGGCAGAATCCTACATTGACATTTAGCAATCGTTTTTTACCACCTCACCAAAGCCTGCAGGGCAGGGCAGCTTTCAGACACACAGAGACCGCCTCAATACCATGGTTAGAGACGGGCGAATTGATTCTAACGAAGTGGACTTCGTTTAGAATTTCAGGAAAACTTCGGTTCTGAACGAAGTCAAAGTGTGGGGTGATTCGCGGAAACGAAGCGTGTTTTTAATTAATAAAATGGCCGCAAGCACATGGTGTTACATGGGGCAAAGATGACATGTGCAGAGATGAAGCTAATCAGAGGCCGGCAGGATTCTGTGACGTCACCGTACTATATAAGTCCGGACGCGACGCTGGCTGCTCACACTCCTCTCTCTGTGCTGCAGCTGCAGCAGTCGAGATCTCACACAAAAGAAATTAGTTTTTACCAGCGATTTTTGGGAGGGTGTCACACCTTTTATCAGAGACTGCTCCTCTTCCGTTATAATTTTGATTCAGTTTGTCGGGTATTGTAATTCAAGTCCAGTGTGGGCCCAATTCTGCTGCATGTACATTTTAATGCCATCTGGTCAGTTCTGGAGCACATTGAATATCCAAGGGTTGTCTAAGCCTGTTTTTGCTTTTGTATTCAGTAAAAGAAACAGTGTTTTTACAAACCACATACCAGCTAATTTTTTGCTGCTGATTTCTTTAGCGCAATTTTATATCCAAAGGTTAATTAAGCATGTTTGTGCTATTGTAGTCAGTAAAATAAACGGTGTTTTTAAACGCCAAAGACAACATTTTTCCTGGTGATTTCTGAAGCATAATTTATATCCTAAGGTTAATTAAGCATGTTTGTGCTTTTGAAGTCAGTAAAATACACAGCGTTTTAACACACAACATACCAGTTAATTTTTTGCTGCTGATTTCTTTAGCGCAATTTATATCCAAGGGTTAATTAAGCGTGTTTGTGCTATTGTAGTCAGTAAAAGAAACGGTGTTTTAACACGCCACATACCAGTTAATTTTCTGCTGCTGATTTCTGTAGCATAATTTATATCTGAAGGTTAATTAAGCGTGTTTCTGCATTTGTAGTCAGTAAAATACACTGCGTTTTAACACGCCACATACCAGTTAATTTTTTGCTGCTCATTTCTGTAGTGCAATTTATATCCAAGGTTTAATTAAGCGTGTTTGTGCTATTGTAGTCAGTAAAATAAACGGTGTTTTTAAACGCCAAACACGAAGACATTTTTCCTGGTGATTTCTGCAGCATAATTTATATCTGAAGGTTAATTAAGCGTGTTTCTGCTTTTGTAGTCAGTAAAATGCACACTGTTTTAACAGGCCACATACCAGTTAATTTTTTTCTGCTGATTTCTTTAGCGCAATTTATATCCAAGGGTTAATTAAGCATGTTTGTGCTATTGTAGTCAGTAAAAGAAACGGTGTTTTAACACGCCACATACCAGTTAATTTTTTGCTGATGATTTCTGTAGCATAATTTATATCCGAGGGTTAATTAAGTGTGTTTGTGCTTTCTTATTCAGTAAAATACATGGCGTTTGAACACGCCACATGCCAGTTAATTTTTTCCTGGTGATTTCTGTAGCGCAATTTATATCCAAGAGTTACCCAAGCCTGTAAGTGGGTTCATTTGGAGTCAAATACAGGGTGTGTATTTATCATATACTGTACAAATATCTTCATTAAACAGAGTCTGTAAATTTTTTAACACACAGTATGTCAGACAGGGAGGTGGCAGGTTCTTCACATGCAAGTGGCAGTGGCACACACATTCCTGGAGCAGCACAGGTTGCAACACAGTAAGGGGACGTCGCAACAGGGGTCATTCGGTGAGGCCTGAACAGCCGGTGTCATCTAGCGGCCGTGTGTTGACCAGCAACCCAAAGGTTCTTGTTTGGTTGACTAGGTCATCCATTTCCTCCCAGATGACATCTGACAACCCCAGCCAAGAGTCGGTGGGAACATCAGACACAACTCTTATTTGGCATGGCCCAGGAACAGCTCAGCGGCTCTAACCTGTCCTCAACCCGCCTCTGTCTCGTCTGGTTCCCTCAGCCAGAGATATACTATGTGGTCTAGGCTCAGCGCCACTATACACCGAGGATGAATAATTTGAGGATAGTCAGCAGCTACTTGGCAGCGAAGAAATGGGGCCGAAATCCCCTGCTTCTTGCAGTAGGTGGCAAAATATGGATGTGGAGAGTGGCATGGGAGGTCATGTTGTGAGGGGTCAGCCTCTGCATACCAAGACCGTTGAGGAGGACAACAGTGAAGATCCAACAATAATCGATGATGATGTAGCCAACCACACTTGGGAGCTGGGTGAACCAAAGGCTTCATCATCGTCAGGAGAAGAGGGTGTCAGCTAGTGCGTCAGGCAGTGGCGCAGCCAGCAAGTGGGTAGTGTGGCCGTCAGTCAGCAGGGTAGCAGCAGTGCGAGGTCGGGAGCCAAATGACCACGGGGTGGAAAACCCGCTTCGCAGGTCCAAAAAAATAGCGGCACAGGGGCTCAGCGAGACAGTGGCGGTAGTAGTCACTCAGTGTGGAGCGTTGGCGGAAAAAGCAGCTACTCGCCGGTGTGGCAGTTCTTTGCTAAGACATCGGAGGAGCCGAATATAGGTATATGTAGAATCTGTTGGCAAAAAGTGAAGCGTGGCCAGGGAGCTAACGTTGGCACCATGGCCCTGCATCATCACATGCAGCGTCACCATCCGGTGGCCTGGGAGAAACGTGGCTCAGATGTGGTGGTCCATCCTGCCGCCGCAGCAACAGCAGCAGCGCCCAGTGGCATGCATGCCATTGCAGCCAGTCAAGGCTCCACCACCTCTGCAGAAGGGAGCTGTTTCTCTTTGCCATCATCTCCCGGTCCAGATGCTCCTGCTCCTCGCTACCCATGGGGCCAGCAGTCGTTCAACGAGGCGATTTCAAAGAGACATCAGTATGCATCCAACCATCCTAAGGTACAGAAGCTGAACATGCTACTGTCCAAGGAGATGGTACTGCAGTCCCTCCCTGTCCAAATGTTGGACTCTGCACCGTTCAGAGAACTAATGGCTTGTGCCGAGCCGAGGTGGAGTGTTCCAAGCTGTAATTTCTTTTCCAAAAAGGCAGTACCAGCCCTTCACAAATATGTAGAACAGAAGGTGGGCCAGTCCTTGAGCTTATCGGTTTGTTCCAAGGTGCACAGCAGCACAGACGTGTGGAGCTGTAACGATGGTCAGGGCCATTACATGTCCTTTACGGCCTACTGGCTGAATGTAATTCCTTCCCAGCCACACCAACAACTTGGACAGGAGATGGCGCTTTCTCCTCCACGTTGTCAAACTGCTACTCCTGCGCCAATGTCCGCCTCCTCCTCCACCACCACCACCATCTCAGCCTCCACAAGTGCTGCTCCATCATACCACATGTGTAAGGCACAGTGGTGTCACGCAGTTCTATACCTGGCTTGCCTCGGTGAAAGAAGTCACACAGGGGAGGAACTGCTCCGCGCCATGCGGCAAGAAATCGATGTGTGGCTTTCTCCACGCCAACTGCAAATCGGAACCATGGTGACGGACAATGGGAGGAACATGGTGTCTGCGCTGCACTGAGGAGGGATGGTCCATGCGCCCTGCATGGCGCACGTGTTCAATCTGGTTGTGAAAAGGTTCCTGAAGTCTTCCACTGATCTACAGAAGATTCTGAGAATGGCCAGGAAAGTGTGCATGCACTTCATCCATTCCTACAAAGCCAGACACACCCTCCTTGAGTTTCAACGGCAGAACGACCTCCCCCAACACTGGCTTATATGCGATGTTTCCACCCATTCCAGCCTGCACATGTTGGACCGACTGTATGAACAGAGAAAGGCCATTAATGATTTTTTGATGATCCAGGTGGACAGGAGTTCTCACTTTGTAACTTTGATGTCGGCCAGTGGCAGCTCATGTGTGACACCAGCCGTTTGCTGAGGCCATTTGAGGAGGCCACGTTATTTGTCAGTCGCCAGGACTACGGGATGAATAACGTCATTTCACTGCTTCATGTCCTGGAACAGATGCTGAAAAATCTGTCTGGGCAGGGGACTGGAGACGTGGCGACTACATCTCGTGGCCACATGAGTCTGGTGGGGACTGAAATGGAGGAGGAGGACATTGGAGCACAAGCATTGTCTGGTGAAATGAGTGGTTTTTCTACCCAGGTGACAGCAGGAGGAGCAGGAGCAGCTGGAGGAGGTAGATAGAGATGAGGAAGACGAGGCAGATGACCCGCAAGCACCGTGGCAGTATACAGTTGAGATGGAGGCATGGAGTCCCTCGGAGTCACTTGTGCAGATGGCCCGCAGCATTCTGATTTGCCTGGCTAGTGACAGCCGAATAGTCACTATCCGGCAGAGGGATGGCTCTCCACCCTATTGGACCCTCACTACCAGTCCAAAATGGGAGCCTTTTTTCCAGCTGTTGAGAGGACAAACTCAAATACTATAGAGAAATCCCCCAGAGTCATTTGGCCGCTGCCTATGTGCAGCATGGTCCATCCTCTGACAGGTATGACCGAGGGTTCCTCAGCGCTCATATACTACTGCCGCGGCTGCTGTGGGAAGGTGGGGGGATAGGAGCAGTACCAGCTCCATCAGCAACCTAAGCAACCTAAGTCTGGAGTCGCTGATGAGCAGCTTCCTTCACCCGCCTAGCGAGGAGGGCACTCACCAGCAGCAGGACCTGAAGCAGACCCTCAACCAACAGGTCGTGGCCTACTTGGACAGCACTCTGCCACCCCAGTTAGAAGATCCGCTGGACTACTGGGCAGCCAAACTGGATGTGTGGCCGCAACTTGCCGAGTTTTCAGTGGAGAAGCTGTCCTGCCCGGCCTGTAGTGTGGCATGAGAGCGGGTGTTCAGTGTGGCGGCGGCCATCGTTACCCCAAGGAGAACCTGCTTGTCCACCAGAAATGTGGAACGACAGACCTTTGTCAAGTGGAATCAGGCGTGGATCGGCCAGGATCGTCACACACCATTGCCTTAGGCGTCAGATTACATCAGCTATGATGCCTCACTAAAACTTTGAGAGATGAGTCTGGATTCAAACTACCTGCCTCAGCCACTATTCTGATGCCGCCACCCGCCTGATGCCACACATCTGCTGCCAGTTTCTCCATCTGCCTACCACCATCTTTACCAGGGACTGGTATTGCCACCCACCTCCACACTCTGTCATTGTACCACTCTATGACCTCATGCTGCTGCTGCTGTTGCTGGTGCCGTGACCTCCACACTGTGTCATTGTGCCACTCTCTGACCTCATGCTGCTGCTGCTGTTGATGCCGTCACCTCCACACTGTGTCATTGTGCCACTGTCTGACCTCATGCTGCTGCTGTGGCTGCTGCCGTGACCTCCACACTCTGTCATTGTGCCACTCTGTGGCCTACTCCTGTTCTTGTCACCTCCAGAATGTGTAATTGTGCCACTGTTTGACCTCATGCTCCTGCTGTGTATGCTGCGGTGATCTCCACACTCTGTCATTGTGCCACTCTGTGGCCTACTCCTGTTTGTGCCACCTCCACACTCTGTCATTGTGCCACTCTCTGACCTCATGCTGCTGCTGCTGTTGATGCCGTCACCTCCACACTGTGTCATTGTGCCACTCTCTGACCTCATGCTGCTGCTGTGGCTGCTGCCGTGACCTCCACACTCTGTCATTGTGCCACTGTCTGACCTCATGCTGCTGCTGTGGCTGCTGCCGTGAACTCCACACTCTGTCATTGGGCCACACTGTGACCTACTCCTGTTTGTGCCACCTCCACACTCTGTCATTGTGCCACTCTCTGACCTCATGCTGCTGTTGATGCCGTGACCTCCACACTGTGTCATTGTGTCACTCTCTGACCTCATGCTGCTGCTGTGGCTGCTGCCGTGACCTCCACACTCTGTCATTGTGCCACTGTCCCCCAAGCACCCCCAAGCACCGTGGCAGTATACAGTGGAGATGGAGGCAGGGAGTCCCTCAGAATCACTTGCACACATGGCCTGCAGCATGCTGATTTGCCTGGCTAGTGACAGCTAGTGACCATCCAGCAGAGGGATGACTTCTGGCTCTCCACCCTCTTGGACCCTCGCTACCGGTCCAAAATGGGAGCCTTTTTTCCAGCTGCTGAGAGGGAGGACAAACTCAAGTACTATAGAGAAATCCTCCGTAGTCAGTTTGCTAACGTTCCGAAACCATTTTTGGCCAAGGAAATTCTACCTCCATCAGCTTCATCATTAATACCTAAAAAAGTTCCAACGCTGTTTATTATGAAGTATAAACGTGGTAGTTTGAATCCAGTTTCTGCGTGACACCAATTTGTTCAAATGCAGCATATGGAATTGAAGGAGACCCTAACTACAGGAAATGTTTTAGGTGCTTATTTTGCATTCGGTCCATTGGTGATGGAAATTAGTACAAAACTAGAATGGTGAAGGAAAAGAAAATGCTGCAAAACTGGCTTTGGATGAGCTTCTTCAGTATGAAGAATGTGAATTGTATGTCCAAATTACAGACAGGAAAAACCGCCTCTGCCTCCTCCTTGAGCCTCGTCTGACATATCGTGTACCGTACCTCTTGCCTCCGTGCCTTGACCACGATCCTTGCCAACTGTCCTGACCTTACGATTGTCTCCGACTCCGAGTTTGCCTTTTGATTTTGAACCTCGCTACACCTCGGCTGCCACCGCAAGCAAGTCACATCAGGGGTAACGACCTGGTAGACTTCCGCCGCAGCAAGTCCATCCCGCTTTGCGGCGGGCTCTGGTGAAAACCGCGATGGGCTATTGCCATCGTCCCCTTACTGTGCTGCGACCTGTGGTGGCTCCAGTAACCTACTACTGTGTTCTTTGATGCTATCGTAGGATATTAGCCCTCAGCTTGTTTTTTCCAGCTGGCGCTGCCATGACTTTATCAGGCTGCATTCCCACTTCAGTTCTTTGGTCAGTTTTGCCCCTGTAAGTGCCCAGGGAATTTTAGAATGAAGCGATTCTAAGAGCGGCGGCAGTCATATGTGTGTCATACTAAAACACAGCATTGTATGAAGACCAAACCAATCTCCCTCTGCATATTTAAGCACGGCAAAATGTTCTACAGCACCCTACAGGCTCTCTGCAGCCAGGAAATAGCTGTTTTTTAATGCGATTCGTCCCCAAGTCAGAAAGTCGGCGAATCGAATTTTTGAGAAATTCGCCCATCTCTAACCATGGTCGATGACTACCTGTGGCTCAACACTGAGGTTTTTGGACTGGTCTGGACCATTCAACTTCTGGGTGTCCAAACTGGATGAATGGCTTGAGCCTGCTCGACACGCCTTAGAAGTTTTATCCTGCCCAGCAGCATTTTCTCGGAACTCACATTTAGCACAGCTGAGCTGGTAACTGACAAACGTATCTGTCTTTCCCCTGACAATGTGGATTGTTTGGCATTTATCAAAATTAATAAAGTGTGGATCTCTGACGATTTTGTTGCACCGGTTGCCGATGTCACTGACTAGTAAACTGTAGCACATCTTCTTGACAATGTGAAATACACATTTAAACTACACTACATCTCATGTCTGTAGTTCCTGTGCTTGCTGCTTCTACAAATTGTATTCTACTGCTGCCAACAGCTAGATTTACGTCTTATGGCTGATTTTATTTTGAAATATACACCTGTATGACCTTGATGTGCACTGCATACACCTCTTACTCCTCCTTCTTGTAGCCCTCCAAATCTTTATCTTTTAAATGCCTCCACCTGCACTACCACCAAATGTACTAAGCCCTGTTATCCTGAACCTCGATGTTTCCCACTGGCATGTTTTCGCTACCACCAATTGTACTGTCGTCTAATCTAATCCAGCCTGCAGAGGCGTAAGTTCAAGTTCTTGGGCCCTGGTGCAAAAAGTGAAATGGGGCTCCCCGTTACCAGGACTTCCATCAGTCATCTATTAACCGTTTCAGGGCCCTATTGACACTCCTGTATGTGATGACAGCAAGAACATCCCAACGGGGAACATGGAGGTTCAGCTGACAGAGGTTATAGGGGGGTGCAGCCGGAGCAACTGCTATGGGGCCCTGACACTGAAGGGGTTCCAAAAGCCCCTTTGATACATAAAGAAGATACCGGTATTGGAAATGGCACATCCCGTTGTAGCAGCTGCTACCGCTGCACCTTTTATAGCTACGCCCCTGCTTGCAAGCTGCCCTCATCTTTTCAATTAACCATTGAAAGGAAAGAATTATTTTAGCCTCTCCATTTTTTTCTGTCACTCTTAGAGCCAAATTTAGCTTTACTAAGTTGTTCTATGTATTCAGTTTACTGTTATGGATGGTAATTACAGCTTCTCCTCAACTGTATACATATAAAAATTAACCCAAATATCTTCTCCCATTGACTTTAATGGGGTTTGAATCGAACCTCGAACCGAACGCCTCTATGTTCGAAGTTCGACTCAAACTTGAACTTCTTACTGTTCGCTCATCACTAATTGGGAGCGTCTAACTGGTCTGCAGGAGCCAGAACTCTTAATGGTTGGCAAGGGATCAAATACTTATTTCTCTCAGCAAAATGCAAATAAATTTATATATATTATACAATGTGTTTTTCTGGATTTTTTCAATGTTAAAATTAACCCACCCTTAAAATTATAGACTGTTCATGTCTTTGCAAACTTACAAAATCAGCAACAGATCAAATAATTATTTCTTTCACGATATATATATATATATATATATATATTTATACATATATATATATATATATTACACACACACACACATATATAATATATATATATATATATATATATATATATATATATATATGTGTATATATATAGTATAAATATATACACTACATGCTATATACAAAATATAAACTATATACAATATATGTATATTGTATATAGTGTGTATATATATATAGTATATAGTGTATATAGTATATATAGTATATAGTGTATATATTTATACCTTTATTTAAAAGTATAAACTTATACTTTTATTTATCAAATTAGTTGCAAAATGAATAGAAATATAGTCCAGACCTTATATTTATAGTCACATGTTTCTGCCATTAGATGGAGCAAAGCAGGATACCAGCAAGCAACACAAAACCAAGGTTACCTGGCTTTGGCGGGGTAAGAACTATTCGTATATGTTGTCAGCCAAAGTAAGTGGTTGGCATCCGGTTAGTGTGGCTGTTCATCCATTACCGGTTTGGTTCTCATTGGGAGTGGACAACTTATTGGGTGGGTGTCTACTCCCTGTGTTCCAGTACAGGCTTTTGGTTGGTCCCTGGAGGCCGATAAAAGCCTGCTGCTCCAGGTAATCAGGGGGTGTGGTTGCTACCTGGAAGTTGGGAGCAGCTGAGCTGAGGAAAGAGCTTTGGCACCTGTGGCATGAGGTAAGCCTTTGCAGTAAGGTGACTGCACTAAGGAGTATTGCGGTACTGGACGTTAGGTACAGATCACACGTTAGAGAGAGTCTGTGTATGTTTATTCAGTGGCCTGAGGTTTTGTTTGTATTTTTCCTGTGCCTCAATAAAGCTGGCCCCGTTCTACTAAGGACGGCAAACTGAAGAGTTGAATGACCCCCGGGCCGAAAGAAAATGGCAGACAGGTGCGAGTGAGATGCTCACAATGTTATATATATATATATATATATATATATATATATATATATATATATATATATATATATATATATATACACACTGCTAAAACTATGAAGGGAACATTGAAATTCCACATCATAGATCTCATTAAATAAAATATTCCAGTTGCAATTCTTAATTCATTACATAGTGGAATGCATTAAGAACAATAAGGCATAAAAATGGTCAATGAAAATCTAAATTAATATCCCATGGAGGTCTGGATTTGGAATGATACTCAAAGTCAAAGTGGAAAATCAAATTTCAGGCTCATTCATCTTCAATGGAAATGCCTAAAGACAAGGAAAAGAGGCTCAGTAGTGTGTTTGACCTCCTTGTGCCTTTATGACCTCCCTACAAAGCTAGGCATGCTCCTGATGAGGCAACAGATATTATCCTGAGGGATCTTCTTCCAGACCTGGATTAAAGCATCACTCAAATCCTGGACAGTCTGTGGTGCAATGTGACGTTGGTGGAAGGAAAAAAACATGATGTCCCAAATTTGCTGGGGAATGGGCTGGCCAGTCCATAGCATTAATGCCTTCACTATGCAGGAGTTGCTGACACACTTCAGACACATGAGGACTAGCATGGGCCCCAAGGTCCTGTGGGTCTCTGAGATATTGCCGCCGCTCCCCAGGGCCCGGTCGCCGCATCCTGTCCCTGAACGCCCAGGTCTTGTGTCCCGAGTGCTAAGAAACAGGGCCCGGGAGTCAGAGACTAATGTCCTCGACTATCGGGGCTGCATGCTGTCAGCGGAGCAGAGCGCCGTTAGCACGGCGCTACGCTAATCGCCCTGACAGGCCTAAGGCGTTAGGCCTTAAGCCTGCCAGGCGCCGGCCTGTAGTGCTGATGTAGACGGCGCGGTGACGTCACATCACCGCGCCGCCTATGCCTGGCGCCACAAGCAGCCTGCAGGGAGCGTCCGGGAGTGGCCAGGAGCGGGAGTGAGGTGAGTGTTTGTTTGTTTTTTTTTAATTACCTAAAGGGGCCCTGGCTACCTAAATATAAAGGGGGCACTAACTACCTAAACATAATGGGGACCCTGGCAACCTAAGCTTAAAGAGGGCCCTGGCTACCTAAGCTTAAAGGGGGCCCTGGCTGCCTAAACATAAAGGGGGCCCTGACTGCCTAAAAATAAAGGTGGACATGACTACCTAAAACTAAAGGGGGACCTGACTACCTAAACATAAAGGGGGCCCTGGCTACCTAAGCCTAAAGGGGCCCTAACTACCTAAACATAAAGGGGGCCCTGACTGCATAAACAGAAAGGGGGCCCTGGCTACCTAAACAGAAAGGGGGCCCTGGCTGCCTAAAACTAAAGAGGGCCCTGACTACCTAAACATAATGGGGACCCTGACTGCCTAAACGTAAAGGGGGCCCTGACTGCCTAAAACTAAAGGGGGCCCTGACTACCTACAAATTAAAGGGGGCCCTTACTACCTAAAAATAAAGGGGTCCCGACTACCTAAAAATAAAGGGGGCCCTGACTTCCTACAAACCAGCTAAAGGGGGCCCTAACTACCTACATGCCAGCTAAAGGGGCCCTAACTACCTGCACACTAGCTAAAGGAAGCCCCTAACTACATGTATACTACCTAAAGGGGTCCTAACTGCCTGTATACTACCTAAAGGAGACCCCTAACTGCCTGTATACTACCTAAGGGAGCCCTAACTGCCTGTATACTACCTAAGTGAGGCCCTAACTGCCTGTATACTACCTAATGGGGGTCCCTAACTGCTTGCAGCCTATATAAAGGGGGCCCTAACTACCTACAGCTTACCCAACTGACGGCAACCACATACCTACAGCCGAACTAACTGGTGCTCTCAACACCTACCTACAGCCTACCTAACTGGGGTCCACCAACTTAACTGTAGCCTATCAACTTGCCTAACTGGGGCCTGCTTATCTACCTGGGGGCTGTTTACCTGTGGCTAGGTACCAATCAACCTACCTGGTGCTGGCCTACCAACTTATCCAGCGGGAGTCTACCTACCTAAATAGAACCTATCTAGTTACCTGGGGCCTTGCACATTTGCCTACCTACCTAGGGTCTTGTCTACCTACCTGGTAATATAATTGAGAGGGCAGCAGCCCATAGCTGTAGCATTATGTCCAGGGGGTTAGTCCTGTCCCCACCCTTCAACCCCTTAGGATACTAGGCCTCTAAGTTATGGCTTGTACCCATTCTCTCACCCATAGGAAGTTTGTACAGAGGTGGGAATAGGTAAAGAGGTGCTGGAAAATTGAGGATTCTAAGATATATGTGTGTAATTTATGAGTGGGTGTCCGGGACAAGTTATCATGGCGGTGTGGAACGGATGCAGAAGAAAAGGGAATAAGAACGACTCATGAGAAAAGAGAACGACTCATCAGATAAGATGTCTCCGATGAGTCCCTGACATCAGAGGTTATTTTACTTCTATATTGGATCAGTGCTGTATTCACTGTAATGTGATGTGACCCTAGCCGGTGTCTGACCTCTATGTGGTCTCTGTATGGTGGTGTTGTAGGTTATACGTGAGCTGGTGTCTCACCTTTATGTGGTCTCTATAGGGCGGTGTTGTAGGTTATACCTGAGAAGGTGTCTGACCTTTATGTGGTCTCCATATGGCAGTGTTGTAAGTTATACCTGAGCTGGTGTCTGACCACTATGTGGTCTCCATATGGCGGTGTTGTAAGTTATATCGGTGTTTGTATAGTGGCAGCGTACATGTGTCCCTGATTGTTAAAGTAAGGGAACACCTGACCCTGTGATAGGAGTTACACTTTTACTTTCTTGCTGGTGTTTATTTTAGAAGGTGGTGACGTGCGCGACCAAGGGAAACGTGGAGGGGGTATTGTTTGTGGCTGGAGGGGGATATGGATGGAGCTACTTAGCATTGTGTCTACGATGTGTTAGACTTACAGATGTGTGAGAGAGACAGATATCTGAGATGGACAGACGTGTGAGATAGACAGATATGTGACTCCTTTGGTTGTGTGTACTACACAATACAGTTCTGTTTGCACACTCTATTATGTGGTAAAATGGGCGCATTTATGTCCGTGAGGCCGGTAATTTTTTTCATGTACAGTAGGGTTGGCCCCCAAGATCAGCTCCCCTTTAGGCCCCACACCTCCCAGTCCGACACTGTTCATGCATCAGAAGGAACCGAGGGGTTTACTGCACCTGCGTATGGACTAACAATGGATCTGAAGATTTCATCCCGGTACCTAATGGCAGGCTACCTCTGGCTAGCACATGGAGGGCTGTGCGCCCTCCAAAGAAAAGCCTCCCAACACCATTACTGACCATAGTGGCCAACTTTTGAAAGTGGAAAAGCAGGAGATTGAAGAGGGTGGCACGCGTAGTGCACCGCGGCTAGAATTTTGCATAGACACGCCCATCTTGTTTGTGTGTCACGCCCCTTCAAAAAGCCACACTCACTCCACCTAACTGCATAACGGCTTTGGAAGAAAGCCTGGTAGATGCCCTTTTAGCCAGGTAGTGCCCCTTACAGGCAGGTAGATGCCCCCTTGTAGCCAAGTAGATGCCCCCTTGTAACCAGGTAAATGCACCCTTGTAGCCACTTAGATGCCCCCTTGTAGCTAGGTAGAGCCCCCTCTGTAGCCAGGTAGCTGCCCCCACTTGTTAGCCAGGTAGATGCCCCCATTTGTTAGCCAGGTAGATGCCCCCCTTTGATAGCCAGGTAGATGCCCCCATTTGTTAGCCAGGTAGATGCCCCCATTTGTTAGCCAGGTAGATGCCCCCCTTTGATAGCCAGGTAGATGCCCCCCTTTGATAGCCAGGTAAATGCCCCCTTTGATAGCCAGGTAGATGCCCCCCTTTGATAGCCAGGTAGATGCCCCCATTGTAGTCAGGTATTGCCCCTTGTAGTCAGGTAGATGCCCCCCTATAGCTAATCAAAATAAAATAATAAAAGCCACTTACCTCACCAGGCTCCCTGCAGCGCAGCCAGCTCCGGAGGCTGCCGACTGAGTACTCTCAGCGTCGCAGTGGATGTGAGTGCAGCCGCACGTCACACCCCCTGCGACACTGAGGTGTATGTATAGCGCACACTGGGCGCTGTATATACAGGGGGAGAAGGGAGGAGGGAACGACCCCTCCTGCCTCCTCCCTGCACAGTGTAAGATCGGCCCGGCGGCGCCAGAGTAGCGCACCAGTGCTACTCTGTCGCCGCAGTCATTTAAAGAACCCCCGCTGCCTACTGGCGGCGGGAGGTTCGCCAACCTCTGTCGGGCGGGCGGGGGGGTGGACCCCCATTCGCGGGACCCCCCCCCCCCCCGCCAAAAGCGGGAGAGTTGGCATGTATGTGACTGACCCACTGCCAAATCAGTCATGCTGGAGGATGTTGCAGGCAGCAGAATGTTCTCCAAAGCATCTCCAGATTATGTCACATGTGCTCAGTGTAAGCATGCTCTCATCTGTGTAGAGCACAGGGTGCCAATGTTGAATCTTCCAATCTTGGTGTTCTCTGGCAAATGCCGATCACCCTGCACGGGGTTGGGCTGTAAGCACAACACCAACTTGTGGACGTTGGGCACTTATACCACCCTCATGGAGTCTGTTTCTCACAGTTTGAGGAGACTCTTGTATATTAGTGGTCTGCTGAAGGTCATTTTGCAGGGCTCTGGCATTGTTCCTCCTTGTATAAAGGAGTAGGTAGCAGTGCTGCTGCTGGGTTGTTGCACCCCTACGGTCCCCTGCCTGCCTGCTGATATCTGCTCCATCAGGGCTGGACTGGGAATAAAAAGCAGTCTTGGCACAAAATCCCCACCAGCCCACATACAATGTCCGCTTAAAAAAATTTCCCTTGTTCTCGCACCTCGCCACTTTCTAAACTAAACAACACTCTAAGGGTGCTTTCACACGGAGCATTTTTGGTCTGTTTTTGATGTTTTTTTGGATGCTTTTTTTGTTCACAAAGGCACAGCAGTGAATGCTGTACATTTCTGCACAAAAAAACACATCAAAAAACACCAAAAACCGTTCCGTGTGAAAGCATCCTAAACACAAGCAAGAAAGAAAAGGTGGTGCACAACTAGAGAAGCCTGGGCCCCACACCAAACTTTTGGATAGAGCCCCTCTCCCCGACCATGAACATGTCAGGAATTGAACTCCCGGGCTCTTGTATCCCAGGCGATGGCTCTTCTCACTGAGCTATTTGCACCTCTGGACAGCTTCTCTGCTGAACTTTACCTAGTTCCCTGTTCCCTTAGTTTTGGTCCTTGATCCCCTGTTTGCTCCACCCATGTCTAATTGGACTTCCTATTTAAGGCCAGCCTTGCACTTTCTCCTTGAGAGATTATTATGCTCTGCTGGTAATCTAGCTGGTAGTGCTGGTAGTGCTGGTAGTGCTGGTAGTGCTGGTAGTGCTGGTAGTGCTGGTAGTGCTGGTAGTGCTGGTAGTGCTGGTAGTGCTGGTCTGCTGGTCTGCTGTTGTGTTTTGACTCTATTGTGCATCTACCTTTTGGCTTTCTTCCTGACTACGATTCCTGCCTGCTCCCTAAACTGACGCTGCTCGGATTGTGCACCGACCTTTGGCTTTCTTCCTGACTATGATTCCTGCCTGTTCCTCAAGTACCGAAACTGCCCGCACGTGTACTGACTTCTGGCTCTGCTGACCATGCTTCTACAAGTAGGTAACCTAGTAGTTGCAACCTAAGACTCCAAAACCAGCTCCTGATCGTTACAGAACATTTACCGGGACGTCTTAGGCCATGCAGTTACTAGATAATATAAGGAGCTATTACCTCACCATAGATATCACTATCATAGTGACTGAATAATACCCCTATAGTATTACCGGATAAAGATCAGTATACAAAGACCTATATTAGCCTCATATAGTGACCATACAGGGGTATATACCAGTGAACACAGGTGCCCTACAGACTGTATATTACCTCCATACAGTGACCATATAGAGGTATATACCAGTGTACACAGGTGCCCTACAGACTGTACATTACCTCCATATAGTGGTATATACCAGTGTACACGGGTGCCCTATAGACTGTATATTATCACCATACAGGGACCATATAGTGGTATATTCTAGTGTACACAGGCTCTGCAGACTGTATATTATGACCATACAGTGACCATATAGTGGTATATACTAGGGTACACAGACTCTGCAGACATGTGCTTAAAGTATAGTTACATCTTGTGCCTCACAGGTGATGTTTCTCTGACAAATCATTGAGTTTCCCTTTTGTTCTCCATTCGGTCCAGACTGCCATGATGACTTCTCCCAGCTGCCACTCATCCCTGCAGATTTGGACACAAATATCTTAGAATCCTCACTTTTTCAGCACCTCACTCCCTTCCATCCACTTCTATACAAACTTTCCATGGGTGGGAGAGCGGGCACAGTCCATATCTTAGAGACCCAGTCTGCTAGAGAGGAGAAACAGAGGATTCACTGAAGATTGTGTCACAGCTATGGCCAGTACCTCTCAGAATCATGTTACCAGGTTGCTAAGCCCTATGTAGATAGGTTGGTAGACTCCAGGTAGGTAGGTAGGCAGTGCATAGGCCCCAGGTAGGTAGGTAGATTGGTCTCAATTAGTTAGACAGGTCTCAATTAGGTAGGTAGGATACAGGTAGGTAGCTAGATTGGCCCTAGGTAGGCAGTAGTTAGGCCCCAGTTAGGTAGGTAGCCCCCAGATAGATAAGTAGGATGATGCTACGTCCCAGGTAGTTAGGTAGGCAGTAGGTGGACCACAGATAGGCTATAGGAGGCCCCAAATAGGCAGGAAGACTTTAGGTAGGCTATACGGGTCATATAGGTAGGTAGGGTATAGGGGCCATATAGCCTAGCAGGCAGGGTTTAGGTAGCTATAGATCACTATATTTACCTATTGTGCTATATGCAAACTTAAACTCTATCAGTTCTCAATCTAATAAAACACTAAAACGAACTTTTGTTATGTATAACACTTAACCACTATACACACTAATTAAAAAAAACCTGATTTCTAACCTCTCAATTTATCCCTTCTACTTCTGAAAGAATACTCCTTTGTCTATTAATCAAGTCTGGTAGAACACCACCTATAACAGGAAAACTTATATAATACACATTAATTTACTAACCCCAATAAGGGATCCCAAGCATCCTACTTAGGCAGTCATTCCCTAATCTAATGGACATAAAATATATAAAGGGTTCCTTGTGATACTCCCCCCCCCTACTGCCGCGTTTGACACTTGGTAGACAGAGGTGAGAAATTAACAATTAGTAAAATGTCATGCCCTGACCTCCCCAACCGATGTTTCACCACTAAACTGGCTTCATCAAGGGGTTATATGTCCGGAGCTTCCCTATGTGGTCTATAAGCTCATTTCCTTTTATATCAGCATGTTAGGGTACTACCACCCTATTCAGTGCTCACCAATTAGCCATCAGAGAATCCACAAAACCCATTCCCCTTTTGTTCCCACCATGCCACCATAAACAACATTCCTCAGACAAGTTCACCATCTCCATAGCGGGCTTGCGCCCTATCTTACCATGCCGCCCGCGCCCGAGTACTGTATCAATGGAGATACTTCCCGACTGTTAATTACTTCCGTCCAATTTCACTCCATATTATTGCGTCTGGTGTGGCTCACCTAGAAACGGACTAAGCAGAATAGGTGCTACATTCCACAGCACACTACCAGCTTTAATCACCTCCCATAAACCCTTCTTCACCATGTTCTAATATGCATATTCCATTGGAATACATACTCTATTGGTCTTATTCTATTCCCATAAAACCACTTCTCCTCTGTATCCTAATATACATAACATTTTAATAAAGCTACAGGCCCTAGGTTAGCCTGCCTCCCCCCCGCACACTTCAGCTCTCCACCTTCCACATTAAATATTCCTTCTTACAGGTCACAGCTAGATACCTAATCATTACGTTACAATGGGAGTAAGCAGAAATGTTAGTACATTTCAGAACTCCTATTGTAGTTGCCTACATTTGTATTGCATATATTGAAATTTAAAATTAGCACAAAATTCTATTCAGTGAGTAAAGACAATAAATCCTATACACAGATAGATGGTAATCCTACTCCCGAGCTGCGTCTCGTCATTAGCAACGTAAGTGTATATATTATATGATTCAGTTGCTAACAAACTCTTCTTGCACAATAAACAATAAACATATATCCCAATTTGTTAAATAGCAATGGGTGTCTCAATGTGATCAATACCTATCATCATTGCAAGACACAGGGGAAATGAGGGACAAGGAGGGGACAGAGGAAGCAGGAGGGTGATGGAAGAGTAGAAAAAAAAAAAAAACCTATTTGAACTCTGATGCTCCTATAGTCAAATATTCAACCATGCTAAGTACCACTGCCCGTGCTTAATCACATATATTATGTTTCTTCAAAAATTATATAGGGAATCACAAGATTAAATTAAATGCGAAAATGAAAGCCTAAATTTAGGCCTTTGGGGTTCAATGTATCGAGTCTAATATCTCCATCTTGCCTCTTTCGCAACAAAACTACATCAGATCGCCCTTTCTTTTCCCCTAGCTTTTTCACACAGATGCTCCAAAATTTTAAGCACCTCTATTTCACACCATATGTCTTTTCCAAAAATGTGTCTTCGGCTAGGGGGGTTTCACCTCGAGTTTTAAATAGTACTCTCAGATGTTCGAGATCCGATGACGAAACTCCTGTATGGTTTTTTCCCACATAGATCTTGGGGCAGGTAACACATAGCCGCCCCCCCCCCATAAAATCAACCACCCCTCATCTGGTTTTAACAATTGTGAATTAGTCTTATCTCAAAATCTTCTCTTATCATGGGATGAACCAATACTTTAGTTTCCCATAATAATTTGACAAGAATGAACAGTTGCCACAGGGATATAGGCCTACCACACAGAGACTGTAACCATGTTTTTTTTTTTTTGCCATCTCCCTCAAAAGGACTATGCAAAATTCATCCCTAAGATGTTTTCTGTCTCTATATGTGACACTAGATATTTATGAATCACCTCAGAGAATACGTATCTGCTTTCAGAATTGTGCCAATGTTTTTTTTTCTTCCCTAGAGTAACCTCTATATCCAATGGCTCTATCATCAAAGGTACCTATACAGCAAATTAAATCAGTTTAACAGGGCTTTGACTAGTGACAGAGGACATTTATTAATCGGTAAACAAAAGAGAGAAAAAAGTGATTTAATTCGCTGTTGGGAGGGCAGGCTAACCATAGGGCCTGTAGCTTTATTAAAATGAATATGTATATTAGATACAGAGGAAAGTGGTTACGGGAAGAGAACAAGACAATAGTGTACAGGTAACTATGAGTATATTACCAATGAATATGCATATTAGACATGGAGGAGAAAGGGTTTATGGGAGGTGATAAAGCTGGTAGTGTGCTGTGGAATGTAACACCTATTCTGCTTAGTCCGTTCTAGGTGAGCCACAGACACAATAATATGAGAGAAATTAGATGGAAGTCCATCAGTCAGGGCAGATATCTCCATTGATACAGTACTCGGCGCAGGCGGCATGGTAAGATAGGGCGCAAGCCAGCTATGGAGATGGTGAACTTGTCTGAAGAGTGTTTATGGGAGCATAGTGGCAGCACATAGTATCAGTATGCATGCAGGAGCGCAAAAGGGGGAATGGGTTTTGTGAGATTCTCTGATGGCTAATTGGTGAGCAACCTGAATAGGGTGTGTAACCTAACATGATATAAAAGGAAATGAGCTTAAGACCCACATGGGAACGGACCTCTAACCCCTGATGAAGCTAGTTTACTGGTGAAACATTTTGGGGAGGTCTGGCAAGACATTTTGAATTGTGATTCTCACCATCTGTCTACAAGTGTCACCCGCTGCAGAGGTATCACAAGGAAACCCTTTATATATTTTAATGTCCATTAGATTAGGGATGACTCCCCAAATAGAATGTTTGGATCCCTTTTTTGGGGTTAGTAAATTTACGTGATATTAAGGTTTTCCTTTAAATGGGGTGTTTCCCCAACTTGATAAAAAAAGGCGTTATTTTTTTCAGAATAGAAAGGGATAAATTGAAGTTTAGAAATCAGGTTTTTAAATAGTGGTATAAGGTTAGTGTTTACATAAAAAAGTTACTTTTTTTTTGGTTTTATGATTAAAACTGATATTTTACTTTTTGGCCTATGCAAAATAGTAATATATGACAATAGTCACCCTCTCGTTCTCTTGCGAGTTTCCCCTTTTTTTTTGGAAACAATTTAAATAGGTATTAGGGGGCCCCATATAGCGGGGCGGAAGGGGGTTTAGGAGGCTATAGCCCCATAAAGGCGGCAGGTTTTTAGATGGGCTAAGTCCCAATGGGCCCCCCGGATTTAGGGGGTTTTGGGCCCCCCATAATTCAGGTAGGTAAGGTCTAGGTAGCTATAGGGCACCATAAAAATCGGGCACCGGGGCCCCCAGTAGAAAAAGGGCCCCATATGTCAGACAGGGTCAGGTAGCTATAGGGTCCATATAACAGGCAGGTTTAGGTGCTATAGGGCCATAAAATTCGGGCAGGCAGGTTTTAGATAGCTATGGGGCCCCCATATAGCAACGGGCAGGGCCAATAGCATAGGGCCATATACATCAGCAGGAGGCACAGGAGTATAGGGGGCCATATATAGTCGGGCAGTTCTAATATTATAGGGGCATATATCAAGCGGGCGGGGTTTTAGGTGCTTTGGAGCCAAATATCAGGCAGGCTAGGTACAAAGGGGGCCTATATCGTCCAGTCGGGGTCTAGTAATTTAAAATCTTGCTCATCCCCCCCCACTCCCACATTACCGCACGGGCCAGCCAGTCTCGTGCTGGGTTTCGGGGGTCGATAAACATGTCCCCACGCCACCATGTAAAAGCACTGGGGGGCCCGGCCCTGCTACTTAACTGAACAGAGGGCCCGGGCATTCAGAGGCAGAATGCACTGTGCCCCGCAGCTTCGCCCCACCTGCAGTGAACTGTTATTTTACTGCCGCGGCGCATGCCGAATCACCGGGGTAGCCAAATGGTAGAGCTGCCCCCGGAAATTAGGGGCCCCCGGTGGGGCAGGAAACCATTTAACAAAGAGCCCCTGTGCACCCCGCTTTACAACCTTGGGGCAAACCCGATATCCAATATAAATCTGAATCAATCACCAGTAGTCAGGGCTGTTTGAGCGATTTTCGTTTTGGGTACGAGATCGAGCGAAAAATCGATAGTCGGGGGGCCCCCTACGATAAGGGTTTTTTGATATGACATCATTTTGAGGTTACCATTAAAATCTAGGGAGCAACAACACCTTCATTTTTACACCCCAAACAAGGGGGAAAGCTGAAATTAACATCCCAACACAAATGGATACTGCAAAATCTTTGGCAACACACTTATTATAAAAGCCCAAAAAAAAGTCACAACCATTTACTTCCCTGTCTTTACACAGCATGACCCTTAAACCTCATCACTCCAAATAAAAAGTGCCAGAAGGCATATGATTTGAACCATCATGTTACTTGAACTGGACATTGAATATCCTATCCTGGGAAAGCAGCATGAGCCCCAAACCTGCATGACCCCCAGATTTAAAAAGTGCCCAAAAAGAGCCTTTCAAAACCACCATTTTTGTTTTAAATGGACACTAACTATATCTGCCTGACCGCAGAATACCATTAAAACCGTCGACCCACAGATTAAAAAATCCGAAAAAGGAGTCTTCAAAACCCCCATTTTTGTTGAACTGGACAAATTTTTAATGAACGTCCTGGCCCAGCGACCCACCAGAGTTTTCAAAGTGGGTGCCGGTAAGCCCAGGCTGGCGTCCGTCATCTATTAACACGCAGGTTTTAAAATGCCCGATGACGCAGCAACAAAAACTTTTTGCTGAACAGAGGTGGAAGCGGAAGTGTAGAACTCCACCTTTCCCCAGTAACAGTCAAGACCCGGGGACGCTTGCCCCTCCGTATGAGTGCGGGCCAATTGAGCTTCACTGGGAAATACTGGGGTTTAAAGCTCCGGGTTTAAACCCCGGTCCCTTTTGCTTGGGATTCTTTTTCTATTTTACTCAAAAGGCTGGAGGAAATTTTCTTTGTACTTTGTTTTTTCTGCCTGCTCCATACTCCATGTCCCTCTGAAAAACCTACACTGGTCAGTTTTTCCCGACCCCCCCTTGAACAATTCAGGGGGAATTTTTTTTTCCAGCTATTTGTACATGCCAAATTTTTTGTACTTTAATTCTAGAAAAAAAAAATTTTTTTAAAAAAGATGGAATCCCACCATGTCTTTTTTTTCTTTTTTTTTCATTGTATTAAAGGGTTGTCTAAATACGGGGATTGAAGCTATTTTAAAAGATTTTTTCAAAAAAAAGTCATTTTGCAATTTTTGTGTCCTTTAACATTCCTACCTATCCTGTTTCTGACAGCACCATCACCCTTGACCCTCTTACAATTGTGAAGAACAAATGTCTTTAAAAAACAACTTTTTTATAATAGGACCGAGTATTGCTGCATTTCAAAGCAGCAGACCCAAAAAATTAAAAAAAAATGATTTTCCTCACCCATGTTAAAAATTGGGGGGAAAAATGCCATTAAACCCTTTTCTTTTCCCAAAAGGGACCATGATTATTGCTGATCTCACAACATGCCCCAAAAAATTAAATAAATATACTTCTCACCCACTTTAAAAAATTGTGGGGGAGAAACCATTTAAAGCCACTTTCTTTTCCCAAAAGGGCCCCAAAATTTAAAGCTGTATCTCACAGCACATGACCTAAAAACCATTGACAAGGGAAAAATTTCTTAAATAAAGTGATAAATAATACGGTGTTGTCATAAACCTTCTTTTTTACAGTCCCTCACACAAAAAGAATAAAAAGGAAAAGAAAAAAAAAATTGCTTAAAAATAAAATTTTTTAAAAAAAAAGTTTCAAGAGGACCATTCTGTTAAAAAGGGAATGTGAATAGACCCAACAAATCGTGACCTCGGCAAGGGGGCCAAAACCCACAGAACCATCCTGATTCATCTTGAGAAAGTAAAACGATCACATTATCTGGAAAGCCGGGATGCTTTTGTCTTATACCCCTCCACTTGCTAAGGCCGCTCAGTATGACGCTGGCGCGGGGCGGGAACAACACCCTAGGGCTACGACCCCGCTCGGGCCATTCGCCCCTTTTGGATACCCAGAATCTTTTGGGGTCCGGAACACATGAAAAAACTGGGTTTTTGAGACGCAATAGTCGTCACCATGATCAAAAACTGATCCCCGTGTTTTGGGATTGTGCCCTGCATTGCTCTTGGGTGAGGGGTAAAAAAAGATTGCCAGGGGTCCCCTTTTAGGCTTCCGCCACCTTGCCTGCTGCTTCCCTACCCTACTTGGCACTCTCTGCTGTCACTCGCTGATTTTTTCCACCGTGACATTTGAGAACGGAAGCAGTACGAAACAATTCTCCTTTTTGATCAACCAAAAGGTCTCCTTTCCTGCTTTTTACCTCTATTTGGGGGGGTGGAAAAAAAGTGCTGATTTTTGTTTTTACCGGGGACCAGGAGGGGGGCCACCCAAAACGTTGTTCATTTTGAGGGCCTTAATGCGAGGATCATTTGCGGGAAATGGAGCTCCAAGCACCCATGTGAAGATAGCCTTGATTTCCAAACCCTTGGGCGAGGGACTAGAAAACTGATCTTCCTCATTTTCCTCCCCCCCTAAAATTCGCCCCAAAACCTTTTTCCAAGCAGGGATGTCTAACACGGTCTGGGAAAACCCCTCCTCCCCGCCCCCGGCAAGCTTCAACACAGCCCGATTTGCCTGAATGATGCACCCGAGAGCTGACCCACCTTGCACAGCTCGGACCCCAACCCGCCTAATGAAACCGATAAAATTGGAAACTTTTGGGGCCCTTGGGTTTTTGACGGGAAAAAAGGGCTCGTGTCCGCTCCTCCCCCCTCGCGGGGGGACCTTTTTTTTCAGAGTGCCAAAACGACTTCCAGAACTAAAAACACCACAATTTCATTCTGCAAGGCATTGTCCGCACTGACCTTTTTGGGGTGGCTTCTTCAAAGGGGAAAGGTTTGGTGCAGAGTCTTTCACCTGTTTCCCATCCGTGGTTAAAACACCCCGGGGTCCTACCGCTGTTTGTGGGCCATGTGTCCTTCGTACTGCGAAATGGCATTGCCTCTGCCAAATCCGGGAGCATGTGAGGGGGGAATCCACGTGTTCCACGTCAACAATGAGACGGTTGACGGGGGGGCCGAGCTGACGCGGCGACGCAGCCGGGGACGAACGGGGTCAACGCGGAAGGGGGCAACTCAGACCCGAGCCTTTTTAAAGGCACCAGACCCGGTAGCTCTTCAAAATTTCTGGAGAAAAGGGGCATGCGGCCGGGAAAGGGGATTGCTCCACCACCGATTTAAGGCGGCCAGCAGATTTCGCCCTTATCGCACACCACCTTACCTGAAACAAGGTTCTTGTCACCCACCAGCCCGGGTCCTCGTTCGGAGAGCCCACAGCTCCGCCCTGTTTTGACGGTCTCCAAGGCAGAAAATTTTAAACACGCCTGGTCTCTGGGCACGTGAGCCACCAGAACCTTGGGAAAGAACCCGCACCATCCCGCGGTTTTGAAAAGGTGCCCCGACCGAGAGCCACCGTCCCCCCCAAACACCACCCAGCTCACCCGTGAGCTGTCACAGAGAATAGGGCCTGGCCTTGCTTACTATCCATGTTGGGTGGGAAGGGACTTTTCCGACACAGATCAGACAACGCGCTTGAAATTTTAGATGACACTGGCTGGCCGGGGCGGGGACAGCTTTTCCGGGCAAAGAAATGCCTGCTCGAAAATCTGTATTGGGGGCAGGCGGGGGCCCATGACGTGGCAAAAACCCACTGTTCCACCAAACGGAAAGGCAACTTTTCCAAGGCCAAAAGCCGGGCAATCCGACATTCAGGCTTTGGGTTTTGGGGAGGGTTTGGTTAAAGTGTTTTCTTCTCTCCCAAACCTGAAGAAAAGGCTGGCGCTAGACGGCCGCGTACGGGGGGCAGGCGTCAAACGGGGGAAGAAAGGGGGTTATGGGTCTCGGGGTGGTACCGGCGGGTGGGGGCTAAAGCGGGCTACCCCTATCAACCTGAAGACTCGCTGGGGAAACGCTTGGGTTTGGGGCGGGGGGAGGAGGGGGAGACAGGGGTTGACGTGGGGGAGGCCCGGCGTCGTCTATTTTTTTTGGGCCAAGTTTTTTGCCTCCTTTTCAACTCACATTCGCTCAGGGACTAACATTGGTTGTGGGTTAACCACTTAAGGTTCTTGCCTCTATTACGTTCGGCAAAGGGGGCATATACATCGCTGGGGAATCAAGGCTTCCAAAGAAGGCCCAGCTTAGAGGGTCCGGCCCTTTTTTTGACGCGTAACGAGACGGGGTTTCGCTGACCGGGCGGGCGAATCATATCAGCGGACTTCTGCGACCCCCTCTCCCTTTTTTTTTTGGCGGGGCCCCCCATTACACTACCCTCGTCTCCTCCTCTCCACTGATAACGCTCGAAACAAATTCCCCGGAAAAGACCAGGAGGTTTTCCCCAATTCTCATCATCATCCAACACAGGGGACTTGGTCTCCGATTTCTGATCCAAAAGCTGGGGCACAACAAGGGGCATGCAAGCTTTTCCGACCGCCCGGGGTTTTTGCCATTGACTGGGTTCCTTTCCCCCCCTTGGCATCATAGGGGGGCAGAGCACAAAAACATCCCTTGTCTTTAACATGCCTTTTGCCCCCCAAACCGCATTTTGTCATCAAAAGGTCTTCAAACAAAGATTATCCACATGGTGGGGACACGAGTTAAATTTGGGGGGCTTCATGTTGGGCGATGTGATGATCTGATTACGACATTTGTGCCTTGCGGGACGAGGGGGTAAGACGCTAGATCAGGGTTCATTAAACCCTGAAGACAGATTTCGACGATTTTTTACTTTGATTTTACAGGCCCTGGGGCCCAGCGATGACAGGCCTGAAGGGCCTAAATGACGATCCGCGGGAGCTTTTTTCGCCAGCACTGGAAGGCACCTTTTCCTCCTACCTCAAACCCCCATGTGCACCCCCCTCTTTGCTTTCCCTTTCCACCTGCATTTCGCTCCATGTTCAAATAAAAAAATTTTAAAGGGGGTATGGAATATTTTGGAAGTCTCTTATTTAAAAAAACGCAAATCACAGCTTTCCAAATCCCCAACAAAAAAAAAATTGCTGGGTTCAAATTTTCTGCAATGTCTATCAAAAAATCTGGACGGGGAAAATCCAAAAAAAACGTATCGTTATGTTTTGATATAATAAACATATTTTTTGCACCTTTCAAATTTCCCTTTGGGGGAATATAAATTGCGTTTTAAGATTTCGTAATCTGCTCAATGAACAGTCTGGTCGCAAAATCAAAAAACCGAACTTATTTTTCGTACGATCACGTATTTTTGCAACAAACAACCTGTGGGGGACACAAGATTGCGGATTGTAATTTAACTGCAAGGGGAAATATCAAATCACAGTGTAAGGGTAAAATTGAACACCTATCTGAAAAGATACTGATAATAAAATGATTTTGCACAACAAAGAGACCTGCATTACAAAATATGTGATCCAATATAAGTTCAGGCTGCCCAAATCCAGAAAATTTCAAAAGCAAACTGTTTAATAAAAGATATCCCCACAAAGTCCCACACTAAGTCCCTTGGGGAACTTTATCCATGTTCTTTATAATAGAGCTTGTCTATTTGCCCCCCGGGCCCCCCCACCCCCCCCCCCACCGCCGTGAATTTTCACGTAATGCTCTTTAAAATCTCTAGCTAACCTAAAATTTTAAATCTCAATCAACTAAATTGGGAAAGGGCACAGCTAAAAGTAGAGGTTTCCGTGCAAAATAGACTAATTTCGCGAGCGTTTTTGGGCCCAGCAAACGCAGGTCCTATCCCTATGAACGCGAGGACCGAGGGTGAAACAGGGAAAAGCGTTTTTAGTAAAACGAGGTCATTTGATTTTTCCAGCCAATAGCAAAAATACACTCCCAGTATACGTCGCACACACATCTCACCCTGCTCTAATTTTTGAATCTCATTTGCTGGCCGCCAAAATTACAAAAGCGCCGAAAAAGGGGGCGTCTTAATAGATGATGCCAATTTTTAACCCTTTAATTTTCGCATGATCTGGAAATTTTGATCACCTAAAACCTTTCCGATTTTAACTTTGTCGATAAAAATCCTCAACACTATCAGTCACCATCACAAAATACAGCCGATGCAACACGAATAAAATTACCCTGACATCAGGGACCCCTCTGATGGGGGTTGTTCTATTCCCTTTTCTTCTCCATTAGGCCCAAAATGCCATGATGTCTTCTCTAGTGTTGATTGAGAAAAGTTAAGTTCGAGTCGAGCATCTCCGATTTTTCTCAAACCCAAACTGAACATTAATGTAAATGTTAAAAGTTCGCCATGGCGTTCAACATGCCATTTTAATAGTTTTCAGCGCCTTTCTGCAATTTTGGCAGCCATTCAATCATTGACACCCAGGGGTTTGGGCCCTGAGAATTGGTTGCTAAAATCCTTGTTTTTTAAAAATATATATTTTTTTTTATAATTCCGCTATTTTCATTCACTCCGTACTGGTCAACTGCCTCTACTTGTTTTTCATCATCACAAGATTTTTTTATTAGCAATTTTTGACAGGAAAAAAACTGCTATATTTTAATTTTGCAGAATTATTAGGGGGGGGGCATAAGCTTAGAGAATCAAGACTTAGTACATTTTCCTCTCCATAACAGCAATAGTTGGGGGGGTTTGGTAGCTGGCTCACTTTTTTCCCCACCCAAACTGTTAATTTGGGTACATTTGCAGGCTCGCATAATGCCTAACTCCATTACATGTATATATTATAAAGTCTTGGGTTCTAAATCATACTCGTTCCAAAATTCATTTTGCAGAATGGGGTGAATAATTTTATAACACACCCTTCAATTTTTTCCCATACAAAAAAAAATATTTTTAAATATTTTTGGGTTATGAAAAAAAATTGATGGGAAAACTTAAATTTTTGCAGTTTTGGGGTTTAAATTTTTTAAACACCCCCTTTCCAAATCTCCTATACAAAAAATAAAATTTAAAAAAGTGGTTGTTGGTAAAAATATTAATATTTAGGGTGAAATACCTTTCAAATAACCATGTGTTATTGTCATACAGATATATTCCAAAAAACAGAGTTTTCTCTACGAGTATCAGGGGGGCCCACAGTGCCCGGACTTCACCCCAAAATTGAGGATGTTTTGTGCCATTTCCCAAAACCGGTGTCTCTTTTTGTGTCAAAGGGCTTTTGGGCCCCTCAAGCAGGGCCCTCACTCTAGGACCCCCATTCCCTGCCCTTCAAGCTGCCTCTCTTTTCAGTTTTGCCATTGAAAGGAATGAAGTATTTTTGCCTAAATTTTTTCTGTCACCTTTAAACCAATTTTCTTCACTAATTTTTTCCACTATCCATTTTTTCTTTATTGGGGAAATTAGTTCCTTCTCACCTTATAGGTATAAAAATACCCAACATCTCCCATTATTTAAAGGGTTTTCGAATCGAACCGAACACCACTACTGTTCGAAGTTCGACTCGAACATTTTACTGTTCGCTCATCTCTAGTCTTCTTTGAGTTGTTCTCTTCCCTTTTTTTCTCTATCCGGTACAAAATGCAATGTCTTCTCCCAGCCTTCTCGTCCTTGTAGAATTTACCACAAAAACATTTGAGACTCCTCTATTTTCCAACAATTTCTTATCCATTCCCACCCCTGTAGAAACTCGCCATCCATAGAGCCCCAAATAATAGTGCCCCCTTTGGTGCCAGAGCCGTCTTAACAGCATTGTGGGCCCCTGAGCAGAGCTGTGAACTGGGCCCCCCAACCAACGCAGAATACAGATAACAAATAACTTATACCAAAAAGTAAACATCATAAAAACCAAAACACCACAAACATGGCACAAGTACGTTTTTTTTCGGACAGTCTTCAGCTCCTTCTTCAGCTGCCGATGGTATCAGAGTACAGGGAGGGGCAGCGCTGCTCTTCGAGCACTGAAGAGGATCGCTCCTGCTTTACTCCAGCTCCGTGCTGTCCTGCCTGTGCTTACATCAAAGAGAGGAAACAAGAGGAAACAAACAGTTTACCCGTGATGTGAATGATTTAAAAGTGACAAAGCCTATTCTTTTTTGGGGGAAAAGGACACGAGACGAGATATTGAAACAGATTTATCCTCCACTGAAACAGATCTGTCGAATGGTGATAGGGGTTCTGTACCAAGGAGAGGGAAGGGTCGACCAAAGGGAAGGGGCAATCTGAGTAGAGGTTCAGGGACTGGACGGTCAAGGGATCAGACTTTTTTAGAGGAGACATCTTATCCCCTGAGGAACCGCAACCTCTTTCGCAATTAGGCGTCTATAGGACAAACAATAGTCGCCCCTCCACCAATGTTGATACTAATGAGATCATAAATAGGTCTAAAAGAATTCTAAACGAAGTAGAAATCCAAATCCTAAGTAGGGGTTTGTCTTTTGTACCTACAGGAAGTTTCAAACTGTTTCACTGGGTTAAAGACCTGAATTTGTATGCACGAAAATTACATTGGTATAAGTTTTTTCTATCCAAAGATAAACGTAGTTGTCGGGAATTAGGTATTCCCTTGGACATGCTTGAAGAAGTGAAACTACTTGAGAGCCTCACAGAGGTTTCCCCCAACCTTTTGGGTAAGGGCCCTTTCACAGAACTAGAACTTAAGAGCACAAGAATACCTCCATCAAGTGAGTCTTCATACATAGATCTGTTTTTTGGAACTGACCATTAGTGAACTTGAGAAATTGGATGGTATGAGGATTAGATGGAAATGTAGCAAGGATGAATATCTTAGTATCAAGGATCTTGCTGAGGATAAGAACATAACCATCAAACCCTCAGACAAGGGTGACAACATCGTGATACTGGATACTGATGACTATATAAGCATGTGTTTAGACATATTGAAAGATAAAGAGGGATATGAAATCCTGAGTTCGAACCCTACATCCTCGTATCTTGAAGAACTTAAATCCATCTTGTTAGAAGCGCAGAGCCTGGGTCTGATCAGTAAGGAGGAATTTGATTATATGTTTCCAAGGTTGGCAACTTTTTATTGCCTGCCTAAGGTGCACAAAAAGGGGATCCCTTTACGTGGTAGACCCATCGTTTCAGGTGTGGGTAGTCTGTGCCAAAATATAGGACAGTATATTGAAAAGATACTGTCCCCCTTTGTGGTGGCACTACCATCATACACAAGGGACTCTATGGACCTCCTACGTAAGTTGGAAGGGATCACAGTGCCCCACTCTTGCTACTTGGCGAGCATAGATGTGGAGGCACTATATTCCTCGATACCACATGATTGTGGTCTAAGGGCCACAAGGGATTTCCTTAGTGCACGAGGTCATCAATTCCATGAACACAATGAGTTTAACCTAAATCTCCTCGAGTTTGTCCTCACTAGAAACTTTTTTGTCTTTAACAGGAAAATCTACCACCAGCTCCGGGGCACGGCCATGGGTAGTTCCTGTGCGCCGGCCTATGCAAATCTGCTCCTGGGCTGGTGATAGGATCGTTTTGTTTTTGGTGAGGCAAACAGCTTTGGAACCGAGGAGATCCTCTTGTGGACAAGATATCTTGACGACGTCCTGGTCCTTTGGAACGAGACCCCCGAAAGATTTAAGGCTTTTGTCACCTTTTTGAATGAGTAATAATCTCAATTTACATATTAGATCAATGAGTCTTTTACCTTTTTTGGATGTCTGTATTAAAAAAAACAGAAGGTGTCCTAGAAACCACAGTTTTTCGTAAACCGACAGCCACCAATTCCCTCTTGAGGTGGGACAGTAGTCATCCAGTCCCCCTCAAGAGAGGAATTCCAAAAGGTCAGTACCTACGCCTGAAGAGAAATTGCTCAAGCGTGGTAGAATTTAAAAATCAGGCGCGAGATTTAAGAAAGCGTTTTTTGGATAGGGGTTACCCGGATGGGGTCCTCAGAGAAGCCTATAAGAACGCCTTACAATGCCCCAGGGAGACTTTGTTAGTCCCTAACAAAGTCCAGTGAAGTGGATGAGGGTATTTTTCGCCTGATTGGTGATTTTGATGGAGCTGCTGCTCCAGTACGTAAGATCATTACAAAAAATTGGGAGATTTTGAAATTGGATGAAGATTTTAGACAAGTGATTGGAGACTATCCCCATATTACCTATTGTAAGGGTAAGAGCATTCGCGATTTCCTGGTCCATAGCCACTTTGAAGGCACTCTGACCCCCAGAACGTGGCTCACCGATACTGGGGTGTTATAGATGTAGTGGCTGTGTGGCATGCGAATATATGGAGACCGGAAAACATTTTCACAGTAATGTTCTGAATAAGGTTTTTTGCATTAAAGAGTTTGTGAATTGCAGAAGTAAAGGTGTGATCTACAAAAAAAAAATGATTGCGGTCTCGAGTATATTGGTAAGACCATTAGAGAAATGCGTAGACGTGTGGGAGAACACTTGAATGACATCAAACATGGTAGGGATACACCAGTAGCGAGGCATGTTTGTAATGTACATGGAGGAGATCTAAAATGCGTCAAATTTATGGGGATTGATCGGGTTCTCCCTCCCAACCGAGGTGTCAACTGGGACAGACTGCTGTTACAGAGGGAAACAGAATGGATTTTCAGATTAAAAACTGTTTCCCCTAAAGGACTTAATGAACGGCTGGACTATTGTTGTTTTATTTAAACTATCTTCATTTCCTTATTTTTAGGATTTATTTAGCCAGGCTTCCACGGTTTGGTTGTTCTAACTGCCATAAAATACCTGACTTGCTTTAGGGTGAAAGTAAGCACAGCTTTGAATTTGCTGTGCGTGTGTCTCGGCGCTTGGCTGTTTGTTTAGCTGGTTGCCAGTATACAGGTCAGCTGTGTGGTCACATGATTAGCTGCCACGCTGAGACCGGAAGTGCGCGCGGCGTTCTTCGGTGCGCCGAGCAGCACATAATGCCGGCGTGTGCGGCTGGTGGACGCAGCTGCCCCTCTATCTGGAGGAGAACGGACCTTACCTTCGGTCCGCCCTAGAGACCACTCCAGCGTAACTGCTGGAGACCGTGCTGATTCTGGTAGGCAGCGGGAGTTCAGATCTGTGAGTATAACATTGTTATCAGTTCCTGGCTCCTGCAGAGCACTTTTTCCTGTCCTTATCCTGGACTTTGGTACTGTTGCAATTTGTGGTTTCCTCTGAATTTGAGACAACTTATCATTGTGACGCTATGGTATGCATATTGTCAAGGTCATAAAGCGACAATGGATTTCCTGTTCCCACTCCGGTACTCCAAATCAGTGTCTAAGTGCACGGGCCGGCCAATGAAAGAGAGCCAGACACGTTGTTCCGATTCAATCTTATCCATGCACTACCTTCTTTATTCAGGGCGGTACACATATTTATACGAGTAGAAAAAAGGGGGCGTGGGCGCATGCGCAGTGGGACAGTCCATAGGAAGGGGTTGAGCACAAAGTTCTCTATTGGTTCAAAGTCGTTGCCAGGCAGATGTAACAGCCAGTGCTTCTTGGGACATGTAGTCGAAACTCAGTTGCTTGTTGGCAGGATATACACGTGGAATCGCGGCCATCTTGAATGCCTCAATTCTGCACAGTCATCATCCTCAAATGGATATATGGATATCTGTATGGTCTTATAAGGAGGAAAGCTTGGTATTTTCTTATAAACAAACTTTAGCTTATTGAAACACACATGTACACATATTAGCATTAACCCTCACAATATCTAATGGTCCTAATTTGGGTTCAGTGTGTGTTTGGAGAATTGCAACTGTCCATCTAATTTCTCACAGTGTGATCACATCTGCAAAGTACACTATTTTGATGAGTCTATGTGAGTATTGATATGGACAATATTTGAGTGCTGACAACCTGAATTGTTGCACATGTCTGTGCTGGATTGATAACTGACATGTGTATTTTGCTTGGATTACAATAAGTCAAATGGTTGTTGTATCTACTGTAACTTTGGTAGTCTCCCTACCCACGTATGGTCTCTAGTTGGCTATGGGGATTTGTGTGGAAACCATACCACTACCCTTTCATTGTGGAGAACAATTACTGTCTCCATTTGCCCTATAATCTTGATAATATCTAAACTTATGTGGAAATCATACCACTACCTTCTCATTGTGGAGAATTATCATTGTCTCCATTTGCCCTACAATCTTGATGATGTTTAAACGTCTGCATCACTCTATGGTCTTTCTGTAATCTTGGACTTTTTGTGTCTTTGTATTAATTTTTTCCATACTCAGTCCCCTGCTGAAATGTCTACTTGGGACATAGAAACATGTTGGGACACTTGCACTATTAGGGCTAGTTTTATTAGGGCTTAGGTTCCTGACAAGGCCGCCCTTTTCGGGGCGCTGTCCCTGATTTTCCTCTTAGGGCGAATTAGGCCAAGTATGATTAAGTGGGTTTTATACCCCCGTTTTGGCTGTTTTTTTGACACTAGGTGTATTTTTTTTGTTTTTTTTTCTCCTTCTTATAGAATTTGTAATTAAAAGTGAAGTTTTAATCCATGATTTTGTTTTTCATGTATGATGTGGGGGATTTTTTGGAATTGTAGTGATCACTAGTAGTCCTCTTCAGTGTATATTTTTATGTATATATGTCCCCAATAATTAGCCAGGTAGGGCCGTCACAATAATTAGCCAGGTAGGGCCGTCACAGTAATTAGCCAGGTAGAGTTGCCCTCTAGTAATTATTCAGGGAGAGCTGCCCCCAGAAACTAGTTAGCTAGCGAGAAGCGCTCTTTAGAAAAAAAATAAAAAAATACTCAACTGTTGTCTCTTTCCTTCCTCTTCTCTTGGTCCAGCTACAGCCTAGTGTGGGCTATGGAGCAGGCGGCGCGATGATGCCAGAACGGCCAGGGTCTATGTGACCCAGCAATGCAGCCTTGTGGCAAGGGGGGCCTTCCCTCCTGGCGGGTGAGCCAAGTCGCCGCTGCTGCCCGGACCCTGGCGGCCCACTGGACAAGCGCCCGGTTAAGTTTACCACCAGTCCGTGCCTGTGCTCCATGCTCTGGTAACTGTGCTGACACACAGCTAACCTCTTTTTCACATGTCCCATTGATGTGTCATCCTGGATGAGCCCCACTACCTGAGCATCTTCTGTGGGTTGTAGACACCTCCTTATGCTACCTCTAGGGCAGTGATGGCGAACCTTTTTGAGACCGAGTGCCGAAACTACGAAAAATACCTTAGTTACTGCAAAGTGCCGCCGACGATGGCACAAAGCAGTGAGGTGACGTGGAAAGCGGGGCCCCACAACAACTAATCTTTTGAATAGAATCACAGTGCATTATTATGTTTGAAGGTCCGTGGGAGAAAGAGAGAGGTTACTAAGAAAGGATATCTACATCAATACGAGGCATGAGATGGCCACTTAGCCCATCCCTCTGCCATATTTCCACATAGCAGTGTACACAGGTGCTCAGCAGACAGTTAACTGAATAATACCACAACACAATGACCTCATATCACACCCACATAGTGACTGAATAATACCACCACGTATCACCACCACAAAGTGACTGAATAATACTGCCACACTATTACTGAATATAAACCATTACACTTTGCACACATATAAGAGATTACATTTCAGGCCCATTTAGTGACTCACCTTTGACGTTTCTCCAATGAGTCGTTCACTTTCCCTTTTCTTCTCCATCCGGTTCACACCTTCATGCTGATTTCTCCCGACCAACACTCATTCCTGCAGATTTAGACACAACTACCTTAGAATCCTCACTTTTCCAGCAACTCCTTATAGGTATATAAGTCCCCTGAGTTAGGTAGGTGTATAGGTCCCCTCAATTAGGCAGGTATATGGATATGTTTCCTCAGACAAGCAGATATACAGATATAGGTCCCCTCAGGCAGAGATGTATATAGATATAGTTCCCCACAGGCAATATACAGGTCCCCACAGGCTGTGAACAGGCAGATAGGGCTCCCCACAGGCTGTGAACAGGCAGATAGGGCGCCCCACAGGCTGTGTACAGGCAGATAGGGCTCTCCCCACCAGCCAGTATATAGCTATGGCTTTCCCCACCAACCAATATATGTATTCCACAAAAAAAAAAAAAAATAATACTCACCTTACCTCTTTCCCAGCGCAGGACGCTCCTCCGTCAGCATCTCTGGTGCACATGACGGCTGTGCGCCCCAGGACAGGCAGCGGCACGATGATGTAACTACATTGCGTCGCTGCCAAGCTGAGCACATCGGAACGCCGCGCACCCTCAGCACTGAGGGTCCACGCCGAGTCCCGGCTCCCGCTGTGTTAGGCTTGAGGCTGCCGAAGGCCCCAGGTCCGACACTGTGACGCAGACGCCGAGCCCTACCGGCGCGTAGTCCAGGTGACAGTGCAGGAACCCAGCGAGTGGCCAGCCTTGAATGTGTGCCAGCAGAGATGGCCTTGAATGCCACCTCTGGCATGCGTGCCATAGGTTCACCACCACTGCTCTAGGGTAAGAACAATAACAAAGCACAGAGGTGACCAAAACAGCCAAAAAGGATGAGAACAGAGAAATGGTCTGTGGTCACCACTTGAAGAACCACTCCTTTATGGGGGTTGTCTTGCTAATTGCCCATTATTTTTATCTGTTGTCTCTTTCATTTGCACAACAGCAATCCGGGTTGATTCATTACTGTACAGGTTGATTTCACAGAGTGTGATTGACTTGGAGTACATGTGTTTTTAATATTTCCTAATTAATATATATATAAGATATATATATATATTTATTTAATTATATATATATTATAAATATTACATGATTTATAGTACCTCTAGTAATTTGATTTTCCTTAAATGCCTAATTCTTATAATTCAAAGTTTAATGATGCTCAATTGACAAGAAAAGTGAAAATTCCCAACATGAACCTCACCCACAGCTGGACCGTATGATACAAGGAGGATGGTTCATGCTTTCATTTTGTTACCCAAATTTGACTCTACATCGAATATTTAGATGATATATAATATAGACAGGAGTTTTATCATCTTCTAATGTAATTGTCGATGGCTTGGAAATTGGAGCTCATTTCATGTTTTAGTGAAAGGGTGGCACGTGTTTTCTGCTCATGTAGCTCCATCCCCTAAAGTTAGCCGTACTGTGAGTTAGGGTTTGCCTATCTTGAGTTGAACAGAGGTAGGCTGATTTGAGTCCTGATATGCTCTTTGCTAAATATAGCAGACAATCGCACTATGAATCTATCATATTCGTTTTCCTCTCCGTTACTTAGCATTTACAGGATGCCGCTCTGATTTTTTCTGTGTGTTTGTACGGCAGCCATTTTAAACTTGTTCTGAAAGATGATGACCTTTTAGTGATTTTGAATGAATCCATGGGGCGTGACTGTTTCCATCTTGGTCTTCGCACTTCACTATCAGGTACCAATGCGTAATTGCTAAAGGGGCAGATACTTGGAGACCATGGTCCTGGGTTGACGTGTGCTTGGAAGGCGGGCCGAGTGAATCCCCCAGTGGGTACGAATTCCGACAATGTGTGGTTTTTTTTTGATTTTTTTTTTAGCAGTGAGTGTGCGTCACGGGATGTCTTACAGTGCTAAATATGGTGGGCACGGGAGCTGATGACTCCTGCCATTCTGACTATACTACAAATGCAGACAACAAATGTTAAACATATTTTCGTACAGTGTTACCTAAGCAAAGTGGCCGGTGAGTGTGTATATATATATATATATATATATATATATATATATATATATTGAATCTCGGTATCACCAAAAGCGAATTAACCATGAATATATTTGATGTTTAAAAGTGCAATTCTGCTATGCGTATACATAGAAATCTGCCTTCATTTTGGTTATGCACTCTAAACATTCACTTAGGCTGTTTTAATTTAGAACAGAGTATAGCTGTATATGCCCTGAATGTAAGGAGGCTTGGAAGGGGCCAAGAGAGGTAAGACTGTTTTGAGTAGGTCTCCATTATAATTGAAGCCACCATTCCGCTAGTGGATGGGCCCTCAGTCTTGATAACAAATATGTGATAAGAGCCTTGGATTCTCATATATGCTACATATAGCAGAAATGCACTTTGAATTAATTCATATATTCGTTTTCCTCTCCGTTACTTAGCATCTACAGAGTGCTGCTGATCTATTTCTGTGTGTTTGTATTGCAGCCATTTTAAATTGTTCTGAAAGTGCTGACCATTTTTAGTGATTTTTGAATCGAATGCATGGGGCTGTGACTGTTTCCATCTTGGTCTCGCACTTCACTTATCAGGTCCAAATTGGTAATTTGCCTAAAGGGGCAGATACTTGGTGGACCGTATGGTCCTGGGTTGCTGTGCTGGCTTGGAGTGGGGCCGGTGAATCCCCCAGTGGGTACTGAATTCCGACACATGTGTGGTTTTTTTTTTGTTTTTTTTTTTAGCTGTGTGTGCGTCCACGGGATGCATATACAGTTGACAAATATGGTGGGGCAGGGAGCGATCGACTCCTTGCCTTCTGACTACTACTACAAATGCAGACAACACAATGTAATAACAACATCATGTCGTCTGTGCCACTTCACATTCTAAGCCAGAAGCCTAAGGCATTCTCTATCTTACAGAAAGCCAGGAGCATTGTCTGGACACAGGTGTTGTAATTACATTATGCCACTAGCACCAGGTACAATCCCTCTGACAGGAGAAAGGGGAGAGTTAAGTATTACTTTATATTTAATGGGGACCTGTATACCTACCTACCAACTGGGGGTGGGAAACATTAAATATAAAGAAATACTTACTCTCCAATTTCTCCTGTCACCGAGGGATTGTAATTTTATATATATATATATATATATATTATATTATATATATATTATATATATATATATACAGTTGAAACCAGAAGTTTACATACACTATAAAAAAAAAGACACATATGAATGTTTTTCTCACTCTCTGACATGAAATCGGAATAAACCCTACCCATTTTAGGTCAATTATGATTACCAAAATTATTTATATTTGCCAAATGCTAGAATAATAAGCGAAAATTTTTAAGGCATTTTTATTACTTTGTGCAAAGTCAAAAGTTAATATACATTTCATTAACATTTGGTATCATTGCCCTCAAACTGTATGACTTGGGTCAAACGTTTTGGACATCCTTTCACAAGCTTCTCACAATAGTTGGTAGGAATATTTACCCATTCCTTCTGACAGAACTGGTGTAACTGAGCCATGTTTCTAGGTCGCCTTGCTCGCACCTGCTTTTTCAGCTTTGCCAATAAATTTTCAATAGGATTGAGATCAGGGTTTTGTGATGGCCACTTCAAAACATTGGTAATCCTTAAGCCACTTTGTAACCAGTTTGGCAGTATGCTTCAGTTCATTGTCCATTTGGAAGACCCATTTACGTCTAAGCTTTAACTTCCTGACTGATGTCTTGAGATGTTGCTTCAGTATTGCCACAAAATCTTTTTTTCCTCATGAGGCCATCTATTTTGTGAAGTGTACCAGTTCCTGCTGCAGCAAAACAACCCCACAACATGATGCTGTCGGCTCCGTGTTTCACAGTTGGGATTATTTTATTTAGGCTTCCAAGCTTCTCACTTTTTCCGTCAAACATAACAACGGTCATTATGGCCAAATAGTCCAATATAGTTTTGTCAGACTATAGGACTTACCTATAATATGGTCTTTGTTCCTGTGTGCATTTACAAACATTAATCTGGTTTTTATATGTTTCTTTTGGAGTAATGGATTCTTCCTGGCAGAGTGGCCTTTCAGCCCATGTTGATACAGTACTTGTTTCACTGTGGATAATGACACAATCTTACTAACTTCCGCCAGCACAAGGTCTTTTGTTTTTGGGTTGATATGCACATGTCAGACCAAAGCACGTTCATCTCTGAGACACAGAACCCGTCTTTTTCCTGAGTGTTATGATGGCTGGACATTCCCATCTTGTTTGTACTTTCATATAATTGTTTGTGCAGATGAACGAGGCACCTTCCATTATCTGGAAATTGCACCCAAGGATGATCCAGACTTGTGCAAGTCCACAATTCTCTTCCTGATATCTTGGCCGATTTCCCCATGATACACACAGAATCAGTGTGTTTCTGGTGTGCACAAAAAATACATCCACAGGTGTGTCTATAACGCAGATGTTGCCAATAAAGCTATCAGAAGCTTCCAAAGACATGAAATCATCATATGGGCTGTCCCAAATTGTTTAAAGGCATAGTAATCCTAGTGTATGTAAACTTTGACTTTGCAGAAAGTAATAAAAATGCTTTAAAATTCTCACTCTCTCATTCTGCATTTGACAAATGCAAATAATTTCGGTAATCCTAATTGACCTAAAACTGGCAAGTTTTATTCTGATTTTCATGTCAAATAGTGAGAAACATGCATATGTATCTTTCTATATAGTTTATGTAAACGTCTGGTTTGAACTATACATATATATATATATATCTTTTCATGGGATAACACTGAAGATATAACACTTTGATACAGTGTGAAGTAGTCTGTATACATCTTGTATAACAATATAAACCTTTTGTGCCCTCAAAACAACCCACAGCCATTAATGTGGCAACAAAACGTGAAATAATAACTTGAATTCAAAGGGATGTGAGGGACACCTGCAGAGGGGACCGCAGAGCAGGAATGAATGTCCAGCAGGCAGGATACAAACAGAAATTCAGATGGCCAGAGAACTGTGCAGGTACTAACATACACAACAAAAAATCAGGCACCGAGGGAAATGACAGGCAGTGCTAAATAGTTCCCCCAGTGAGGGTGATGAAAAGTATCTGTGCTTGTTGAAGTCAAGTGCTTAACTGTTACCCTGCTGGAAGTCATACAAAGCACTTGACTATCCATAACACAGCAGCTGCTACTCTGGGGCTTGTAGTTGAGCCAAGTAGCGCACTAGGACCACATATGGGAAATCTCTAGAAATGGCAGAATTGGGGGAATTGATGTTAAGTAGCATTTCCCTGGTCAAATCTATGTTCCAGTGAATAATGGATACAAATTGAAAATGTGCAAAAAAGTGAAATTTTGAAATTTCACCTCCACTTTGCTTTAACTTCTGTGAAACACCTTAGGTTAACAAATGTCATAAACACTGTTTTGAATAGTTTATGGGATGTAGTTTCTTAGATGGAGTCATTTATGGGGGTATTTAACATACAGGCCCATCTAAGCCTTGGCATTTTAAAACTGTTCACTAATTAACAAGAATTGTATGGACCAAAATTTCTTACGAACTTAAAGCACAATGAGTCACAAGAAAATAGTATCTGAATCACTTGGATAGGTAACAGTATCAAAAAGTTATTCACATAAAATGACCTATCAGATTTCAAAAATAGGGGCTCTATCAGGGAGGTCAGAACTGGCTGTGGCTGTAAGGGGTTAAAACCGAAGTGAAAGAGCAAGTTTGTGAGCTTGCAATTGTGTTTTGTCTTAAAGAGGTTGTCTCACTACAAGGATTGCTTTTTATCTTAAAGATCTTGCAAAAACAAGTCACTTTGCAATATATGTCCATTAACACTGTCCTCACTATTCTGAGATATTCCCTCTTATATGGGCTGCATCAGCTCCTCAGGTCGCTATAGCTACAGACCTGTTCAATCTCTCCTAATAGGCTGCCAGTACTGGTTGCTACAGCTACAGACCTGGCTTCTACTGCAGCCTAGTGTAAGCCTGTAAACACACCCCTGAATTCAAAATGAAGCCAAGAAAATAGGACTGAGGTAAGATAAATCGATGTAGTGAGACAACCCCTTTAAGTATGGGATTAAGACTGATCCTCTTTAGATTCAGGGAGTTAATTTGGTATTGATAACCTTTTTATACTTTGTTTTTTCTACCTTTGTAATATCGCCATGAACTTTATGATTGACAATGCTGTCTAGTGCACAAGTTGTACAATGTATGCAACCCTTGAACAGCCGTTTGAGGGTGCATGCTGCTGTGCGACATGTGTGCAAACTGCACATTTAGAAACCCAGATCCTGGATTTAAATGAGCAATTTGCAACATGAGAACTGAGAACCATTGCCAACTTGGAAGAGAATCTGTGGCTCACTGAGATGCAGGGGAGGATGGCATCATGGAGATACAGGAAAATGAGGCAGCTAGCTGTGTGACAGTCAGAAAGCAGGGTAGAGGGAAGAGTGTCAGGGAAGTTAGTCGTGATCTGGAACACCCCAACAAATCTGCAAGTTTGGCTGTCGGTTCAGGAATAGCACTGCTGCAGCGAGAAATTTCCCCTGTCTGCTCCAGTAAGATGGGGAATAAGAATGCAGGGTATGCTAGATAGGTGCTGGTAGTTGGGGACTCAATTGTTAGGGAAACAGACAGGGAAATTGAGTTTGACATATGACGGATTGGGTTAACAGATTAATGGGAGGGGCTGATGAGAATCTAGCTGATGTGATGCACATTGGTCACAATGACAAAGTTAGAGTTCGGTGGAGTGTCTTTAAAATGATTTCAGAGACCTAGGTCAAAAGCTCAAGGCAAGGATCTCCAATGTATTTAAAGAAATAATACCTCTACCAAGTGCCACGCCAGAGAGGTAGCGAGAGATTAGTAAGTTAAATAAGTGGCTGCAAAATGGTGTAGGAGAGAGTGATTTGGGTTTCTGGAGAACTGGGTTGACTTCTGTTTTGGCTACAGAGTGTATGGCAGTGATGGGCTGTATTGTGAGAAAATAGCCAGGAAAGTCACAGTACAAATAGGTATATTCTGTCAAAAAGTAATAAAACATAACTTTCACTTGAATTTAAAAATAAGGAATAAATAACCCTATCAAACCCTAACAAAAATGTACCTAAATAAGGCTGCCACGCCAATAAGGGCAACCCAATGCAACAAACACACTATCCCTAAAGGGGACTAAAATAGTCTCAAATTGGGTCCTTACTGTGTTAACAAGACACATAAAAGCAGTTCAATATTTCATGAGCTCTCAACTGTTTATCAGAGAGAATAAAAAAAGGCCACAATAGAAAAACTAGTGTAGGAAAAGTTAATCAGACCCAAGGATTTGTCAAAAGATTAAATGACTGCGTAAAAATTCAAATCAATCTTGTCCAATAACTCATGGGATCACTTAATGTGCCATACCTTGATAAGTAGAAATCAGAAGGGCTAATGATGACACCTGAATGTGAGTCAAAGATACTCACAAAAGACCAAGATGGTTATAGAGGTCTTGATACTGATCCCACCTTTTTGTTTCAGTAACAATTACAAGCCATCTTAAAAACTCCATTGATGGATGGACTAATAAATAAACATGAATATGAGTTCCTTTATCCTGAATTACCACAGGTGGCTACTTTTTATGGCCTTACTAAAATTCACACAGGCCTGACCCATCTAAAGTGCCGTTCAATCATATCTGGTAATAACAACCTCTGTTGTAGGAAAAATGTTTGAAGGTTTTCTCAGAGATGCTATCCTGGAGTATCTCACTGAAAATAAATGTATAACACCGTTCCAGCATGGGTTTATGAAGGATCGGTCCTGTCAGACTAATCTCATTAGCTTCTATGACTAAGTCAGTGCTAGACTGGATCGGGGAGAGGCACTGGATGTCATATCTAGATTTTTCTAAAGCATTTGATACGGTGCCACATAAAAGGTTAGTAATTTGAGAATGCTTGGACTGGGGGAAAATGTGTGCAAGTGGGTAAGCAACTGGCTCACTGATAGAAAACAAAGGGTAGTAGTTAACGGTACATACTCAGACTGGATCGCTGATACTAGTGGGGTACCACAAGGGTCAGTATTGGGCCCTATCCTCTTTAACATTTTCATTAATGATCGTACACAGGGATTACACAGTAGAATATCGATCTTTGCAGACGATACTAAGCTCTGTAAAGTAATCAACACAATAGAGGATAATGTGTTATTACAAAGAGATCTGGATAAGTTAGAGGTCTGGGCAGGGAAATGGCAGATGAGGTTTAATACAGATAAATGCAAGGTTATGCACATGGGGAGGAAAAATCCATTACATGACTTTAACATTTAACATTTCCATGTTAAATGGAAAAAGGCTGGGTAAAAATGACATGGAGAAGGACTTGGGAATCCTGGTGGACAGTAAACTTAGTTGTAGCAGCCAGTGTCAGACAGCAGCTGCCAAGGCAAATAGGATCATGGGGTGCATTAAAAGGGGCATAGAGGCACATGATGAGAACATCATTCTCCCATTATACAAGTCACTGGTTAGATCACACATGGAATATTGTGTACAGTTTTGGGCACCAGTGCACAGGAAAGACATTGTAGAGCTTGAACGGGTACAAAGGTGGGCAACAAAATAATAAAAGGACTGGGTGAACTACAATACCCAGAAAGATTAACAAGATTAGGGTTATTTAGTTTAGAGAAAAGACGGCTTCGGGGACATAATAAATATGTTTAAATACATCAAAGGTCAATATAGAGATCTCTCCCAAGATTTATTTATACCCAGGGCTGTATCTAGAACAAGGGGGCATCCTCTACGTCTTGAGGAACGAAAGTTTCTATATAAACATAGAAAGGGATTCTTTACTGTAAGAGCAGTGAGACTGTGGAATTCTCTGCCAGAGGACTTGTCATGGATAATTCAATAACAGAGTTCAAAAGGATTTGGATGCATTTCTGGAGCATAATAATATAACAAGTTATAGTGTCTAGGATTCTGGAGAGGGGTCATTGATCCAGTTATTTTTCCGATTGCCAGATTTGAGTCGGGAAGGAATTTTTCCCTAAAATGAGGACAATTGGCTTCTACCTCATTGGGGTTTTTTGCCTTCCTCTGGATCAACACCTTAGCACAACAGGCTGAACTGGATGGACGTCTTGTCTTTATTCGGCCTTACAAACTATGAAACTTAACCTAAAATGTGGGGATTTATTTAGACCAGAATCTCCGTTCGTTTGTTGTATCCCTGCCAGTTTTACATCAGATACCACAGACCTACTTAAAATTTTTTTGAAAATGTCTGTTTTGACAAAGTTACTATACTCTGCAGTATAGATGTAGAGGTGCTGTATAGTTCCATCCCGCACAATTGTGGATTATTGGCAGTCTTGTCCTTTTTCAGCACAAGGAGTGTGTTTTTGAGACCACACAATGAATCAGTTTTGAACCTCTTGGAATTTATATTGACCCACAACTAAAGATGGGCGAATCGATTCTAACGAAGTGGAACTTGTTTAGAATTTCAGGAAAACTTCGATTCTGAACGAAGTCGAAGTTTGGGGTGATTCGCGCGAACGAAGCGTGTTTTTAATTGATAAAACGGCTGCGAGCACATGTCATTACATGGGGCAAAAAAGTCCAGGAGGAAGAAAGGAGTAGCCTACATGACATGTGCAGAGCCAATCGGAGACCGGCGGGATTCTGTGACGTCACAGCACTATATAAGTCCAGGCGCGACGCTGGCAGTTCACACTGCTCTCTCTGTGCCGTGTTGTAGCTGCTGCAGCTCCAGAATTAGAGATCTCACACAAAAAGACCTTTTATACAGCGATTTTTATTTATTTATTTTTTTTTTTGGGGGGGGTGTCACAGCTTTTCTCAGAGACTGCTTCTCTTACGTTCTAAATTTGATTTTGTGGGGTATTGAAGTCCAGTGTGCCTCCAATTCAGCTGCATATACATTTTAATTTTATCTGCTCAGTTCTGGAGCACATTGAATATCCATGGGTTATCTGAGCTTGTTGTTGCTGTTGTATTCAGTTAAAGAAACAACGTTTTTCAATCCAAATACCAGCTAATTTTTGGCTGGTTATGTCTTTTGCGCAATTTATATCCAAGGGCTACTTAAACGTCTTTGTGCTGTTGTAGTTAGTAAAAGAAAGTTTATTTATTTTTTTTAAATGCCAAAGAAATTTTGCCTGTAGCATAAATCATATCCGAAAGTTAATTAAGTTTTTTTTCTGCTGTTGTGGTCAGTAAAATACACGTCGTTTTAACACGCTACATAGCTGGTAATTTTTGGCAGCTCATTTCTTTTGCGCAATTTAGATCCAGGGGTTAATTAAGTGTTGTTCTGCTGTTGTGGTCAGTAAAAGAAACTGTTTTTCAACGCCAAAGAAGAAATTTTGCCTGTAGCATAATTTATATCCGAAGGTTAATTAAGCCTGTTTGCTCTTTTCTATTCAGTAAAATACAGCGTTTTTAAATGGCACATACAAGTAAATTTTTCCTGCCCATTTTCGGAGCGCAATTTATATCCAAGGGTTACCCAAGCTTGTTAGTGGGTTCATTTGGAGTCAATTACAGGGTGTGTATCATATACAGATATCTTCATTAAACAGAGTCTGTACATTTTAGAGCAAACAGTATGTCAGACAGAGAGGTGGCAGGATCTTCACATGCGAGTGGCAGTGGCCTAAACATTCCTGGAGCAGCACAGGTCGCAGCACAGTAAGGGGACATCGCAGCAGGGGTCACTTGGTGAGCCTAGAACTGCCGTGTAATCTAGCGGCCGTGTGTTGACCAGCAACCCAAGGGTTCTTGATTGGTTGACTAGGTCATCCACTTCCTCCCAGATGACATCTGACAACCCCAGCCAAGAGTCGGTGTGAACGTCAGACACAACCCTTAGTTGGCATGGGCAGGGAGCAGGTCAGCGGCCCTCACCTGTCCTCAACCCGCCTCTGTCCCATCCAGTTCCCTCAGCCAGAGATCTACTATGTGGCCTGGGCTCAGCGCCACTATATAGCGAGGATGAACAATTTGAGGAGGGCAGTCAGCAGCTACTTGGCAGTGAAGGAATGAGGCCAATATCCCCTGCTTCTTGCAGTAGGCGGCAAAGTATAGATGTGGAGAGTCATGGGAGGTCATGTTGTGAGGGGTCAGCCTCTGCATACCAACACCGGTGAGGAGGACAGCAGTGAAGATCAATCAATCGATGATGATGTAGCCGACCGCACTTGGGAGCCGGGGGAAGCAAGGGCTTCATCATCGTCAGGAGAAGAGGACGTCAGCTTGCGCCTCAGGCAGCGGCGCAGCCAGCAAGTGGGTTGTGTGGCCGTGAGTCAGCACGGTAGCAGCAGTGTGAGGTCAGGAGCCAAGCGGCCCCGGGTTAGAAACCCCGCTTCGCAGGTCAAAGAAAGTAGCGGCACAGAGGCTCAGCGAGGCAGCGGCGGTAGAAGTCACTCAGTGCAGAGCGTTGGCGGTGAAATCAGCTACTCGGCGGTGTGGCAGTTCTTTACTAAGACATCGGAGGAACCGAATATGGGTATATGTAGAATCTGTGGGCAGAAAGTGAATCGTGGTCAGGGAGCTAACGTTGGCACCATGGCCCTGTGTCAACACATGCAGTGTCACCATCCGGTGGCCTGGGAGAAACGTGGCTCAGATGTGATGGTCCATCCTGCCGCCACAGCAGCAGCAGCGCCCAGTGGCACGCATGCCATTGCAGCCAGTCAAGGCTCAACCACCTCTGCAGAAGGGAGCTGTTTCTCTTTTCCATCATCTCCCGGTCCAGATGCTCCTGCTCCTCGCTACTCATGGCGTCAGCAGTTGTTCAACGAGACGATTGCAAAGAGAACAGTATGCGTCCAACCGTCCTAAGGTGCAGAAGCTGACCGTGCTCCTGTCCAAGTTGTTGGTACTGAAGTCCCTCGCTTTCCAAATGGTGGACTCTGCACCGTTCAGAGAATTAAAGGGAACCTGTCACATAGGTTATGCCCCCCTTGCTGAGGGCAGCACAAGCTAGTGTCAGACCTGCTGTTTCCAGCACTGTGCCCCTTATTCTGTAAGATGCAGCAGTTTTAGAGCATTTACCCCTCAAATCTTATTCATGAGCAGGTGTTAGCTCCACTCACTAAAGGCTAGCTCCGCCCACTGACAGTTATTCACATGTTTCTACCTATTCAAAGTAATAGGTTTGTCAGTTGAGATGGGCGGGGCTAGCCTCAGGTGGGCAGGGTTGGAAAAAAACTGACACTCTGAAGGACTCTTCGAATGACTCTTCTGGCTGAAAACTGAAGATTTGAGCATTAAATACACAAAAACTCCAGCATCTTACAGAATAAGGGACACAGCGCTGGAAACAGCATGTCTGACACTAGCTTGTTCTGTCCTCAGCCAAGGGGGCAAAAACTATGTGACCGGTTCTCTTTTAAATGGCCTGTGCCGAGCCGAGGTGGAGAGTTCCAATCCGTAATTTATTTTCCAAAAAAGCAGTACCAGCCCTTCACAAATATGTAGAACAGAAGGTGGGCCAGTCCTTGAGCTTATTGGTTTATTCCAAGGTGCATGGCAGCGCGGACGCGTGGAGCTGTAACTATGGTCAGGGCCAGAACATGTCCTTTACGGCCCACTGGGTGAATGTGCTTCCTGCACAGCCACACCAACAACTTGGACAGGAAACGCCGCTTTCTCCTCCACTTTGTCAAAATGCTGCTCCTGCGCCAATGTCCGCCCCCTCCTCCACCACCATCTCAGCCTCCACAAGTACTGCTCCATCAAACCCCATGTGTAGGGCACAGCGGTGTCACGCAGTTCTACACCTGGCTTTCCTCGGTGAACGAAGTCACACAGGAGAGTAACTGCTCCGCGTCATGCAGCAAGAAATCGATGTGTGGCTTTCTCCACGCCAACTGCAAATCGGAACCATGGTGATGGACAATGGGAGGAACATGGTGTCTGCGCTGCTCCGAGGAGGGATGGTCTATGTGCCCTGCATGGCGCACGGGTTCCATCTGGTTGTGAAAAGGTTCCTGAAGTCTTCCACCGATCTTCAGAAGATTCTGAAAATGGCCAGGAAACTGTGCATGCACTTCATGCATTCCTACAAAGACAAGAACACCCTCCTCGAGTTACAGCGGCAGAACAGCCTCCCCCAACACACGCTGATATGCGATGTTTCCACCAGATGGAATACCATCCTGCACATGTAGGAACGACTTAATGAACAGATACAGGCCAATAACGATTTTTTGATGATCCAGGTGGACAGGAGTACTCCCCTGTGTAACTTTGCTGTCAGCCAGTGGCAGCTCATGCGTGACACCTGCCATTTGAGGAGGCCACGTTATTTGTCAGTTGCCAGGACTACGGGATAAATAACGTCATTCCACTGCTTCATGTCTTCGAACAGATGCTGAAAAATCTGACTGGGCAGGGGACTGGAGACGCGGCGACTACATCTCGTGGTCACAGGAGTCCGATGGGGACTGAACTGGATGAGTAGGAGGACATTGGAGCAGAAGCATTGTCTGGTGAAATGAGTGGATTTTCTACCCAGGTGACAGGAGAGGAGGAGCAAGAGCAGCTGGAGGAGGTAGATGGAGATTAGGCAGATGACCCGCAAGCACTGTGGCAGTCTATAGTGGAGATGGAGGCAGGGAGTCCCTCGGAATCACTAGTGCAGATGGCCCGCAGCATGCTGATTTGCCTGGCTAGTGAGTAGTGACAGCTGAATAGTCACCATCCGGCAGAGGGATGAATTCTGGCACTCCACCCTATTGGACCCTCACTACCGGTCCAAAATGGGAGTCTTTTTCCCAGCTGCTGAGAGGAAGGACAAACTCAAATACTATAGAGAAATCCTTCGTAGTCAGTTGGCCGCTGCCTATGTGCGGCATCGTCCCTTCTCTAACAGGTCTGACCGGGGGGTTCCTCAGCGCTCATGTACTACTGTCACAGCTGCTATGGGAAGGTGGGGAGTAGGAGCAGTACCAGCTCCATCAGCAGCAACCTAAGTCTGGAGTCGCTGAAGAGCAGCTTCCTTCACCCGCCTAGTGAGGAGGGCACTCACCAGCAGGACCTGGAGCAGACCATGAACCAACAGGTGGTGGCCTACTTGGACAGCACTCTGCCACCCCAGTTAGAAGATCCACTGGACTACTGGGCAGCCAACTGGATATGTGGCCGCAACTTGCCGAGTTTGCAGTGGAGAAGCTGTCCTGCCAGGCCACTAGTGTGGCCTCAGAGCGGGTGTTCAGTGTGTCGGGGGCCATCGTTACCCCAAGGAGAACCCGCTTGTCCACGGGAAATGTTGAACGACTGACCTTTGTCAAGATGAATCAGGCGTGGATCGGCCAGGATTTCCACACACCAATGCCTTAGGCGTCAGACTACATCAGTCATAATGCCTCACCAAAACTTTGAGAAATGAGTCTGGGTTCAAACTACCTGCCTCAGTCACTTTTCTGATGCCACACATCTGCTGCCAGTTGCTCCATCTGCCTACCACCATCTTTACCAGGGACTGGTATTGCTACCCTACTCCACACTCTGTTATTGTGCCACTCTCTGACCTCATGCTGCTGCTGTTGTTGCTGCTGCAGTCACCTCCACACCCTGTCATAGTGCCACTCTGTGGCCTACTACTCTTTTTGCCACCTCCACCATCTGTCATAGTGCCACTCTCTGACCTCATGCTGCTGCTGTTGATGACATCATCTCCACACTGTGTCATTTTGCCACTTTGTGGGCTCCTGATGTTGCTGCCACCTCCAGAATTTGTCATTATGCCACTCTGTGGCCTACTCATGCTGCTGCCAAGTGACTGGAACACCCTGTGGTTTCCTAATGTTGTTTCCACCCTCCACCATTCAATGACGTTGCCACTATGTTTGTTTGGTTTTCCCCTTCTTTTCACCTTAACACAGAACACAAAAGACATTCAAATATCCCATTTACTGGTCATCTGTTTTGGATCAACTCCTGTTTGTTTTTGAAATTAGCAATACTGATGGATTATTGACCGATTGAAAGCAGACACTGACCAATGAAAGGAAGGGCAAAATGATCAGACGTCAACACAAAATTGCCAACACCCTCTCCACTCATTCGGGGGGGGGGCTCTACGTGTATCAGCGTTTAACAGAACAGGTTCTGTCATATTTTGTGACTGTTTAAAGCTCTGGCCTCATGGAGTGACCCCTGCTGTGACGTCCCCTTACTGTGCTGCGATCTGTGGCTGCTCCAGTAACCTACTACTGTGTTCTTTGACGCTTTGGTAGGATCTTAGCCCTCAGCTTGTTTTTTTTCCAGCTGGCGCTGCCATGACTTTATCAGGCTGCATTCCTGCTTCAATTTTTTGGTCAGTTTTGCCCCCGTAAGTGCCCAGGGAATTTTATAGTGAAGCGATTCTAAGAGCGGCGGCAGTCATATGCGTTGCATACAAAAACACAGCATTGTATGAAGACCAAACCAAGCTCCCTCTGCATATTTAAGCATGGCACAATGTTCTACAGCACTCTACAGGCTCTCTGCAGCCTGTAAATAGCTGTTTTTTAAGCGCGATTCGTCCCGAAGTAATTCAGACCGAAACAAATTTTGTCAGAAAATTCGGCGAAGTCGGCGAACCGAATTTTTGAGAAATTCGCCCATCTCTATCCACAACTATTTTTTATTAAATGGTAAGTTTTTGCACCAGCTCAAGGGCACAGCAATGGGCAATTCATTTGCGCCCTCCTACGCCAACCTGGTGAGCTGCTGGGAGAGCTCCATTGTTTAAGTCTATAATACTTACCATCCTTTCATATAACTGTGGAGACAATGTATAGATGATGATATCATTGTGTGGTCTGTCTGTAAAAAGACTTTTGTGAACTTTGTGACGCATCTTAACACCTTACCACCCGAGCCAGTTTTGGCCTCTCTGACGGAGCCCCATTTTTTAAATCTGGCATCTGTCAATTTATGTCAGAATAACTTTTTGACACTTTAACCTATCCATGTGATTCAGAGACTTTTCTCGTGACACATTGTGCTTTAAGATAGAAAGAAATTTTGGTCCAAAAAATGCTTGTTTATTTGTGAAAAATATTAAAGTATCGTGAAATGTAAAAAATTTACCAATTTCAAACTCCAAAAATTTCTGCATGTAAGACAGATATTCCACTCAAAATAGTTTATAACTAGCATCTACCATATGTCTGCTTTAGTTTGGCATCATTTTTTTTTTTAATTTCCTTTTTTTTTTTTTTTTTTTACATTAGGGGGCTTAGACATTTAGTAGTAGTTTTCAAGAAAATTTGCAATATAATTTTTTTTTTTTTTTTTTAGGGACCAGTCCAGTTCTAATGTGACTTTGATTGGCCTGTATGTTAGGTACCCACATAAAGGACTTCATCTAAGAAACTACACCCCTTAAAGTATTCAAAACAGCATTTAGGAAGTTTATTAGACCATTAGGTGTTTCACAGGAATTAAAGCAAAGTGGAAATGAAATTTCAAAATTGTACTTCTTTTGCAGATTTTCAATTTTTATACATTATTCACAAGAATACAGTAAATGTGATCAGGGAAATGCAAATGAATAATTCCCCAGATTCTGCCATTTTTAGAGATATCCCATATGTTGCCCTAGTGCGCTATTTGTCTCAACCACAAGCCCCAGAATAGGAGGAGCACCTACCTGACTCTGGGGTTTCATTTTCATTACGATTTTATTTAGGCGCCATTTCCGGTTTGCAGACGCCATAAGGTGTTTAAAATTTAATAAAAACCCCAAAAAAAGACCCCATATTGGAAACTACACCCCTTAAGGAATATATCCAGAGGTGCAGTGAGTATATAGACCCCATAGATTCACAATTTTTTTGTGTTAAGCTGTGAAAATTAAAATGTTGTTTTTTTCCAACAAACTGCAATTTTAGCTGAAAATGTTTAATTTTTACAAGGAATCCTGGAAAATAAGCACCCAAAATTTTGTCACGCAATTTCTTCCAAGTTCGGCAATGGGTGTAAACTGCTGTTTGGGCGTATGGCAGGGGGTATAAGGGAGAGTGCGCTATTTGGCTTTTGGAACGCAGATTTTGGTGGGGCCATGTGGCATCTGCAAAGCCCCCAAAGTACCAGAACAGGTGAAACCTTCCAGGATCTTATCTATGGGTGTATTGTGCATTTTGGGCGCACAGGTGTTCCATAGTTTTTTTGTGCATTGGGCTATAAAAATGAGGGGGAAAAACGCAGTTCCGACATGGTTTTTTGGGCTTCAATTTTACTGCGTTCACCGTGAAGTGTAAATGACATGATAACTTTACTATGGGTATCGGTACAATTGCAATGATATACATTTTATATAGTTTTTTATGTTTTACACAATAGAAATAGGTCTATAAAAATTTGCTTTTTATGTTGTCCTGTTCTGGTAGCCATAACTTTTTCAGTTCTCTGCATACGGAGCTGATTATGGGCTTGTTTTTGTGGGATGTTTTGAAGTTTTTATTAGTACCATTTTGGGGGGCATATGCCGCTTGTGCGGCATTTTGAACAAAATACAGCATTCCTGGTAGTGTGTTTTTTTTTTTTTTTGTAATTTTTTACAGCGGTCACCGTGCAGTATAACTGACATACTATTATTACTCAGTAGGTCGATACAGTTACAGCGATACCCAATTTGTATATTTTTTTTTTTTGTTTTACTGCTTTTACACAATAAAAACACTTTTATTCAAAAAGGAAAACACGTTTTTGCATCGCCATAGTCTGAGAGCCATTACTTTATTTTTCGGTGTACGGAGCTGTGTAGGGGCTTGTTTTTTGCAGGATGAGTTGATGTATTTATTTGTATCATTTTTGGGGGGACAAGACTTTTTGATCAGTTTTAAATCCTTTTTTGGAAGGCAGGGTGAATACTGCAATCCTAGTAGTGTTTTTTTTTTTATTTTAACAGCACTCACCGTGCAGTATCCATGACCAGTTAGCTTTACTATATGGGTCGATACAATTACGGCGATACCCAATTTATATAGTTTTTTTTTTTTTTTTTTTTTAATTTTGAAGCACTTTAAAAAAAAGTGTTTTTATTGTGTTAAATAATATTTATGCATCGCTGTCTTCTGAGAGCGTGTAAGGACTTTTTTTTGCGTAATGAACTGATGTTTTAATTGGTACAACTTTGGCGTTTATGAGTTTTTGATCGCTTTTTATTCCATTTTATGTGCTGCAGGATGTACAAAAATTGCAATTCTGTGACTGTTTTTTTATGGCGTTCACCGTACGGGTTAATTAACATGACAGATTTATAGGGTGGGTCGTTACGCATGCGGCGATACCAAATATGGGTACTTTATTTATTTTTGATCTTTTTGGGGGCAATTGCCATTTGTAAACGGGAAAAGGGCGGTGTACATGTTTTAATTTTATTTTTTGTGTTTTACTTTTTTTACTTTAACTTTTTCACATTTTTTTACTTTTCCCCAGTGGGGATTTGTAACAGAAAATCCCCACTGGGGAAAAGCAATCGTTAGATTGCTGTTTTAATAGGAGACCTGTGCACAGCGTTACTGCTGTGTACAGGTCGCCATGGTAACTACTGACACCATGCCCACAATGCATTGTGGGCATGTTGACGTCACCAGACTACCCGGATGCATTCAGATAGCATCCAGGGAGTCTGGTAAGCGGACCAGTAGAGGCGCAGAGCACCATTACTGCGCTGATTGTAGGCAGGGGGAGCTCACTCCTCCTGCCTGCGGTTTCATTATCGCGACCATGACAGGTTGCGATAATAAAGCGTTAATCACCCGCAGCTGGAGCTCACTTTGGCCGGGGGTGATGCGGCATGAAGCCAGCGGTAATTTACCGCTGGTTCCATGTCGCGATCGTGCGCGGCTCGTTCGCAAGCCCGCGCGATCGGCAGGACATATGCATACGTCCAATTGCGGGAAGTCAATTGCGGGAAGAGGTTAATAATGTTGGTCTAGAGTTCACATACAGTATGAGATCAAATTTGATTGTTTGCATTTTTAGATGTCCTCATCTCTAAGAATTATGTAAAAAAATTTGGAGAAAGAGAGACATATTGCCAAAGAGTAAAACTATGCAAAATAATTTTTACTATATAACTAGTAAACAGATTAGAACTGAAAAATAAAATTGACAAATCACCAGGTCCTGGTGTTATAAACACCCATATCCTAATGGAATTAAGTAATGTGATCAGGGGCATTGCTAGGGTCCCAAAACATCCCGGGCCCTCTTATGTTTTGCTCAGGAGGGCTGCGTTCACACAGCTTTTTTCACGCCCCATTGTGAACTGTGGCATGGATTTTTACAGAGGAAAAACCCATGGCCAGTGCGTCCCTCTGAAGCTCTCACCTTTATTTATTCTCCCCAGAACAGGTAATCATGTCTCAGTGAGAGCTATGAATTACCATAACGTTGGCCTGTACGTCGGGTGTGTTGAAGCGCAATTACGCGCCGAAGTACGGACCAACACTGCGTTTTTTGTGGGGCATAACTGTGCTGTAATGCGTCCCCACAAACACGGTAAAATCATACCGGTGAGTGCTAGGATTGCCTGTTTTTCCTGGCACACAGAACCCGCCCATAAAAATAAGTGACATGCCACAAGGGGAAAAGTGGATGGGAGGTGGGCCAGAGCGCTGCTGAAATTACACACTGGAGAACACATACATCCAACAGCAAGTGTATAGCGGTGCACACAGGTACGGGCCACTATACGCTGTGTTAACATACCCTTCGGGTATGTTCTCATGGCATGCTGCCGCATGTACTCTACACACAGTACGCTGTGCGGTTTGGAATGTACGCGCTGTTCAGTTGGGCCCCATTTACCTGCATTGTCAGTGCCGCGAAGAAGTGACATTTCACTTTTCTCCCCCGGCATACAAACGATCAAGCCATAACGAAAAGCAGTGGAGCAGGAGATGGTCCGGGTCCCAGGAGCACAGCAGGGGGCGGAGCCTCTCTCTCACTGTCGGGCTGTGTGCTGCTGAACTTCCTGACTGTGCCGGGATCTTGTACTCAGCGTGGCTGCAGCACATAGGGTCCTGACAATCGGGAGCTTCAGTGTGTGACAGGCGCCACCTCCTCCATCCTAAGCGCCCGGCACCCTGACAGTCTCCCTCCCTGTCTGCACTGAGAAACGTCCCAAGCTGTATGTGCGTCCTCTGGACGCACATACAGTTGAATAGAGCGGCCTGCGGCCTGAGTGTGCTTTGGCCATGGGTGATCAAGCCCTTAGCTGACAGCCGGGAGTGTGATAAGCACTTTCAGGCTGTCTGTGACATCACCATGCCCAAAGTAATTCGGACCGAATTTAATTTTGTTGGGAAATTCGGCGAAGTGACCGAATCGAATTTTTGAGAAATTCGCCCATCTGTCAGTCATCATGCCCGGCAATGCCCACAATGCATTCGAATGGGTCACTTCGCCAAATTTCCCGACAAACATAAATTCGGTCCGAATTACTTTGGGACAAATCACGTTAAAAAAACAGCTATTTCCAGGCTGCACAGAGCCTGCAGGGTGCTGTAGAACGTTGTGCCATGCTTAAATATGCAGAGAAAGCTTGGTTTGGTCTTCATACAATGTTGTGTTTCAGTATGACACGCACATGACTGCCGCCACTCTTAGAATCGCTTCACTATAAAATTCCCTGGGCACTTAAGAGGGCAAAACTGACCAAAAAACTCAAGCGGGAATGTAGCCTGATAATGTCATGCCAGCGAAAGCTGGAAAAAAAACAAGCTGAGAGCTCAGGTGGCAAAAATTAGTACAGGTGGGACGGAGTGTGGAGGTGACGGCGGCAGCCACAGCAGCATGAGGTCAGACAGTGGCACAATGACATTCTGGAGGTGGCAAAACAGTAGTAGGCCACAGAGTGGCACAATGACAGTGTGGAGGTCACGGTGGCAGCAGCAGCATGAGGTCAGACAGTGGCACAATGACACTCTGGAGGTGGCAAAAACAGTAGTAGGCCACAGAGTGGCACAATGACAGTGTGGATGTCACGGCAGCAGCATGAGGTCATAAAGGGGCACAATGACAGAGTGTGGAGGTGGGTGGCAATACCAGTCCCTGGTAAAGATGGTTGGTGGCAGATGGAGAAACTGTCAGCAGATGTGTGGCATCAGGCGGGTGGCGGCATCAGAATAGTGGCTGAGGCAGGCAGTTTGAACCCAGACTCATTTCTCACAGTTTGGGTGAGGCGTCATGGCTGATGTAGTCTGACGCCTAAGGCATTGGTGTGTGGAAATCCTGGCCGATCCACGCCTGATTCATCTGACAAAGGTCAGTCATTCCACATTTCCCGTGGACAAGCGGGTTCTCCTTGGGTAACGATGGCCCCGCCGCACTGAACACCCGCTCTGATGCCACACTACTGGCCGGGCAGGACAGCTTCTCCACTGCAAACTCGGCAAGTTGCGGCCACACATCCAGTTTGGCTGCCCAGTAGTCCAGCGGATCTTCTAACTGTGGTGGCAGAGTGCTGTCCAAGTAGGCCACCACCTGTTGGTTCAGGGTCTGCTCCAGGTCCTGCTGCTGCTGGCGACTGCCCTCCTCACTAGGCGGGTGAAGGAAGCTGCTCATCAGTGACTCCAGACTTAAGTTGCTGCTGATGGAGCTGGTACTGCTCCTACCCCCCCACCTTCCCCCAGCAGCCGCGGCAGTAGTACGTGAGCGCTGAAGAACCCCCCCGGTCAGACCTGTCAGAGGAGGGACGATGCCGCACATAGGCAGCGGCCAACTGACTACGGAGGATTTCCCTATAGTATTTGAGTTTGTCCTCCCTCTCAGCAGCTGGGAAAAAGGCTCCCTTATTGGACCGGTAGCGAGGGTCCAATAAGGTGGAGTGCCAGAAGTCATCCCTCTGCTGGATAGTGACTATTCGGCTGTCACTAGCCAGGCAAATCAGCATGCTGCGGGCCATCTGCACATGTGACTCCAAGGGGCTCCCTGCCTCCATCTCCACTGTATACTGCCACGGTGCTTGCGGGTCATCTGCCTCGTCTTCCTCATCTCCATCTACCTCCTCCAGCTGCTCCTGCTCCTCCTCTCGTCACCTGGGTAGAAAATCCACTCATTTCACCAGACAATGCTTCTGCTCCAATGTCCTCCTCCATTTCAGTCCCCACCGGACTCATGTGGCCGCGAGATGTAGTCGCCACGTCTCCAGTCCCCTGCCCAGACAGATTTTTCAGCATCTGTTCCAGGTCATGAAGCAGTGGAATGACGTTATTCATCCCGTAGTCCTGGCGACTGACATATAACGTGGCCTCCTCGATTGGCCTCAACAAACGGCAGGTGTCACGCATGAGCTGCCACTGGCTGACATCAAAGTTACACAGGAGTACTCCTGTCCGCCTGGATCATCAAAAAATCGTTAATGGCCTTCCTCTGTTCATACAGTCGGTCCAACATATGCAGGCTGGAATTCCAACGGGTGGAAACATCGCATATCAGAGTGTGTTGGTGGAGGCTGTTCTGCCGCTGCAATTCGAAGAGGGTGTTCCTGGCTTTTTAGGAATGGATGAAGTGCATGCACAGTTTCCTGGCCATTTTCAGAATCTTCGGAAGATCGATGGAAGACTTCAGGAACCTTTTCACAACCAGATTGAACACATGCGCCATGCAGGGCGCATGGACCATCCCTCCTCAGTGCAGCGCGGACACCATGTTAATCCCATTGTCCGTCACCATGGTTCCGATTTGCAGTTGGCGCGGAGACAGCCACACATCGATTTCTTGCTGCATGACGCGGAGCAGTTCCTTCCCCTGTGTGACTTCGTTCGCCGAGGCAAGCCAGGTGTAGAACTGCGTGACACCACTGTGCTTTACACATGTGGTATGTACTTGTGGAGGCTGAGATGATGGTGGTGGTGGAGGAGGCGGACATTGGCGCAGGAGCCGCAGTTTGACAACGTGGAGGAGAAAGCAGCGTCTCCTGTCCAAGTTGTTGGTGTGCCTGGGCAGAAAGCACATTCACCCAGTGGGCCGTAAAGGACATGTACTGGCCTTGACCGTAGTTACAGCTCCAGACGTCCGCACTTCCGTGCACCTTGGAATAAACCGATAAGCTCAAGGACTGGCCCACCTTCTGTTCTACATATTTATGAAGTGCTGGTACTGCCTTTTTGGAAAAGAAATTACGGCTTGTAACTCTCTATCTCGGCACAAGCCATTAGTTCTCTGAACGGTGCAGAGTCCACCATTTGGAAAGGGAGGGACTGCAGCACCAACAACTTGGACAGGAGTACGGTCAGCTTCTGCACCTTAGGATGGCTGGACGCATATTGTTGTCTCTTTGCAATTGCCTCGCTGAACAACTGCTGGCGCCATGAGTAGCGAGGAGCAGGAGCATCTGGACCGGGAGATGTCAAAGAGAGACAGCTCCCTTCTGCAGAGGTGGTGGAGCCTTGACTGGCTGCAATGGCATGCGTGCCACTGGGCGCTGCTGTTGCTGCGGCGGCAGGATGGACCACCACATCTGAGCCACGTTTCTCCCAGGCCACCGGATGGTGATGCTGCATGTGTTGATGCAGGGCCGTTGTGCCAACGTTAGCTCCCTGGCCACGCTTCACTTTCTGCCTACAGATTCTACATATACCCATATTCGACTACTCCGGTGTCTTAGCAAAGAACTGCCACACCGCCGAGTAGCTGATTTTACCGCCAACACTCCGCACTGAGTGACTGCTGCCGCCGCTGCCTCGCTGAGCTCCTGTGCCGCTACTTTCTTGGACCTGTGAAGCGGGTTTTCTACCCCGTGGCCGCTTGGCTCCCGACCTCACACTGCTGCTATCCTGCTGACTCACGGCCACGCAACCCACTTGCTGGCTGCGGCGCTGCCTGACGCGCAAGCTGACACCCTCGTCTCCTGACGATGATGAAACCCATGCCTCACCCGGCCCCCAAGTGCGGTCGGCTACATCATCATCTATTTGTGTTTCATCGTCACTGCTGTCCTCTTCACCGGTCTTGGTATGCAGGGGCTGACCCCTCACAACATGACCTCCCATGCCACTCTCAACATCTATACTTTGCCACCTACTGCAGGAAGCAGGGGATATTGGCTCCATTTCTTCGCTGCCAAGTAGCTGCTGACTGCCCTCCTCAAATTGTTCATCCTCGCTATATAGTAGCGCTGACCCCAGGCCACATAGTAGATCTCTGGCTGAGGGAACTGGATGGGACAGAGGCGGGTTGAGGACAGGTGAGGGCCGCTGACCCGCTCCCAGGCCATGTCAACTAAGGGTTGTGTCTGACGTTCCCACCGACTCTTGGCTGGGGTTGTCAGATGTCATCTGGGAGGAAGTGGATGACCTAGTCAACCAATCAAGAACCATTGGGTTGCTGAACAACACACGGCCGCTAGATGACACCGGCAGTTGTGGCCTCACCGAGTGAGCCCTGTTGCGACATCCCCTTGCTGTGCTGCGACCTGGGCCTGCTCCAGGAATGTTTGTGCCTCTGCCAGTCGCAGCTGAAAAGCCTGCCACCTCTTTGTCTGACATACTGTTTGTTCTAAAATGTACAGACACTGTTTAAAGATATCTGTATATGAAAATACACACCTTGTATTTGACAACAAATTAGCCCAGTAACAAGCTTGGGTAACAGTTGGATATAAATTGTGCTCCACAAATGGCCAGGAAAAATTTACTTGTATGTGTCGTTTAAAAACTGTATTTTACTGAAATTAAAAGCACCAACAGGCTTAATTAACCTTCGGATATGAATTATGCTACAGGCAAGATTGCTTCTTTGGCGGTGAAAAAGAATGTTTCTTTTACTAAGTACAACTGCAGAAAAATACTTAGTTAACCCTTGGATGTAAATTGCACAAAAGAATTGAGCTACCAAAAACTACCAGCTTTGTAGTGTGTTACTATGGCGTGTATTTTACGGTACACAGCAAGAGAAAAACTTGTAATTAACCTTTGGTTATGAATTATGCTACAAGAAAAATGTCTTTTATGGCGATGAAAAAGACAGTTTCTTTTAGTTACCACAACAGCAGAACAACGCTTAATTAACCCTTGGATATAAATTACGCAAAAGAATTGAGCAACAAAAAATGAAGTGGTATTTGGATTGTTTCTTTAAATGAATACAACAGGAACAGGCTTAGATAACCCTTGGATATTCAATGTGCTGTGAGCAGATAGCATTAAAATGTATATGCAGTTGCACTGGACGCACACTGGACTTCAGTTCCAATACCCCACAAAATCAGAATTCGAACGTAAGAGAAGCAGTCTCTGGGACAAGCTGTGACAACCTCCAAAAATCGCTGTATAAAAATGAGTTCTTTAGTAAGAGATATCATTAGCAGCCGTGGCAGCACCTTCCTTAATCAGTACATTGAGAGTGGTATGAGCTCCCAGCGTCGCGCCCGGACTTGTATAGTGCGGTGACGTCACAGAATCCCGCCAGTCTCTGATTGGCTTCATCTCTGCACATGTCATGCAGGCTATGCCCTTCTTCCTCCCAGAGTTCTTTGCCCCATGTAACGCCATGTGCTCGCAGCCATTTTATCAATCAAAAGCACACTTCGTTCACGCAAAGTACCCCAAACTTCGACTTCGTTCCGAACCGAAGTTTTCCTGAAATTCTAAACTAATTCCACTTCGTTAGAATCAATTTGCCCATCTCTACTGACAGGTCTGCACTGTACTGATCTCTATTATATCATTGATCTGGGGAACACTGATAGAAATCCCCTTTGTGGACAAGTGAGAGAAAAAAAGTAAAAACGCAAACATGAAAAATAAACATGTAGAATGCCCTTTTCCCCTTTACAACAACCAATCGCCCCAAAAAAGATCAAAATAAAGTTTACATATTTGGTATTGCCACGTGCGTAATGACCCACCCTATGAATCTGTCATATTAATTGATTTACATAGTGAACACTGTAAAAATTCACTAAATTTAAAATTTTGTTTATCCCACAGTACATAAAATGGAATAAAAAGAGATTCAAAACGTTAAAGTGGCACCAATTAAAACGACAGTTCATACTGCAAAAAAGCCTTTACATAGCTCTGTATAAAGAAAAATTAAAGTTATGCCTATCAGAAGATAGCGATGCATACATATTATTTTACACAATGCAAACACTTTTTTTTTTCTTTTTTTTTTTTTAAAGCTCGTCAATAGTGATGAGCGATTACGTTGACTATCGTCATCGGGTCGAAAGTCGATATCGGCAATTATCAAGACGATTTCCGATAGTCGATAAGATTAAAGCCGATGACCATTAAAGTCTATGGGAGGGGAAAAACCTTATTTTACCCCAAAAACGGGGCTGGAGAAGCTGGAATTAACATCCAAAAGTCAAATGGATCGTGTAATTTTGGGAAAACCACTTGGGTTTAAAAGCCACAGAAAAAAAAATCACATTCACTACCCCTGTCTTGTACCACAGCATGACCTTAAAACCTGTGACCCACAAAAAAAAAAGTGCCAAAAAGGCAGTATTATTTAAACCAATTTTATTTAAAGGGAAATTGACTACCCCCTGTCTGGAACGCAGCTGCCCCTTAAACCTTGTCTGACCCCAAATTTTAAAAAAAGTCCCCGGAAAAGGGGTCTTTAAACCACCTTTTGTTTAATGGACATTGCTTACCGTATGGGTAACCACATTGTTCAAGTCTTCCGTACCTCCCTTGTACAAATTCGGGAATTTTGTAATCAGCTATTTTGAAATGAAATTTTTTTTGTAGTTTAATTCTGAAAAAACATTTTTAAAATAGGGGGAATCCCACCAGTCGTTTCATATTAAAGGGGTTGTTTACTACGGGAATTTGTAGCTATTTAAAATCTTGAAAAAAATAAGTCATTTTTGCAATATGTGTCCATTACAGGTTCCTACCTTTTCCGGTTTTTTGACAGCACCTCATGCCCCCCTTTTAAGGAAAAAAATTTTTTTAAAAAAATTTTTAAAAAAAATTTTTTTCTGTTTAAGAAAACCCCAAAAAAAAAATTTTTTAAAATTTTAAGGGAAAAAATTTTTTTTTTGGGTTAAAAGCTGCATTTCAAGCAGCATGCCCCAAAAAAATTATAAAAATGCCTTCTCAGCCACTTTTAAAAAAATTGTGATGGAGAAATGCCACTTAGAAGCCGCATTTCTTTTCCCAAAGGGACCTAATTTTAGCTGTTCTCGCAGCAACATGACCCCAAAAACCATTGACAAGCGAAAAATTCAAAAGAAAAAGGGGAAAAAAGGGAAATACGGTTTTATCAGAACCTTGGTGTCTTTTACAGTTCCAACCGCAAAACCGAAAAATGACTTTTGGGAACTGAGAATAAAATTTGCAGAGAGAAATAATCTTTTTAATTTTTTTTTTTTAAATAGGCCCATTTCGTTTGAAGAGGAATGTGAAGTAGACCGGCAATTAATCGGGTGCCCTCGGAAATTTGGGGGCCACAAAAATCATCAGAGACCCATCCCTATTCATCTTGATAAAAGTCAAATGACCCCAATTATCTGTGGAAACCGAATGTTTTGTCTGTAATGATCCTCCCACTGGCTGGGGGTCCCCTCAGATATGACACTGGTCTGGAGGACAACCCTCTAGACGTGGCGGTGAGCTGGGCATTCATCCATTTTTGGATCCCCCGAAAGTCAATTGGGCCGGAAACATCCAAAAAACCCATCGGTATTGAGAGCAGATAGTCATGAAAACATGATTTTATGCTGGTCTCTGGTTGGGGTTTATGTGTTCCCTGCATTACATGCGTTGGGTGAGGTGGTAAAAAAAAGATTCCCAGAGGTCCCCCTTAGGCCTCCCCCACATTCCCTGCTGCTGCCGCTGCGGCTACTTGGCATTATGCTTAAACGTCGCTGACGTTGTTCCCCCGTGACCTTTGAAAAAAAAAAAAGTGAAGCAGACGAAAAAGAGTCTCCATTTCCTGCATTTTACGCTCTATTTGGGTGGGTGGAAGGAAAGGCTGAATTTTGTTTTGTACCGGGGGTCCAGGGGGGGCCCCCAGTAATGTTGTTCATTTTTGGCCTTATGCGAAGTTCTGTTGGAGGAAATGGGCACCCAGCACCCTGTGGAGAAGAGCCTTGATTCCCCCCGCTCTGGGTCGAGGGGCATAGCAAATGATTTTCCCTCATCTTCTTCTCCCACCTCAAATTGCCCCAACCTTTTTCCCAAAGGCAGGAACGTCGGGTCAGGAAAACCTCTTCCTCCCCCGCTTAAACAGCCCTGACTTTGCCTCAGATGATGCCCCCTGGAGCTGTGCGCCGCCTTGAAGCCCTGGCCCCGAACCATGCTAAGAAACAATAAAATTATAAAACCTGTTTGGCCTTGGGGTTTCGAGGGGAGAGAGGCTCCGTGTCCGCTCTGTGTCCGTTTCCTCCGTCGCTGGGGGGACCTGTTGTTTCAGGTGTCCAATGATCGTTCCGAACTAAGATCACCAAATAGTCATGCTGAAAAGGGCATTGTCCGAATGCCATTTTTGGGGCTTCTTCAAAGCTGGCAAGGATGGTGCAGAGCTTTCTTTCCACTCTGGGTGTCAACACCCCAAGGCCCGCCCGTTGTTTGTAGGATGTGCATTTCGTACTGCGTAAATGGCATTGGTTTTTGGCTGCCACAATCGCTGGAGTTGGAGGGTGGAATTCAGCTTTTTGCCACGTCAAAATGAGCGGTTGACGGGGGGCCCCGCTGCGTGAAGCAACAGGGGGCGAAGAGGGTTCAAAGGGGAAGTGCGAATCAGATCTCGGCCTTTTTCAGCAGGCTTCCAGCCCCCGGGGTAGCGCTTTTAAAAATTTCGGGGGACGCCCCAAGGTTCATGACATGTCCCAGGAGGGATGTGCCTCCAGCTACCGTCAAAGGGCAGCCAGAGTTTTGAACATTTTCCCCAAACCACCTTCCGCACAGGTTTTGTCCCCCGCCAGTGCTCGGTCTCGTTGCGGAGCCGTCCAAGCCCTGCCCTGTGTGTGGCTTTTCCCCAAAACAGATTAATTTAAACACGCCCTGGTTTCTCTGGGCCGTGATACACCAGAGGACCGGGGGGGGAAAAAACCCTTTGCACCACCCCTCCCGGTTTTGGGAAGAGCGTCCCCCGAGCCGGAGAGCCACCGTCCCCAAACCAGGACATCCACCAGCTCCCCATGGTTGTCACAAAATATGCGGCCTTTGGGCCCGTGCTTACTAGCCATGTGTCGGTGGTCAGATGACTTTGGGGACCGGGATGCGACAACGCCTTAAAATTTTAGATGACACGTGGCTGCCCCAGGGCGGGGGAGGCTTTTCTGGAAAAGAAATGTCTGTGGCTTTGGTTTTTGGGGGCGTCAAGGGCCATAAATGGCGGAACCATTGTTCCACTAGATGAAAAGGAAAACATTTCAAGGCCAAAAGCCTGGCAATGCGACATTCGGGTTTTGGGGCCGGGGGGAGGGTTTGGGGGTTTTAAAGTGTTTCTTCTGCCCCCAAAACCCTTTAAAAGACAGAAGGCGGCTGCTAGAGGGCTGGTGGGGTCCCAGGTCATCAAATGGGGGAAGGAGGATGGGTCTCTGGTGGTGTGGTGGTACTCGGGCGACGGTGGGGCTGAGCGGAGGTGATCCCCGTCATGCCTGAGAGAATGGGCAGCTGAGGAATGCTTTTTGGTGGCGGAGGTTTGGGGGGGGACGGAGGGTGTGATGTGGTTGGGGGCCCCGGCTTTTGGTGTGGCTTTTTTTGGCCAAATGTTGCCTCCATTTTTAAATCATGCATTTCCCCTGAGTGACTAGTATGTTGTGGTGGTTAAAAAACTCAGATTCTTGCCCCTATTTTGCGTTTAAGTAAAGGGGGCATTGAAAACGTGGGGGAATCAGAGGCTTTCTCGAAAAGGCCCCCGGCTTGGAAATCGGCCTTTTTGATGGCGATAAGCGAGGAGCGGTGTTTCCTGAGTGGGTGTGGAATCATTTCAGCAGACTTGCGACCCCTCTCCCCTTTTTTAGGGGGGCCCTCTGACACTACCAAATCTTCCCCCTCATCCTGATGAAGCGATCGCAAGCAAATTCTGCGAAAAACCACGTTTGGGTCCGCAATGTCTCATCATTTCAACACAGGTGACTTCGTCGTTGACTTCTGATCCCGGAGCTGCGGGTACAAGCAAGAGGCATTGCAAAGGGTTGCCGACCCCCAGGTTTTTGCCCATTTTAGCGGCTTCCTTTCCCCTGATGGCATCAGTAACTGGGGTCAGAGCAGACAAAAATTTTTTTTTTGGGTCTTGTCTTTTAAAATGCCTTCTGACCCCCAACCCCTTTTTGTCATCAAAGAGGGCTTCAGAAAATGGATTACTAGGGTGGGTACACGAGTTGACATTTTGGGCTTCCTTCGCTTCTGTTGGACTGTGCTGATGAATTTTTGGCCGTGACTGGGAGGACGGGAGGTAAGGGCTGCTGGTGCAGGGTTTCATGAACCATGAAGAACAGATTGGCGACGCTGTTCTTACTGGATTTACGGGCCCTGACCCAGCGATGCAGGGCCCGACGGGCCTGGAACCCACAATCCGTTGCTTGGTGTTGTCGCCGCACTGGGAAGAAGCACTTTCTCTCATACCTTACCTGCTAACCTCTCTTTGCTCGCTTAAACCCCCTGTTTTTTCTCCATTTCAGAAGATAAAAATTTAAGAAAGGGATTTGGGAAGATTTTTATTGGGAAAGCGGCAAATCACGTTTTTTCTTAAACCCTCTAATTTCCTACAGCCAACTAGGATTGGAAACTGAATTGTTTTAGGGAAAACCTGGGAAAATGGGGTCTGGTGGAAAAACCGTAAGACAAATCAAAAGTGTTCTTCCTTCCCAAGTCCCAAAGGGGTTTAAAAAATGCCCCGTAGGGGTGGAAATTTTTAGTTTTCAACAAAATATCAAACAAGTGCCCCCCAAAACTGAGATTTAAACGAGGCAATAAACTTTTCTGAAGTTACACGATGAGAAATTGGTTTTTGCAGCAAAGACAAACGGAACAGTTGCTAGAAAAATTTTTCTGTCAGAAATTTTCGAAACGTGGCTATTGAAAAAAATTTGGGCCTTTTTACCACGTGCAATACAGCTATTTAAAAATTATTTTGGATAAAAAACGGTGGTTTATGCACCCCTTTAAATACACCTCGGGACTACAAAATTTTTTGTATTAAAATTTTAAATACAAGGTGGTATATGAACAAAACTGGGCGCACCAAAGAAAAAAAAAAACACCATTTGAAAGGATTTTGATAATAAAGGTGGTTTTTGCACCTATGAAAGGGCACCTGCAAATTATAGCAAATTTTGTTGGTATTTCCTACAAGATGGGTCTTTTAACAAGTGGGTGCACCCAAAGTGAACTAAACCTAATAAATTGTGTACGGATAATAAAAAATGGTTTTTGCACCCCAAAATACACTGCGGTTTACTATAACTTCTTTCTTTTTAAGAACAAAAGGGGGTTTTGAACAAAAATGAAAATGTGCCGAAGGGGAAAAAAAACCCAATTAAACGGGGAAGATAATAAAAAAGGGGAGTTTTGTACCTATCAAATACCCTGCAGTTTCTAGAAAAGATTGGGTATCCTAAATAAGTCAGGATGACAAAAAACAAACTATTTTTACCAAAAAAATGTTAATAAAAACCCCCTTTCAATGCGAGTTGGGCGCACAATTATCCCTTCCTTTTAAAAGCCTGCCGTCTGTCTGTGTTCCCCCCCCCCCCCCCCCCTCCACCCGGGCGACGGGGGCAAGCTTTTTAAAATTCTCAGCCCAAGTAAATAGAAACTGAAGATCTTAATCTCCTAGTTCTAAATTTCACATAAAACTTTTTTTAAAAAATTTCCTTATGTTTTAAAGACCAACACGTCCTCTTTATTAAACTCAACCTGATAAAAAGGGGGGTTTTTTTTTTTAAATTCATTATTTCACCAAAATCAAACCAAAAACCCCATTATGAGGTTCCCCCCCCCCCCCCCCCCCCCCCCCCAAAATTTTTTGGGGGTTGGGCCGGCAAAATGAAAAGGAAAACGCCGAAAATGGCGGGATATAATAGATTATGGGAGATTTTAACCCCAAATTATCGCGTGTCGAAAAAATCGATTAACATAAAAACCGTTTCCGATTCAATTTTTCGAAAAAAATAATCGTTTTAACATACTCTCAAAATAAAAAAAAAATTTTCTTTGACAAAAAAAGTAAAACTAAAATTTTCACACTCTGCCGGTGAGTGCTGTTAAAAAAAAAAAAACTACTAGGATTGCTATTTTCTCACAAAGCCCTTTTTTAAAAAAAGATTAAAAACTATAAAAAAAAATTTTACCAATAAAGACATAACTTCGCAAACAAAAATTTGCTGAAAAGACCACGTTGGATCTGCATGAATCATCAGCACAGCACAGGTGACTTCCTCGTCCTGACTTTACACCTGGAGTGGGGCTACAAGCCCCAGGCACTGAAGGTGTTGCCGACCACTGGGATTTGTGCCCACGACCGCTTCCTTCTCCTCCCTGAGCGAGGAGCGATTGGGGCATCGAGCGCCAAATTAAAACCTCTTTGCCCCTTTATCTTTGAAAAAGCCTTCTGACCCCCACCCCTTTTGTCATTAAATAGGTCTTCAGAAAATGGATTATCCACAGTGGTGGGTATACGAGTTGACATTTGCTCTGCCTTCGCTTCAGGTTGGACGGATGCTGACGATGATGATTACGACATTTGTGGCCATGACTGGAAGGACAAGGAGGTAAAACCGAAGAGTGCAGGTTGTGTTAACCACTGAAGAACAGATTGGCAATGCTTTTCATTACTGAGATTCACAGGGAACCAACCCAGCGATGTCAGGCCTGATGTGCTGGCTTGAGTGTTGTCCACAGCAGTGGAAGGAGCACCTTCTCTCTTACCTCTAGCTCCATGTTCTACACTACTCTTTGCTTGCTTACAACCTGTAGTTCGCTCCATTTTTAGAAAGATAAAAATTTTAAAGGTATAGAAGAGTTTTTCACAGTCTCTTATTGAGAAACTGTACTGCAAAGATGGAAAATCATAGGTATTCTTAAATCCCTCTAATTTCCAATGGCCAACTAGGATTATAAACAGAATTGTTTCTATTAAATATCTGTGAAATGCGGTCTGGTGGAAGAACCGTAACACCAAATCAACAGTGTTCTTCCTTCAGTCCCTGATATTTACAACTGCCCAGTAGGACTAGCAATTGATAGTTTTCAACAAACTGTTGTACAAGTGCGCTATTTGCGCAAAACTGAGACATACGTAGTGCAATATAGAACTATTGAACAGTTATACGGATGAGATATGGCGGTTTTACAATGCTGACAACAGACACTAGTAAAAATTAAATATTTGTAACCAAATTTGCGTACAAGGCGGCTACTTGCGTAAAAGTGAGTTGCACGGAGTGCAATATACAACTATTGAAAAGTTATACGGATGAGATATGGCGGTTTTACAATGCTGACAACAGGCACCAGTTACTATAAAATATCTGTAACCAAATTTGCGTACAAGGGGGCTATTTGCGACACACTGGGATGCACAGACACCAATAGAACTGCAAAAGCAAAAGGGACAATTTCACCTAAGTTGGGATGTCTGCTGGCCAAAAAGTGGTAAAAGAACATTGCTATTTCAATGCGAGTTCAGGACAGGACAGGCTGGGCTGCACATCATTCCCCCCCCCCCCCTCTCTGCAGCTGCACACAGCACTAGATGTCTTTACATGTCTCTCTCTAACAAAATAAGAACTAAAATTCTCTAAAGTAGCTATATCCTAAACTTCACAGCTACAAGGATGGTTTCTGTATAAAAAAAAAAGACTGTCTCTGAGCTGTGACAACAGGTATTGGGACAGGCAGTGAGACGTGTTGCTCTGTAGTGAGATAGTGTAGGAATGAGACTGATCAGGAAATGCAGTCGTATGCATAAAAAAAGGTCATGTGATTTTTACAGCCAATGAGATCCATACACTGCCCACAGCTGACGTTGTATACTCACCTCACCCCCTTCTATGCTCTGAGCTGATTGGCTGGCCGCCAAAATTACAGGAAATGCCGGAAAAGGCACGATAGTAAATGTGATAATGATTTTCATGGAAACTATCGCATCATCAAAAAATTCCAATAAACGTAAAAACCGTGCCGATTTCAACTTTTGTCGATAGTATCGCTCATTCCTAGTGGTGGTCCAACCTGCCGCAGCAGAAGCACCCAGTGGCATGCCTCCCATTTCAGGCAGTCAAGGCTCCACCACCTCTGTCGAAGGGGAGTTGTCTGTCTTTCCATCATCTACCGGTCCAGATGCTCCTGCTCCTCGCCACTCTTGGCGCCAGCAGTCATTCACCGAGACAGTTGCCAAGAGACAGCAGTATGCGTCTAGCCATCATAAGGCGAAGCAGCTGATCGTGCTCCTGTCCAAGTTGGTGGTACTGCAGTTCCTGCCTTTTGAAGTGGTGGACTTTGCACCATTCCAACCACATTGTGTCATCAAAGAGGTCTTCAGAATATTGATTATAGAAGTAGATCTTATCATGGGTGACAATCTTGGCCCGTGTTTGCTTTAGGTTGTACTGATGACGATAACGATGATGACATTTGTGGCAGTGACTGAGAGGAAGATGAGGTAAAACCGTTGGATGCCGGGTGTTTTAACCACTGAAGGACAGATTGGCGACGCTCTTCAGTACTGAGATTCATAGGGAACTGACCAAGAAATGACAGGCCTGACCATCCTGCAACCGATAATGTGCTTGCTGGTGTGTTGCCTTATCTTATATCTCTAACTCCACGTTCTATACCCCTCCTTGCTCGCTTACCACCTCTAGTTCTCTCCATGTTCAAAAAGATAAATATTAAAAAGGTAAAGATTTGGTAATGGTCTTCTATGCAAGAACTCTACCACCAACACTGGAAAACTGAACTTTACTACAATCACAATACCTTGCAGCAAGCAAACAGTATTTGAAATAGATTTCTTTCTATGGGAGATTTGGTAATGGTCTCTTATGGAAGAACTCCACAACAAACACTGGAAAAATGAATTTATCTTAAATCACAATAATTTGGAGCAAGCAACCAATATTTTAAATAGATTTCTTTCTATTGGAGATTTGCTAGTTGTATAATGTTGTACTGTGTTAGCCAGAGAAAGTAGTAGAAGAGTGAAGAAATCGGGTATCTTTTAGAGGCTAACTGAATATATTTGATGGTGAGCTTTCGAGAGTACTAGCTCCCTTCTTTAGACATGGTGTTATACAACAAATTGAAAATTCACAGACTTTTTAAATGTCGTGTCGAGCGCCACTTGCGTGTCGAACGCAAATTTTACTCAAACGAACCGTAAAAAGCTCGGTTCAGCTCAAGTTCTAAAAAATCAAGTTCGAACTTAATTTTTCTCGAACGGTTCGCTCAACACTAGCGGTGTTCTTGCAATTTCCTTTATGTTGGTGAAACAACTTTTGATCCAAAGACTAGGCTTAATAATCACAGATATTTGTGTATAAAAAGTCTGTGAATTTTCAGTTTGTTGTATAACACCATGTCTGAAAAAGGGAGCTAGTACTCTCGAAAGCTCACCATCAAATGTATTCAGTTAGCCTCTAAAAGGTATCGCCTGATTTCTTCACTCTTCTATAGTGTTGAGCGATTATAATCGACAAAGTTGAAATCGGCACGGTTTTTATGTTGATCGGAATTTTCCGATCACGCGATAATTTAGGTGAGAATCTGCGCATAATCTATTAATATCGCGCCATTTTCGGCACTTCCTGTCATTTTGGCGGCCAGCAAATCAGCTTAGAGAATAGAGCAAGGTGAGCTGGGTGTGTGACGTCATGACTGATATGTATGGTTGTGATTGGCTGGAAAAATCACATGACCTCGTTTACATGAACAGCCCTTCCTGTTCAGCATCAGTGTTTCTGTGTCTCTTTAAGAGAAGGGAAGTATGTCAGCTTTCTCCTCAATACAGCTCAGCGACACAGTTCTCTTTGTTCACAGAGACAACTATGCTTTTAGCTGTGAACATTAGAACACCGAGTAGAGAATTTTAGTTTTTAGTTAGTGAGACTTTGAAAGAAGCATCTAGCGCTGCACAGCCGAGGGGAGGGGTGGAGGGAGTTTGGGCTAACACAGGCAGACTTTTGAAAGGAGAGTGTATATTGTGCAGTCTAGACTGCTTTGAATCTGCACTGAAATGGCTTTTTATTACCAGTTTTGGTGAGATAGAAACCTTTATTTTGTGCTCCTTTACTTTATATTAGGAAAAGAACTTTTGTAGTAACTGCAGTGTATTTGATAGGTGCAAACCCACCTTTTATTACCATACACAATTTAATTTAGGTTTTTTTTTTTCACTTTTGCAGCCCAGGTTTGTTCAAAAGACCCACTTTGTACTTAAAAATAGGATACAGAACTTTTCTAGTCACCGCAGGTGTATTTCCTAGGTGCAAAAACCACCTTTTATTATCCTTACACAATTTAAATAGGTTATTTTCACTTTGGCGCAGGCCATTTTTGTTGAAAGACCCTTCTTGTACTTATATTACCATACAGAAATTTGCTAGTAATTGCTGTTGTATTTCATAGGTGCAAAAAACCACCTCTTATTATCAGTACACAATTAATTACGTGCTTTTCACTTTGCCGCAGCCCATTTTTTGTTCAAAGACCCACTTTGTACTTACAATAGGATACAAAACTTTTCTACCCAAACCGCGGGTGTATTTCATAGGTGCAAAACCACCTTTATTATCCGTATACATTTCAAATAGGTGTATTTTTTTACATTGGTGCGGCCCAATTTTGTTCATAGAGCCATCTTGTACTTAAATTTGAATACAGAAATTTCGCAGTTACTGTTGGTGTATTCATTGGTGTAAAAAACACCGTTTGTTATCTGTATAACTTTTAAATAGCTGTATTGCACGTGGTGCGGCCCTAGTTTTTTTTCAAATAGCCACGTTGTACGACAATTCTGATAGAAAAAATTTCTAGCAACTGTTCCCGTTTGTCATTCCCTGAAAAAAACGCAAATTTTTCTCATCCGTGTAACTTCTGAATAGTTTTATTGCACTCGTTGAATCTATTTGGCGCAGAAAGCGCACTTGTATAATAGTTTGTTGAAAACTATCAATTCCTAGTCCTACGGGGCATTTTGTAAATCCCTGGGACTGAAGGAAGAACACTGTTGTTTTTTGTCTTACGTTATTCCCCCAGACCGCATTTCACAGGTATTCGCTAGAAACATTTCAGTTTCTAATCCTAGTTGGCTGTAGGAAATTAGAGGATTTAAGAATAGCTGTGATTTGCCATCTTTAATAAGAGACTGTCAAAAACTCTTCCATACTTTCTTAAATTTCTATCTTTCTGAACATGGAGCGAATGCAGGTGGTAAGCGAGCAAGGAGGGGTGTAGGACATGAAGGTAGAGGTACGAGAGAAGGTGCTTCTTCCAGTGCTGGCGACAACACGCAAGCCAGCGTATTGTCGGTTGCAGAACCGTCAGGCCTGTCATCGCTGGTTCAGGGCCCTGGGAATCTCAGTAACGAACAGCGTCGCCAATCGGTTCTGCAGTGGTTAATGCAACATGCATCCAGCAGTCTTACCTCCTCGTCCTCCCATTCACGGTCACAAATGTCGTCATCAGCATCCGTCCAACATGAAGCAGCCCAAATGTCAACTCGTGTATCCACCACTGTGGATAATCCATTTTCTGAAGACCTCTTTGATGACAAAATGCGGATTGGGGTCCCGAAGGCATGTTTAAAAGATTTAAGAGGCCAAAGAGGATGATTTTGTCTGCTGACGCCCAGTTATGATGCCATCAGAGAAGGAGAAGGAAGCCGTCAATCGGCAAAAATCCCAGGCGGTCGGGCAACGCCTTGCAGTACCTGTTGCTTGTAGCCCGCAGCTCCTGGATGCAGAATGTCAGGATGACAAAGTCACCTGTGTTGATGATGATGATGATGACATTGCGGATCCAACGTGGTCTATTCAGCAGAATTTGCTTGCGAGCGCTTCATCACTGGACGAGGAGGAAGATGATGGTTAGTGTCAGTAGGGTCCCGCCGCCCTCAAAAAGGAGAGGGGGGGTTGCAGAAGTCCGCTGAGATGATTCCGCCAGCCACAGATCAGCGGAAAAAACTGCTCCTCGCTTATCGCCGTCGAAAAAGGTCCAGGGGCCTCTCAATCTGGGCCTTTTTCGAGCAAGCCTCTGATTCACCAGCGATGTCATATTCCCCCTTTGCCGTTAAACGCATCAGTAGAGCAAGAATCTAGGTGTTGAACCACCACTAACATTCTAGTCACATGCAGCAAATGCACGAGTTTTAAATGGAAGCAACATTTGGCAAAAAAGGCCACACTGATGCCGGGCTTCCAACCACTGTCACACCTTCTCTGTCTCCGCCTCCTCCCCACCACCACCAAGCGTTCCTCCCGCTGCCCATGTCTCTCAGTCATGATTAGGGATCAGCCTCCGCTTCAGCCTCCACCGTCGCACCGAGCCCCAGCACCACCAGAGACCCATCCTACCCCTTCTCCTTCCACCATTTTGATGACCTGCATGCCGTACAGCGGCCAGTTCTAGCAGCCCGCCTTCTGTTTAACAAGGTTTGGGGACAGAAAAAACACTTTAACCCAAACCAACACAAAACCAAAAGCCTGAAAAGTCGGCATTTGCCAGGCTTTGGCCTTGGAAATGTTGCCTTTCCATCTGGTGGACACAGATGGGTTCCGCCACAATCATGGCCCTTGCCTGCCCCCAATCCAAATGCCGAGCAGGCATTTCTTTGCCAGAAAAGCGTTCCTGCCTGGCCAGCCACGTGTCATCTAAAATTTCAAGCGCATTGTCTGCATCTGTCTGGAAAAATCCATCTGACCACCTACACATGGACTAGTAAGCACGGCCAAGGCTGCTATATCTGTGAAAGCTCACTGGGTGAGCTGGGTGGATGTCTCTGGTGGTGACGGTGGCTCTCGGGCTCGGCGCATGCTCTTCACAACCGCAGGGAGGGTGCAGGGTTCTTCCCCCAAGGTCCTCTGGTGGCATCACATGCCCAGAGAAACCAGGCCGTGTTGAAATTAATCTGTCTTGGAGACCGTCCACACACAGGTCAGGAGCTGTGGACGGCTCTCCGCAATGAGACCGAGCGCTGGCTGGGTGCCAAGAACCTTGTGCCAGGCAAGGTGGTGTGCGATAACTGTCGAAATCTGCTGGCCGTCCTTAAGAATGGTAAGCTGGAGCACATCCCTTGCCTGGTACATGTCATGAACCTTGTCGTCCAGAAATTTCTAAAGCACTACCCGGGTCTGGACTGCCTGCTGAGGAAGGCTCGAGGTCTGAGTTCGCACTTCCACCGTTCGCATCCTGCTTTGTCCCGCCTGGCTGCGTTGACGCGTCAGCTCGGCATCCCCGTCAACCGTCTCATTGTTTACCTGGAAACATGCTGGAATTCCACCCTCCACATGCTCCAGCGATTGTGGGAGCAGCACAATGCCAATACGCAGTACGAAGTGACACATGGCCTGACAAAACAGCAAAAATGAACTTCTAATCTAACTAAAAGCTTTTTCTGTCTAAAATCGCTGAGAAATCGTGTGCCTGCATGCATGCAAGCAACCAAGCAGACAGAGAGCAGTGCGTTCAGTACAGAGAGTGAACTGGAAATGGCATTCACAAGGAAATACAGTGAAATACATTAACAGGGTCATGTAATTTTAGCAGCCAATGAAATCCCTACACCCTTAATGATGACGTTTTTGACACTCCTCTGTGCTGCGCACTGATTGATCGCCAAGAGTGCAGGAATCAGCTAAAAGTGAAACTAAAAATGTCGTGTCGCGTGCCACTTGCGTGACGAACGTAAATTTTATTCAAACGAACAGTAAAAAGCTCAGTTTAGCTCAAGTTCTAAAAAATCAAGGAGTTTGAACTTAATTTTTCTTGAACGGTTCACTCAACACTAGCGGTGTTCTTGCAATTTCATTTATGTTGGTGAAACTACTTTTGATCCCAAGACTAGGCTTAATAATCACAGATATTTGATCTGAAAATGTAGACTGGTTTTACCTGTTTCCAAGCATTTCTGTAAGGTGGGCCATAATGAATGGGATCTAAGATGTATGGTGGTTGACCATGTACCTTTACCGAAATGTGGTGGAGATCGTAAGATTCTCTTGAAGAATAAAGAATTGTAGTGGATTTTTAAAACTAATGCATTGGGTCCAAATGGATTAAATATCAATTATAAGGTGTCCTCTCATGTTCAGATGAGCTTTCCCCTTTTCCATTTCTTTCCATCTTTGTATTTTAAGCATGATATTTATTCATATGTTTATTATTTTTTTTTCTATTTTTTTCAGACTCTGTACCTTATATTGAGAACACTCCAGGACGAAACCTATGTCGTTTTAACAATTTTTTTACCAGCTATTCTTCAATTAAACCTGTTTATTTTTTGGGAGATATTATTTGTGGTGTTCTTTCATCATGTTTTGCATGTCTTCTATTTGTTATTTTATTTCTTTAGTTGCTTTTTCAGCTCTGCGATGGTCATTATTTAAGGTGTGGAGACACTATTGGGACTAGGCAGGTCTAACAGGTTTGCAGTGCTGAGCTTCTGGTGTCTCGCTACGAGAGACTTGCGCTCAGCACACCTATATACCAATTTGTTGCTCACACTTTATGGGTAACTTTTTGGCACGTTGTCTATTTAATCTTTCCAATTATGCCCCAGACCTCTTAAATCAACAGTTTTATGTGTTATTCAGAGTATTTGGGGCCCCCCCCCCCTCACCCTTTTTTATTGATAATAACAGGCCATTCTATCTTTGTTAGGTGGATTATTTATTCTTTTTTCCACTATGGCCACAGCTGTCTTTAATGTTTTCAGTGTGCATGTCCTGATGACGTCTAATCAACTGCTCTTGTTTCTATGGACGCTTAGTGGGGAGCTCTGTACATGCGCAGTGGAAGCGTCGCTATAGACGCTTTTGACTGCCTCTCCCTTACTGTTAGACTTGCTGCTTACATTTCTGATCATGCGCAATACATGGTGAAGGACGCCATGCTGATTCTCCGTATGTACAGCTGTGTTTTTTTACTTATATTAGGTGAGCGAATCTGGTTCCCGTCCCCTTATTTACATTATTTTAATTGTGTCTATTATTGGTAACGTTATTTGTATTTAATGTTGTCTCATAACATAAAGCACTGTTTACACTGATTTTGTGTGATTTGATTATTGATTAAGTTTTATGTTTTTATTTTTACGTTTTATTGATTGTAATTTATTGTGCCTATTTATATCTTGTGAATTATACTGTTTATCAGTTGAAAACGGCTCTGTGAGAGAGCTGAAACGTCGGCTCACACCTTGGGCGACATGTCTGAAAATTGGTGTCCCCGCAGTAAATTTTAGGTGCATTTAATCAGTGTAAAGGGTGACTGAAACTACGATACTTTCAAAAATATGGCGTCTGGTATATACCTTGCATAGTAAACTTAATGCGCCTAGAAAGGGGCATTGCGTCGAAAAAGGCACATTGAGCAATCGCAGTCCATAGCATATCAGTGCTACTATATTTAATGCGCATAAATAGACACATTACAATGTGTCGTGTTTGCTGTATAATGCGCCTAGTGTTGGTATATTACAGTTCATTTAAATCGAGAATATGGCATCGAGTAGTTTTGTCACAACATAGACCATAAAAAACGGCACTTACGTATTGGCACATGTCGTCCCTTGTTTTTTTAACTTCTACCTAAGTGAGTGATGCAACTTTCTCATGGATATTTAAATTTCAGAGCCTTAAGGCTTGTTCACACTCTGTGTTACAAGCGCTTTAAGGATCCGTCTTGGGGTCCGCTCTGTCATGGGAACGCTGCTCCGTGTTCAGCATAGACAGCAGTGAGAATCTCACTAATTGTTTAGATCCGTCTTGGGGACCAACAGAGCGGACCCCAAGCCGGATCCTTAAAGCGCTTGTAACACAGAGTGTAAACTCCGTGTGAACAAGCCCTTATACCTAGCTCCTATTTTTGCTGGCATCTCGCTATTACGAATTAGGAAGTGCTACTCTTTTTTATTTATTTTTTTTTCTCTGTGGACTATCTATCTATCTATCTATACTGTAGAGATCTCTCCTATGATCTATTTATACCCAGGACTGTATTTAGAACAAGGTGGCATCCTCTGTCTATAGGAAAAAAAGTTTCTACATAAACAAAGGGATTCTTTGCTGTAAGAACAGTAAGACTATGGAACTCTCTGCCAGAGGAGCTTGTCATGGCAAATTCACTAACCGAGTTCAAAAAGGGTCTGGATGCATTTCTAGAGTGTAATAATATATCAAGTTATAGTGACTAGGATTCTGGAGAAGGGTTGTGATCCAGGGATATATTCTTACTAACAGATTGGAGTTGAGAAATAATTTTTTACCTAAAATAAGTACAATTACTCTGGATCAACACTCTAGGACAATAGTCTGAACTGGATAGACATCTGTCTTTTTTGGCCTTACTATGTACCTACCTGCAAGTTATAGTAGGTCTCTTTGAGGAGTATGTGTCTGTTTCTATCACATGGTTTACAGTCTCTCTGTACCTGTCCTGTTATTGAGATCTCCAACTGTAAGTACCCTGCCCTGGGAATTGGACAGCCTTTCTTTATCGGACTTCACAGATGTCTGGATTAAAGTACAGGGACTCTGGAAGGCAGAATGTATGCTGCACAAAGATAGGTCTCTTAGTAAGAGGTGGGGAGGAAGCTGTTGTTTCTCATCCATTTATGGCTGTCATTCACTCACTTACCCTGTCCTGCACTACCCAGATAACCCCTTGATTTGAATGGTCATTGCATAATACTTAACGTGGTTTCCTGCTAAAAAGATCTGTAATGATGGGGACAGTAAAAATAAGCACTATTGCAATTGGATTGTATTACCTAAATCATTTAGTATAGCAGCTATTACTTAATCTGTCAGTGTCTACAGCTGGGATCAGACCATACCCCCAGTGCTGTGATTGATTGCCTGATATTTAGGTCAGCCCTGGTAGGGACACGCCACCTGTTTGGGTCTGTGATTGGCTGCCTGCACTCTCTGTTCTTACTCCCCTCTGAGATGTGTAAAAATTAAACTTAAATAGGCTCCCCCAGCCTTCTTTGCAGGTGCTGGCTGTGTCTTTGTAATAAAGGCTACCTGAGCTCTCTATGCTCCTCTCCCAGTGATAGCTCTGAGTGAAGGATCTTGGCAATTACTGAGTCTCTAGCTGTTAGATTCACTCTCCCCACCCATATAACACAGCCTTATACACTCTGCTCCCTTTCTACATCCTGCCTGTTAACAGAGGGGGAAGCAGTTTGCATTTCTCACATTTGTTTAATCAGTTCAGGCTGTATGTATAATTGTTTACACCAACTCAGGTTATCTGGTTACAAGGATTGCTTAAGGAGGGAGGTGACCACCCCCCCTCCCTGCTCCCTCCTTAGTCATCATAATCATTCTGTGTGAGTAGTGAGAGAGAGAGGATGTAACAGCTCTGCAGACCTCCTGAAATGGTCAGTTCTCATGCCTGTTGAGCTCTGACATCCTCTTTTCTATTGCTCACACAGAATGATGATGATGACTAAGAAGGGAGTAGGGAGGGGTTGTGATGATATCACCAGTCTTCAGTGAGAGAAGTCCCGCCTACTTAGAGGAGTGACATGGCTACTCGGACGAGAGACTGGCCCCTGGATTTGAAGCTGTAACACAGAGAGAGGGTGATTAAGGAGGGGGAAAGGGGGGTGTGGTGATATCACCAGTCTTCGTTGAGGGAAGACCCGCCTACTGGGAGGGAGACACGTCTACTGGGAGGAGAGACTCGCCCCTGGATTGGAAGCTGTAAGACAGAGAGAAACAGATGACGTCTGTGAAAGCCTGTGGTGATAAAACCCCATTTATTTCTCCTGTGGTTTTGCTGCAGGGAAATTCAACAATTTCTGTCAGTGCCAGTAGGGGGAGACCTTGTATTCTGACTGGTAGAAGTATGTCTAAAGAGGAAACCTCTTTAATGAAAGATAACATAAATCTAACAAAATTAAAAAAAATTAGGGTATGGCAGTAATGCTGAATGTACATGCACTCTATCTACAATATCTAACTTTATGATGCTACAGATTGCTCAGCTGCATTATTTTTTATAAGCTTGCTAGCAGATACTTTCTGTTAGTGCAAAGGTAGATAGAATTGTGTGCCAAACCTTGCTAAGGACTGTATACGATATAAAAGTTATGGAATTATCAGTTGTCTATCCAATACTTTGAAAGACTAACGTCACATTGACTGTTATGTATATCTTTGAGCTATATGGATTATACAGACGTTCTGGATAATATGAAGTAAAAAATTGAAATACGGCTTATCATTTCTTGGTTTGCAGCGACACATTGGTTGATGAACATGACCGCTGCAGCCAATCAGCGGTTCCAACAGTGACATCCCTGTTGAGATGGTGGAAGATAGCACCGTGCTGGATTCGAGGTGAAGGGGCGAGATGAGCAGAATTTATCTTTATTTTAATAAAGCACTATTAATAGAATCAATATAAAAAATAATTACCGGACAACCCTTTTAACCCCTTCCATGCCCACACGTTCACCGCATAGAATCAGCTGTATATCACAGCTGGCCTCATGCGATGCCACCCAGGACCGGAGCTCCCTCCAGCCGAGGGCAATTAACTCCTTAGCTGCCACAGTCAATCATGGCAGCTATGGGAAAGACAGAGGGAGCTCCCTCTGTCTGCATCAGCATCGCGGCTCTGTGATCACGGCTGCCGATGCTCTTCCTAGCAACCAAGAAGCCTGACAAAGGCTTCCGGGCGACCTGTGACGTTACTATGCCTTGCCAGCTATAATGCATAATAGTACTGCTTTGCATTGTAACAGTGATCTGAAGAGCACTGATACAAGTCCCCTATGGGGACAAGTAAAAGAAAAATGTAAAAAAGTAAAACACAAACACAAGAAAATAAAAATATGTACACCACCCATTCCCATTTAAATCTGTTATATTGTTTAACCTGCACGATGAACGCTGTAAAAAACAGTCACAGAATTGGAATAAAAAGTGATCAAAAAGTCATGTAAACACCAAAGTGGTACCAATAAAAACATCAGTTTATCCTGCAAAAAAGCCCATACACAACTCTGTATATGGAAAAATAAAACAGTTATTGGTATGACATATGGAAGGCTTAGATATATTGGCTATGCAGCACAGTCTCACATGTGCGAGGCTTAGGCTATGTCTACATAGTTTTCCTTTGGATTTTCGATGGTTTCAGTATTTTGAAACCGCCTAGAATACACCACTACACTGTGCTGCACAGACAGCACTGAAAAACCCGTGCTGTAGTTTATACATCACAGGTTTTTTACCAGCACGGCTGGAGTCCCGCAGTTTGCTGTCGGATTCCTGTACATTCAGTTGTACGGGCTAACAGCAAAAACTTAAACAGACTGCAGTTTTTGTGCAAATACATGCCACAAACCGTGGTCCTGCTTAGGACAAACTGCCATCAGATTTCCAAAGTATTTTGTCCTATACTGTGTGCCTAAGATACACTTGCTCAGCAACACAGTAACACAATATAGGCTTGCTTAGACACTCTGGATAAATAGTGCAGCCTAAAATATTATGAGTTTGGATACACTGACTTGTTACCATGGTATCAAACATGAAATATAACGGATAAATAAAATATAATAGATCATTAGTATAATCTGTATTATGATTGCATTAGATTCACCGGCTCAGCAGCACAATACTACATATCATAGGCTTAGATACAGTATATCAGATAGTTAGCACTGTGTGACTTATTAAAGGGTTAGATACCCCAGTTAAGTAATAAACACGAGTGTGAGCGGTGATGCTGCTTCTGACAGCAGTGCATACAAGCTTGGAATAGGGGGCGGGGCCACAAGATGGCTGCTCCCATCAGCTGTTTACTAGACAGTTCTCTCCATAATATGAGTCTGTTTTTAGTCGTCATGCTTCCATAGGTAACTTATTTTATGTTTAGTTATATGTACTTCCTCCTTCTTGAAATATAACTTAATGTACTCAGTGGTGATAGGTCCTTTTAAGGATCAAATAATGCTGCCAGACCATGACCAAATGCGACCACCACATGTGAATCGGTTGTGCACAGGCGCTCTACAGACATATATTACTGCCATACAATCACCATATAGTGGTAGATACTAGGTGCTCTGGAGACAAATAAGTGATTACAGAGCAGTTACATTTAGTGACTCGCAGGAAGTGTTTCCTCTGATTGGAGTTGTTCACTTTCCTTTTTTTCTCAATCTGGCCCAGACCGCTATGATGACTTCTCCCAGCCACAACTCGCCTCTGTAGAATTTACCACACAAACATTTTAGAATCCTCACTTTTCCAGCACCTATATACCTACTGGAGGGGTTTATATACCTCCCTTTCTAATGGGGGTTTATCCAGGAAAACATGGTGATGCCCCATCCCCACAGAAACCCACTTTCCTATGATAGGAAATCTAGATGCTTGCTGTGGGGGATGGGGTGTTACCCATCATTCCTTTATAGGCCCAAATTAGGTAGGTACCGGTACATCTAAAAAAAATTAGAATATCAGGCAAAAGTTTTTTTTTTCAGTAATTCCATTCAAAGGCCATTGAAAAATTTGCCATGCCATCTGCTGGTGTAGGTGCACTGTGATTTATCAACATCAAAGTCAGCGCAGTCATCTACCAGGAAACTTTAGAGCACTTCATGCTTCCCTCTGCCGATAAGCTTTTTGGAAATGGAATTTTCATTTTCCAGCAGGACTTCCTGCCCCACCTGTCCACCCTGACAAAAGTACCAATACCTGGTTTAACACCCACAGTATTACTGTGCTTGATTGGCCAGCAAACTCGCCAGACCTTAACCCCATAGAGAATCTATGGGGTACTGTCAAGAGAAAGATGAAACACCAGACCCACCAATGCAGATGAGCTGCAGGTTACTATCAAAGCAACCTGGGCTTCCATAACACCTCTGCAGTGCCATTGTCTGATCACCTCCATGCCATGCCGCATTAATGCAGTCATTCATCCTAAAGGAGCCCCAACCAAGTACAGTATTGAGTGCATTTACTGTACATACTTTTCATTTGGCCAACATTTCTGTGCTCCGAAATTTTTTTACAGTTGGTCTTATATAATATTCTAATTTTCTGAGATAATGATTTTTGAGTTTTCCTTAGCTGTAAGCCATAATCATCAAGATTAACATAAATAAACACTTGAAAAAGTTCACTCTGTTTGTAATGACTCTATATAATATCTGAGTCTCACTTTTTGAATTGAGTTACTGAAAAATAACTTTTGGCAGATATTCTAATTTATTAAGATGTACCTGTAAGTAGGTTGTTATATAGGTCTTCTCAGTAGGTAGATATGTAAGACCCATTAGCGGGGAGTAGGTACTATTGGTGTATGTGTGTGTGTGATGTATATATATATATATATATATATATATATATATATAATATATATTATATATATATATTAATATTATATATATATATATATATATATTTAATTGTGGCAAAGTGACTACAGGTAGTTGCCTGTCTCTGATACATAGGTTACCTATTATTCCTATAAATTGTATGCACCTCCTTATGTTTAGTCGGTATGCGAGTCTTCCATTCCTCACATGTTAAACATCAAATTAGCAAATGACCAAACTTTTCTGTAGAAAGAGAGAATTTTTATTCCTTATATCATTTATATGAGATAACAACACAGAAAACAGCTTTGTAGAAAATAGAAGATAAGGTGCAATACTTATCACGCATCAGCGAAGTCCCATATTTTCCCATGTTAATTGTGGTAGAGGTATATAGCTGGATGCAAGAGCCGTCCGCAACAACGCCGTGCAACGTTTCGAAGAATGTGAACTTCTTTTCAGCATGAAATTTCTTTCAACTCCTGTGTTGCTAGTGTTGCCAGTAGCTTATACTGCATGCTGTCCCAAAGACTTCAGTGTTGGAAGGAGTGGCTGCTAGAAAACCCCAGAGGTGGGTGTATGCTGAGAACCCTACAGTAGAGGCATGTGAAGTGGGTTTAACATCCCCGATTGGTAAAGAAGTGCCTGTTCGAGAGCAGCTTATAAATTTCTCCCCCAGAGTTTATGGAGGACTAGTAGTAACTGCATCACAGAGGTCGTAAGTTCGAGGTTGGGGCGACCTACAGATGGGTGCCATTTCCAGCCAGGTACCTCCTAAGAGCTATTGATGTTAAAACATGTCTCTCTGGTTTGCAAATGTGAACAACGTCAGTTTTGGTGTGTGAGAGGGCGAACATAAAGTAATAGCCGCTGTTAATGACTGATTCCCATGTATAAAGTGTGTCCTGCCATTCTGCCATAGAGCCTCATAGTGTGTGAATTTGATGTGTGAGCAGGACATAGAGTATCCTCAAGTAGAAGCTGAATAGAACCCCCTTAAGGAGATTAAATAGATGTGAAAAGAACCTCTCCACTAGTGTTGAGCGATTGCGTTTGCTATCGAGATCGATCGAGTAGTACGGGCCGCTAATCGATAAGGTTTTTTCGATAGTGGAGCATCGATTATGCGCGATGACCATTAAAGTCATGGGACGAAGCAACAACACCATTCATTATTACAGCCCAAACAAGTGCTTGGAGAAGCTGTAAATTAAATCCACAACATCAAATGGATACACTCGTAGGCAACACACTTAGGTTATAAAAGTCAAAGAAAAAAAGTCACAGACCATTTACAATCCCCTGTCTTGTACCGACAAGCCAGACCCTTAAACCTGCATCACCACAAATTAAAAGATGACAGAGAGGCAGTATGATTTGAATCCATCATGTTACTTGAACTGACATTGAATATCCCGAGACTGGAAACGCAGCAGGAGCCCCAAACCTGCATGACCCCCACATAAAAAAAGTGCCGAAAAAGAGCTTCATTCACCACCATTTTAGTTTCACTGGAAATTGATCTATACCTGTCCTGGGCCACACATGAGCCCCAAACCTGCATGACCCCCACATTTAAAAAGATAGCCGAAATGAGGATCATTCAACCACCATTTTAGTTTCTCTGGACAGTGTACTATACCAGTCCTGGGCCACAGCATGAAGCCCCAACCGCTGACCCCCACAATCAAAAAGTCCCGAAAAAGGAGTCTTCAACCACCATTTTAGTTTTCACTGGACATTGACTATACCGTCCTGGGCACAGCAATGAGCCCAAAACCTGCATGACCCCCAACATTTAAAAAGTGCCGAAAAAGGAGTCTTGAACCACCATTTAAGTGAACCAGGACATTGACTATGACCTGTCGCTGGCCATCAGCATGAGCCCAAACCTGCAAGACCCCCACATTTAAAAAGTGCCTGGAAAAAGAGTCTATTCAAACCACCATTTATAATCACTGGACATTGAATATACCCTGTCCCTGGGCACAGCATGACCCAGGGCCGGAGTTACAGTGGGTGCGGTGAACGCCCATGCGGCGTACCGACATCTAATAACACGCAGTTAAAATGGCCCTGATGACGCAGCAATAACGAAACTGTCGTCTGAAGCAGAGTTGCGGAAGCGAAGTGTGAGAACTCCAGCCTTCCTCCTGTACACAGATCAATACCCTGGGTAGCGCTTTCCCTCCGTATGAGTGTGACCAATTGAGCTTCACTTGCAATACTGGTGGTTAAGCTCAGTTAACACCCAGTGCCCTTTATCTTGGCAATCTTTTTTTCTCATTTTAACTCAACGTGGGCTGGAGCATGGTCTCTGTACTTTGTTCTCTGCTCCGTGCTCCTTACTCCATGTCCTCTAATAACCTACATCTGGTCAAGTTTTCCTGTACCTCCCTGTACAATTCAAAGGAATTTTTTTAAACAGCTATTTTGTAACATCAAGTTTTTTAGTACTTTAATTCTAAAAAGCACATTTTTAAAAATAGGATGGAATCCCACCATGTCAAGTTTTCTCTTTTTTTCATTGTAATTAAATGGTTGATCTCAATACAGGGATTCGAAAGCTATGTTAAAGATCTTGCAAAAAACAAGTCATTTTGTATGCAATAATGAGAGTCCATTAACATTGTCCCTACCTATTCCTGATTCTGACAGCACCATCACCCTTGAGCCACTCTTGACAATTGTGAAGGACAAAAAGTCTTTAAAAACAACATTTTTTAATAAGCATCTGTAGTATAGCTGCATGTCACAGCAAAATGCCCCCAAAAATCACAAACAAGACCCTTGATCCATACTTTGGTCAATTGTAGAAGAACAAATGTCTGTTAGAAACAACATTGTTTACTTTATAATAGACCTGTAGTATTGCTGTCATTTCAAGCAGCAAGACCCAAAAAATTATAAAAATTTACTTCACAAGCCACTGTTAAAAATTGTTGAGGGATAAATGTCCACTTAGAAGCCACATTTCTGTTTACAAAGGACCCATGATTTTAATGCTGTATCTCACAGCTAACATGACCCCCAAAAAATTATAAATATGACTTCTCTAGCCCACTATTAAAAATCTGTGAGGAAGAAATTTGCACTTAGAAGCCCACATTCTCTGTTCCAAAGGACCAAATTATAAGCTGTATCTCACAGCACACATGACCCCAAAAAATTAATAAATATGACTACTCAGCCAACAATTAAAAAATGGAGGAGAAATGCCCACTTAGAAGTCCACATTTCTTCCAAAGACCATGTATTATTGCTGTATCTCAAACAGCAAATGACCTCACAACCTGTTGACAATCGCCGAAACTTCTAAGAGATAAATTTGAGTAAATGAATACGGTGTTGTCATCGAAACCTTGACTGTCTTTTACAGTCTCCTCACAGCAAAACCAGCAAAATAAAACAGGTTGGAAAAGAGAATAAAAATTGCAGAAGAAATTATCATTTAAAAAAAATTTTCAAGAGGACCGATTTCTGTATGAAAAGGAATTAAGTATACTGACAACTATCAGTGACCTCGGCAATTGGGCGCCACACATCCAGAGATTCATGCCTGATTCATCTTGAATGAAAGTCAATACGTCCACATTATCGTGGAAAGGCAGATGCCGTTTTTGTCTTAATGACTCCCCTCCAGCTGTGGGTCTGAAGGTCCGCTCAAGATAGAACCTGGCTGCTGGAGGACAACACCTCTAATGCGTGACGAGCCAGAGCCGGGCCATTCGTACGTCCATTTTGATACCCAGAAGCTATGGTCCGAACACATGCAAAAAACATCGGTGTTTGGGACTCAGCTAGTCGTGGCACCATGATCTTAAGCTGATCTACTGTGTGTCTTGATCGTGCCCTGCATTGCATGTCGTCGTTGAGGATGGTAAACAAAGATTGTCCAGAGTCCACCCATTAGCTTCTGCCACCTTGCTGCTGCTGCCGCTAACGCGCCTACTTGGCACCTACTGCTGTCCACGTCGCTGATGTTTTCCACCGTGACATTTGGGAACGTGGAAGCAGGAACCCCGCCCAACACAGATGTCTCCATTGATCCTATCAGCAAGGTCTCCATTTCCTGCATTTTACTCTCTATTTGGTGGGTGGAAGGAAAGTGCTCGATTTTTTTTGTTTGTTACCGGGGATCCAGGAGGTGGCCACCCAGTAACTGTTGTTCATATTTGATGGCCTTTAATGCGAGATCATGTTGAGGAAATGGAGCGATCCTAGCACTCAGTGAGAGATGGAGCCTGATTTCCCAAGCCCTGGGGCCCGAGGGGCAATAGCAAACTGATCTTCCTCATCTTCCTCTTCCCGCCTCAAATTCCTCCAACCTCTTCCAAGGCAAGGAAGTCGGTAACATCGTGTCTAAGGAATAACCTCCTCCTGCCTCCTCCTCCTCCTCCGCCTGCCTCCGCAACAAGCTTCAACACAGCCCTCACTTGCCTGAGATGATGCAACCCTGAGAGTTATGCGCCACCATTGCACTACTCTGACCCCGAACCACTGCCTAATGAAAGACCGATGAAATTGTGAACTTCGGCCTTGTGATTTGACGGAGAGAAAGCTCCGTTCCGCATCTGTGTCCGTCTCCTCCTCCGTTCGCTTTCGGACCTGTTGTTTACTAGAGTGTCTCCAAAACGATCGTGTCCAGAACTAAGATCACCACAATGCACATGCTGAAGAAGGGCATTGTCCGCACTGACCCATTTTGTGTGGCTCTTCAAAACTGGCAAGGATGGTCGCAGCAGCTCTTTCACCCTGCCTCCACTCTCGTTTCAACCCCCAGGTCCGTACCAGCTGCTTGTTCGAGGCCATGTTTCACTTCGTAAACAGCGTAATGGCAGTTGCGCTCTGCCAACAATCGCTGGAGCATGTGGAGGTGAATTCCCAGCGTGTTGCCAACATCCCAAAGAACGGTTGACGGGGAGCCAGCTGACGCGTGCAAGCGCAGCCAGGCGGGACAAGCAGGGTGCAACGCGAAAGTGCGAACTCAGACCTCGAGCCTTCTTCAGCAGGCAGTCCAGACCCATGGTAGCGTCTTTAGAAATTTCTGATGACAAGGTTCAAGACATTGCCAGGCAAGGAATGTGCTCCAGCCTACCGATCTTACGAGGGCCACAGATATCGCCCTTATTCGCACACCACCATGCCTGGCAAACAAGGTTCTTGTTCACCCAGCCAGCGCTCACGGTCTCGTTGCTTGAAGAGCCTACACAGCTCCCATGACCTGTGTGTGGACGGTCTCCAACAGATTAATTTCAACATGGCCTGGTGTCTCTGGCCAAAAAACGTGAATGCCACCAAGGACTTGGGGAAAGAAGCCCCAGCACCATCCCTGCGGTTTGTGAAGACCGTGCGCCGAGCCTGAGAGCCACCTCACTCCCCCGAGACATCACCCCGCTCACCCAGTGAGCTGTCACAGAGTATATTGGCGAGCGCCTTGGCCGTGGCTTAACTAGTCCATTCGGTGGTTGAGATGGACTTTTCCGCCACAGAATTGCAGACAAGACGCGCTTTGAAAAATGTTTAGATGACACAGCTGCCAGGGCAGGGACGCTGTTCTGGCAACGAAAATGCCTCTCGGCAGCTGTATTGGGGGCAGCGAGCCATGACGTGGCGAACCCATCTGTGTCCACCAAACGGAAAGGCTACCTTTCCATTGGCCAAAAGCCTGGCAATGCCGACAAAACAGCTTTTGGAGCTTTGGGATGTTGGGTTAAATGTTTCTTCTGTCCCAAACCGGAAGACAGAAGCTGGCTGCTAACTGGCCACTGTACGGCGTGCAGTCGTCCAACTGGCGGAGGAAAGGAGTAGGATGAGAGGTCTCGGTGGTGCTGGTGGTACTCGCGCGACGGTGGAGGCTGAAGCGGAGGCAGATCCCTGATCAAGACTCTGAGAGACATGGGGCACTGAGAAACGCTTGGTGGTGGCGAGGAAGGGGAGGAGGCGAGACAAGGTGTGACAGTGGTTGGAGGCCCGCGTCCGGTCCTGGCCTTTTTTGGCCAAGTGTTCCCTCCATTTCAACTGCATCATTCGCTGGCATAGTGACTAGACATGTAGTGGTGGTTAAACCCTTAAGTTCTTGCCCTTACTTATGCGTTAACGGCAAAGGCATGCTAATGACAGTCGCTGTGAATCAGAGGCTTGCTCAAAGAAGGCCCAGGCTTGAGAGAGCCTGCACCTTATATTGACGGCGATAAGCAGGAGCGGTGTTTGCGCTGACCGTGGCTTGTGGAATCATATCACGGACTTGCTGCACCGACCTCAATCCCATTTTGCGTGGCGGGACCCGTATTTGACACGACACCCATCGTCTCTCCTCGGCCACTGATGAAGCGCTCTCCAGCAAAATCTTGCGGAAAGACCAGGATGGATCCTCAATGTTTGTCATCATCATCATCATCAACACAAGGTTGACATGGTCCCGTCCTGAACTTTCTGCATCCAAAAGCTGCGGGCGTACAAGCAAGGGGCACTTCAAGCGTTGCCAGACCGCGCCGGGATTCTTGCCGATTGCGCGCGTCCTTCACCCCTCTGATGGCATCAGTAACTGGGCGACAGAGCTGAGAACATCATCCTTTTGGCCTTTTTGATCTTTTAACATGCCTACCTGACCCCAACCGCATTTTGTCCTCAAAGAGGGTCTTCAGAAAATGGATTATCCACAGTGGAGTGGGTAAACGAGTTGAATCATTTGGCTGTCTTCATGTTGGAACAGATGCTGATGATGCTGATACGACGATTGTGGACTCATGACTGCGAGGACGAGGATGTAAAGCCTGCTAGACGCAGGTTGCATTAACCACTGAAGGACAGATTGGCGACGATGTTCGTTACTTAGATTCACAGGCCCTACCCAGCGATGACAGGCCTTACGGTCCAGCTTCAACTGACAATCCGCTGCATGCGTGGTTGTCGCCAGCACTGAAGGAAGCAACCTCTTCCTCCAATGTATGCAACCACCGCACCCCTCATTTGCTCGCTTACCACCTGGCATTTTCGCTCCCATTTTTCAGAATATAAAAATCTTTGAGAAGATGTATGGAATAGTTTTCTGGAAAGTCCTATTAAAAGACAGCAAATCACAGCTATTCTCAAATCCTCTAATCAAAACAAAATTGCTGGATTCAAATTTAACTGCACAGGTTCTATTCAACAATCTGACTGGCAAAAGTACCAAAAAACACGATCTGTTAATGTTTTGATAAAATAAACTGTATTTTTTGCACCTTTCAATTCAACCATGTGGTGAATATAGATTCGCTGTTTAAATATTTTACGTAGATGCTGCGTCAATGAACAGAGCAGGGTGCGCCAAAGATCAAAAAACAACTTAACTCGGTTATGTTTTGATATAAATAAACAGTATTTTTGCAACCTTTCAATCACCTAGTGGTGAATATAAGAATGCTGTTTTATAAGATTTACGTAGATGCTGCGTCAATGAACAGTGCTGGGGCGCAAAAGTCAAAAAACATACGTAAACTGTTAAGGTTTTTGATATAATAAACGGTATTTCTTTGCACCTTTTCAATTCACCTGTGGTGAATATAGAATTGCTGTTTTAAGATTTACGTAGTATGCGCGACAATGAACAGCTGCTGGGTGCGCAAAGTCAATAAAACACGAAACTGTTATCGTTTGATAAAATAAACTGTATATTTTTGCACCTTTCAATTCACCATGTGGTGAAATATAGAATTGGCTGTTTAAAAGATTTACGTAGATGCTGCTCAATGAACAGTGCTGGTGGCGCAAAAAGTACAAAAACACTAACTGTTATGATCTTGCTATAAAAAAAACGGTATTTTTTTGCACCTTCATTCAATTCACCCTGTTTGAATAAGAATTGCTGATTTAAGATTACGAAGATGATTCGATCAATGAACATGCAGGGTTCGCAAAAGTCCAAAAAACACGTAACTGCCACTGAATGTTTTCGTACGATCACACTAATTTGGCAACAAACAACCTGTGGCGACTACAAGATTGCTTGTGTTTGTAATTTAGGTGTCAAGGTGGATATATCAACAGTCCCAAGGTGTAATTGTAAAATGAAACACCTATCTGAAATGGGTAAAACAGATAATAAATGTGGAGTTTAGTAGCTAACAAAGAGACCTGCAAGTTACTAGAACATTTGTTAATCCCCAATATAAGTTCAGGCTGCCCAATATCCAGGAAATATTTCATAGCCAAACTGTTAATAATAAAGATATTCCACTACAATGTCTACACTAAGCCTTGGTGAACTTTATCCATGTCTTTTATAGATAGACTTGTCTGTGCCCCCACCCCCCCTGCTCCCACCGCCGTCGAATTTCCGTGAGTAGATTCCTGCTTTTAAATTCTCTAGCTAACTACATAAAATGTTCAAATCCTAATCAAAGCTAAATTGGAAGGATCACGCTAATAGTAGTGTTCTCTCTGTGGCAGAAATAGACCTCATTTCGCAAGATCTGTTTGCCACAGGCCAAACGCAGGTCCTATCTCCTATGAAGACCTGAGCAGACACTGAGGCTGAAACAGGAAAACGCAGTATCTATGGAAAACTTAGGTCATAGATATTTCCACCAATCGCAACCATTACACATCCCAGTGCATGACTCGCACACACATCTCACGCCTGCTCTATACTGTAATCTGATTCTGCTGCGCGCCAAAATTCCCGGAAGCGCCAAAAAGCGCGATCTAAATAGAATGATGCAAAGATTTTAACCTTAAAGTAATCGCATGATACTGAAATTTCGATCGACCAATAAAAAACCTTGCCTATTTTTCAAACTTTGTGCATAAAAATCGCTCAAACACTACTCTCCACCCATTCAAGCTGAGTAGTTGCTGCTAAAAGCGCCATGAGAAGTGTCCCAGAAAGGGACCTCAGTCACTGTGAGGTGCCAGGTAAAAGTCATGTGGCCGACAAAGTGTCTACAGAGTTTTTCAATGAATGACTCTGATATTAGTAGAAATGCCTGCTGATTGTGAGGAGGTCTGTATGGGCAAATATGCAGGGTTAATGGACCTGAGTAAAACGTAAGCTGCTGAGATGGGCAACCACAGGTCAAGACACCTGGAGGGTTGTATAGATCAGATACTGCCCAGTGCGCACCCCTGTAGTCGGAGCAAGTGTAGTGCATGAAAGGATGAAACAACCGTGAAAGTGATCTTTATCTGCTGTGGTGATGTCAGGGGTATGGAGGGACAGCGAGATCCTTAAACATCAGGAAACTCAACCTGTAAAGAGTGCAGCCGTAATCTGCACAGGCTATCCCTGATGTTGCAACTGTCTTTAATGTTGATATTCATTGTTGACCTACCAGTAAGGGTGTCCACAGAGGCACATTAGGCCACAGTCGGATCCGACTCGCCACAAAGGGTATCATCGCTGAGGTATGGTCAGTGAAGGTAGACCAGATTTCCTCTGTAAAACAGGTTAACCGCCGTTACCAAGATGCCGAGCTTCAAGGTCAGAGAAATTTTGAGGCTGTATCTGACCCCAAGAGACAGGAGACGGTTCAGTGAGACCCAGAGCCTGGTGAGGGAGATGTTGGGGACCCATTATAATCCTCGCAGACAAAGCGAGGTTAGCAGGTTTTGGCTCAGGGCAAGCGGCCCCCTTATTTCCTCACATAAACGTCAGAGCCCAGAGACCGCCCGACTCCCGGGGCTGCGCGTGTCAGCAGCGTCAGCGCCACTTTTCAAGCGCTGCGCACCGCTGATCCTGCCTGGTCAGTCTGAATGCATTAGGGGGTGCCTTCATCAGCCTGCTGCGGTGGCGCCGACCCCTACTGGCTGACGTAGGCGCGCGGGACGTCACTTCGTGTTCCCCCGCCCGTTCCTGGAGGGCAGGGCGGCCGGAACCGGTCTGCAGCTCGAGCGGTTCAGGACCGAGTTCAGTAAGTGATGATTTGTATTTATTTTAATATATGAACTATCGGCACGGCTGCCTATCTCAAAAGGGGGCCCTGCTGCCTACACTAAAGGGGGTCCGGGCGCTGCCAGATCACTAAAGGGGGTCCCTGACTTGCCTATCAAGTTGGGGGGGGTCACTTAAGGGGGCCCTGGCGCTGCCCTACACTAAGGGGGCCCTGACCCTATCACTAAAGTGGGCCCCTGACTTGCTATCACTAAAGGGGTCCCTGCCTGCCTATCACTAAATGGGGTCGTGTACTTTCCCTACACTAAAGGGGCCTGACTGCCTATCACTAAAGTCCCCTGCACGCCTATCTCTAAAGGGGTCCCTGGCACTGCTTATCACTAAAGGGGGCATGACTCCTATCAGTAAAGCGGGCCCTGGTCGCTGCCTATCACTATAGGTGTTCCTGACTGCCTATCATAAAGGGGCCCTGACTGCCTATCTTCTAAAGGGGCCCTGACTGGCCTATCACTAAAGGGGGTCCCTCGCGCCTGCCTATCACTAAAGTGGGCCCTGACTGGCTATCACAAAGGGTTCCCTGGCGCTGCCTAATCACTAAAGGTGTCGTGACTGGCCTATCACTAAGGGGGCACTTTCTGACCAATCACTAAAGGGGGTCCCTGGCACTGCCAACTCTAAAGGGGCTCCCCAGGCAGTGCTTATCACTAAAGGGGGTCCTGACTGCCTATCACTAAAGGGGGTCCCTGGCCTGCCTTTCACTAAAGGGAGCCCTGACTTACTATCACTAAAGGGGCCCTGCGCTGCTATGCTCTAAAGGGGGTCCCTGGCACTGCCTATAACTAAAGGGGGCCCTGGCTGCCTATATCTAAAGGGGGCCCAGCTGCCTAACCTTTAAGGAGGCCCTGACTGTACCTAACCTCAAAAGAGGGCCCAACTCTACTCTACCTAACCTCATAAAGAGGCCTGACTCTACCTAACTCTCTAAGGAGGGGCCCTTACTCTACCTAACCTCTAAAGGAGGGCCCTGACACAACCTAACCTCTAAAGGAGGCCCTGACCCCACCTAACCTCTAAAAAGGCGGGCCCTGACTCCACCTACACCTCTAAAGGAGGGCCCCTGACCCTCCACCTAACCTCTAAAGGAGGGCCGTGACTCCACTAACCTCTAAAGAGGGCCCAGACTCACCAACCTCCTAAAGAGGCCCTGACCGCACTACAAACTAAAGGGACTCATGGCTAGGTAACCTCACCAACCTACCTGGGAGCTGCCTACCAAATAATTCAGCGGGGTGTCTACCAACCTAAATAGGGCCTATCTAATTACCACCAGGGGGCCTTACCCATTTGCTACCTACCTGGTAATATAATTGTTAGGGGAGCAGCCATAGCTGGGTAGCATTATCTCCAGGAGGGGGTAAGTCCCTCCCCCTCACCCTCCACCCCAATAGGATACTAGGCCTCTAAGTATATGGCTTGTACCCCGCCTCCCAACCCCTGGGCGAGGTTAGTACCAGAGGTGGGAATAGGTAAAAGAAATGCTTGAAATTGAGGATTCTAATATATTTGTGTGTAATTTCTACAGGATAGAGTGGTGGACGGGACAAGATACCGTCATGGCGGTGGTGGAACGGATCAGAAGAGAAGGGATAATAGAAACGACTATATGTAGAGAATAAGAACGACTCCTCAGATATTGAACATCTCCGTTAAGTTCCTAATCATGGGATATTTTGCTTCTCTAATTGGATCAGTCGCTGGATATACTGTAATGTGATGTGACCTGAGCTGGAGTACCCAGACCTCAATTGGTCTCCTATGTGGCGGTGTTGTAGGTTATACCTCTGAGCTGGTGTTAGAGGATACACTAAGCTTTCTAGCAGGTGTTTATTTTTAGAAGGTGGTGAGGTTGCGTGACCAGGAAACAATGAGGGGATAATGTATGTGGGGGAGGGGAAAAAAGATAATGTGGGTGGATGGGAATATTGTATTCATTGTGTGGTGGAGTGGAAAATTGTATGTGGGTAGGAGGGGAGTATTGTATGTTGAGGAGGGGATATTGTAGGTATGGTGGAGGGGATATTGTATGTGGGTGGAGGTGGTATTTGGTATGTGGGTGGAGGGGGATATGGATGGAGCTATTTAGCCCTGTGTCTAACGAAGTGAGAGACAGACAGATGTTGACTCACATGCTTACTATTGTACTACACAATACAGTTCTTTTTTGCACACAGTATATGTGTAAAATGGGTGCATTTTTTGTTCCTAAGCCGTTTCTTTTGCTGGAGGCGGGGGCGGATCGGTTCTGGGGGCGTTAACCGGGGGGGGGCCAGGTGCTTCAGCTGTATGGGGCCCTGAAATTTCTGTTGGCGGCCCTGCCAGCGGTGACTGGTGGTACAGCTTTCGTTTTGTGGGGGCTGGACGCTCGGTCCAGACCACGATAGCTAGGGAAGCTATTGGTTTAGCTAGTGGCCAGACGGTCTAGGGTTTTGTTTGCTTTATATAATGTTTGTGCTGTTTTATCAACCTGTGTCAAAATAAAAACAGGCTGATTTAAGGAAGAAGACGTTGTCAGTGCCATCCGTTTACGATATATGTATATATATATATATATATATATATATATATTTTATATTTTATGAAAAAAAATCAACGCTTTATTACATGCCTACAGACATGCCCTGTAGGCAGTAAAAAAGCGCTGATTTTTTTCATCAAAATTTTGGGAGTGCAGCAGTTTTTTTTCCTCATTTTTGATCATTGGATTTTAGACGGGGGTCTTTTTCTGCTTGCACCCTTTTTAAATAAGAAATTAATATTCATGGTGGTGCTCTCCGTTTCCATTTTATATATATATATATATATAAATATATATATATATATATATATATAAAATGATATATATAACCCCTCCTTTAGTACATGTCAGTATATATGGCCCACTGCAGATAGTTAATGATGTCCCTTTAAAGTCTATTTTGGCAGAAACATCAGATAGTGGGTTTCTCACTACCTTATCTACACTATATGGAGAGTTGAATTTTCTACTAATCTGTTATGTACTGAACATATGAATAAAATTGTCTTCTTCACCATAAGGATATTATATATCCCCCTGTATGGTAGATATATAATAGACCCCCAGTATGGTAGGTCTACAGGGCAAATAAAATAAAAAAAAAAACTAACAGTACTCACCTTTCTCTTGTGCACCTGTTGAAGCTCCTACGGCTCCCGGTCTTCCTGCACAGGTGGCGTGACGTCATCATGCCACGTAGGCAGCATGATGAAATACTCATACCGCCTATGCTGGATACCCTAGAGAGGCTGGAAGCCTGCTTGTGACCCACTGGAGTACTCTGCGGGGCAGGGAGCTCTTGCTCTCTACTCCACAGTAGCGTTAAAGTGTCCTAGGGATGCACATACACTTGAAGAGACCGTTGGCAATCCAGGCCCACAGCAACAGCTCAGAACCCGGCAACCTCAGTTTCGGGATTACGGAAGTTTTATCCGGCACAGGCTCCGGATAAAACTACCTAGCGATGCCCCCTCGCACGGGCCCGCTGCAATACAAAATTGAAATTTTCTGGCGGGCCAAAACTTGATTTGGCCCACGGGCCACAGTTTGACACCCTTGACCTATACTGTCAGCCCAGACAAGGAAGGCACTAATTAGAAAAGTAACAAAGAGGCCAAGGTACCATTCTGGATGAAATTCAGAGATCTACAGCTAAGGTAAGAGAAACTGTCCACATGACAACTATTAGTTGTGTACTCCAAAAATCTGGCTTTTATGGAAGAGTAGTAAGAAAAAAAAAAGCCTTTATTGAAAGTAAACCATAAGAAGTCTAGCTTGCATTATGCAAAAGCTATGTAGAAGACACAGCAAACATGTGGAAGAAGGCGCTCTGGTAGGGGAGACCAAAATTTAACTTTTTAGCCTCAATGCCAAAAAACTTTTGGGGGACATTTATAATTTGTGGACCCAGACAAAAATTTTTTTTGATGGCTTTATGTAAGGCCGCGCGGGGAAGGGGTCTACAAGGAAGTTATCCAGCCGGGTTTCCGGACATATGTCGGGAGGGTCCAGACGCATCCACCAGAAAAGGACCCTTGGGGAGTAAAGGCCTTTTGGAAAAAATAGATGCGACAGTACAAATGTCACCTTTTTTTAATCTGTTAGTAGGCTACCCCACCCCCGGGTTTTGCCTTTCATTGGGAGTAAGTATAGAGCAGAGGGGGGTGTTAGTCCCCATGGCCCACTCCGGGGTTTTCCGGCGTATAAAAGGTAAAGCAGGTAGGCGACGGGGGCGTCGGTTGTACCTCCAGCTACCGTCTGGGCTGGGGTGTTCACACGGGGAAGCCAGTGGGGACCAACAAGGGGTAAAGGAGGGAACTACGCCTTTGTTTATAACCCCAACCGAGCAAGTATTTTGTTTAGTTTTGCTGTGCATTTTTGCCATTTTTTGTTTTGTTATGAAAAAAAATCCACAAGCCGGCCCCCGTTTATACCTGACTTTGCCTCGTCTCATCCCTGAAAGATCATGCGGTGATCCCAGAGCTGTGCAAGCTCACATATGGGGAGGATGTAGGGCTTTTTAAAAAGACAATTCCTTAAAGAGCAGGCAGCGAAAAGTGTTCCAATATATGTCGGGATTAAAGCGCAACAGTGCAACCAGCGGAACACCCAAAAAATGGATGAGCGGTAAAACATTAATAAGCAAACATCAACCCCAGTAATGGCGGCAACCCCAGCAAAAAAGGCCCACGAGGAGCCCCGGGGGCCCCAAGCAAAGCCCAAACCCCGTTCTTGACGAGACACACCCAGGCAACCCTTAAAGAGGAACAACAGGTAAACCGGCTCACACACAGCTCCAGGTCCTGACTACAAGCCCAAGGGGGGGAGCAGGTGGTCCCTCCAACCCCGTCAAGGGGTGCGCAATTCTACGTAAAATTACCTTAGATAGACGTGGGGCGTTCTTGGCCCCTTTTTGGAGGATGCCGAAGAGAGCAGCTACCTTGGGGACCGGGCCGAGCCCGGGGGCCCCCCTTTTCTTCCCGGGCGAGCCACAAAAGGCCTACTTCGACCTGGGGTAAAGACCCCAAAGGACTACACGCACTGAAAGGGAGCCCTACCCCGACGGGGGTTACCTGGCGGTCTGGGCCCCAGAAGTTCACGCCTGGGAGTTCATCCGCAAAGCCACTCGGTCCAGATTATGCCCCCTTTTCCCACCCCCCCAGAATCGCTGAGCCCGAATGTCTTAAGCTATCCAGGTGACGGGAGCGGTCTCTTGACCCTTTTTGTGTGTGCCCAACCCGGGGGGAAACCCCGGGGTTTTGGGGGTTACAGGGACCCAAAAAAACCTGGACAGCTTGTCCCTTTGGACGTTATAGTGCCACCGAGGAGTTCCCCCCCGGACGATCCACCGGAGTCAGCATGGGGTAAGACGTTCCTGCCAAAAAAGGGGAAACCTAAGGCCTGGGGAGAGGGATCCGGCGGGTAGAAGGGGGAAGGTTCCCAAACCCCAAAAGAACACCTTTTTTCCCCAGACCGGGGGCCCCCCTTTAAATCTGGCGATGCAATGGACTGGACACGTCCCCCGACATGTTCACTTTGGGGAACCCCCGGGACGGGGGAAAAGGCGAACTCATTTTGAAAGGGCCCTTTCATACCCCCACCACATGAACGGGGGAAATGGGCGGTATGCACCATTAAAATAAATGGGTACACCGTACAAGCCCTCAACCCGGGAAGTTTGGTGCCCCCGGGCAGGTCGGGCTGGGGGGCGCAGCCCAATCTGGCCACGCCTAAAAGGGTGATCTGTACCGGGGACACAGGGACTCCCCAACCGCGGTACTCCCTAAAGCCCCCCTTTCGGCCCCAAGACATGAGGTGGCTGTCGTCGCAAGCCTACCCCACATGTGACATAGGCGTGACTTCCCCTTGTTCTGGGTTTGTGGGGAAATAAAAAGGTGCCCAGTATCTTTGGGGGTAAAGGGAATGGGCACAGGGACCAGGGGCCCGAGGTTTCCTTGTCCGTCCGGCGGGGGACCCCAAGGAAAGTCCCTTGAGCTCGAGTTCGCCCCCTTCCCATACCAGGGGAAAACTTTGGCACGGAGCGCTAGGGACCCAACCCTTGGGGAGATGCCTGGAAAAAGGGTGAAGAAAATAGAGGAAGCCCCAGGAACCAGGCGAGAGTTTGGTTTACCCCCATTTTTGGTCAACAAAAAATGTATCCCGGGGTAAAAAAACCCCAACCGAAGTGGAGAGCAGTTGGGGTGCCCCAGGTCACATGCTGCCATTTTTTTTGGAGCTAGCCCACCCCATTTTTGGGGGACACTTAGGGGTGGAAAGACCGGGAGAGTGGACAAAAATTTTTTGCTGGCCAAAATTTTACAGGGCAATTGAGGAATACTGCCAGTCCCCCCGGGTGTAATTTTTAACGCTCCTCCCCCATTTTCGGAGCCCCCAATTTCCCTCCCCAATAATAGGGGTCCCCCTTTGGGGGAGGGCATGGACCGGGTAGGGCCGCTCCTTAAGTCAGCCCGAGGACACAGCACATTTTAGGGGTCCTCGACACGCCCCCTCGCTATCCAAAGGGCCCCATTTCCCTTAGGAACACTCCCCCCAAGGAAAAAGCAAAGGGGAATGTTGAAAATGTTCACCCGAACGGGATCCCGAAGGAGATACTAACAGACCGGGCACCCCCTTAAAGTCTAAGGGGTACCAAGGAACTCTGCCGCCTACTTAAATTACACACCCGTACCCCAGTTTATCATCCCCCGACCGATGGTTTTTTTAAAGATTCAATTAAACCCTAAAACGATGCCAAGAGGGGTAGTAAAGGGTGGGAGAGATTGGGGCCGTCTCCTACCCTAACCAAAGTTTTCGGTAAGGGAGGTCCCGCAGGGCCCCACAGGATTTTCAAACCCTTGAACCCCGTATGGTAGAATCCCCAGGGCCTTGGCATAGCCAAGGAGCCTGGGGGGAAAGGGGAATCCCTGCATAGGAGTGTCATTTAGCCATTGCTGAAATGCAGGACAGGATTGCGGCCGTTCTAGAAACCCCAAAGGGCCCGGGGAATAAAAGGCGGCAAGGGAGAGTGTTCCAGCCACGACTGGGGACTAGTACTTGTACCCGGCGAAAGCAAAATTTTGGCGAAGTGGGGGGCCCCTATGGAAATTACGGAACCGGGGGGCTGAGGGAAATTACAAGGTCTTCCAGCCCGGGAAAAAAGGGAAACCGTATCAAATTTACCATATCAACTTTAAATTTTAAACCCCGGAAGGACCGTCAAAGTCTTTTGGTGGGCAGAAAATAGGGGGGTCCAAAGGGGGTTACCACCTTCCTATCTCTATCATTGTCCGAAGCCACAGCCAGGAAACCCGGGAGTTCCTACAAAGGAACAGCAGGTTTTTTTTTTCGGAACTCCAGGGGCAACTGGAGGGCATTTCACAACAAAGTCAAGAACCTGGCCGAAGGGACGTTGAGGCTAAAAAGGTGTGGACCCAAGGCAAGCGATTGCTGAGAAGTTAAAAAATCTGAAGATTGGGGTCATAAAAAGGGCCCAAATGGGTGGGCGAGCCCTATAGTCCGTACGAAACCCGATGGGAGCATGCGTTCTGCAATGATTTTCGCAAACTCAATGACATCAAAATTTGATGCTTACCCCCGCCCCGGGTTTTTAGGTTTGGGCGAGCGGCTAGAACTTGCAAAGGGACATTAGTACATTAGACCCGACCAAGGGCTATTGGCAGGTGCCCCCCAAAGGAAGCTAGTGAGAAAAAATGCTTTTTTTTTCCACCCCCAGTGGCCACTTTCATTATTTGTCCTTCCCTTGGCCTAAATAGGTCGCCCACATTACAAGGATGTGGACATCATCCTGCACCTCATAGAAAATATGCGGCGGCATATTGGTACGTAGTGGTATTTTGTTCGGACTGGAATCCCCCCCCCCAGAAAAGGCCGTCTTAGATGCCATAAGGGGAGCAGGGTTTAACCCCAACCCCAATAAGTCCCAAGGGCCGAGGGGGCTCGTTTTCAGGCATGACTTGTGAGGGGGGTCATCAAGCCCCCAAGGGGCAAACTGAAGCAATTAGGGAAATTTGGCCCCCCAAACCGTTTTTCCCAAAAGCAGGTCGGGCTTTTCTTGGATCGAGGGTAAATTGGAGGTTTGTGCCCAAACTTTGCCTCCATACACCCCTCTAAGATTCCAAAAGGGTCCAAGTCCACAGGTCAAGTGGAACCCGGGGCTGAACAAAGCTTTTTAAAAAATCTTAAAGAGGTGCCTGCAAGAGACCCGTGCTCTTGCGCCAAAATTTCCCGAAGGGAAATTTTTTGGGCCCGGGAGACGCCTCTGAGGGGGGATTGGGGCTGTTTTTGTCACAGTGGTTGAGGGAGAAGAACACCCTGTAGTGTACCTCAGCCCGGGAAAATGTCGGGGGGCCGAGAAAAAACGCCAAAAAAGAGAAATACCTGGCCTTAAGGGCTATTTAGGGACTGCGCACACCTGAAGGAACCCCTTTAAAGTAACACGGACCATCGACCTCTAAAGTGGATGGCACAAAACAAAAGGGGAAAAAACCAAAAGGGGACCCCCGGGTTTTGGCTTACAGGACTTTAAGTTCTCTGTAGAACACGCCCCGGGGCACAACAAGCAAAACGGAGACTGTCACGGGTGCAAAACTTTTGGGAAATGTGCTCCCCCCCACAGGCAGAGCAGAAGGGGGGGGGGGGGTATTAAGGCCCACGGAAAAGGGTTTCAAGGGAGTAAATACCCCCCCAGGTTCTGGAAATGTCTGGGGAGTCCAGGAAAGCATGCCACCAAGATAAGGTCCCCTTTGGGGAGTGAAAAGGCCTTGGTAAAAAATGTCGACAGTACAAAAAAGGTTTGACCTATGTTTAATCTGTTAGTAAAGGCTCCACCATTCCCCCCGGGTTGCCTTTCATTGGGAGTAAGATAGACAGGGTGGGTGCTTACTCCCCAGGCCCACCCGGATTCCTGGCTGTATAAAAGGGCACAGGTAGGTGACTGGGGGTCGGCTGTACCTTTATTACCTTCTGGGCTGGAGGTGTTACACTGGGGGAACCCTGTGGACCAACAAGGGTGATAGGGGAACTACGCCATTGTTAGTAAGCGCTCAGACGAGCAAGTATTTTGTTTATGTTTTGCTGTGCATGTTTGCCATCCGTTTTGTTCTGGTTTATGAAATAAATCCAGGGAAGCCAAAGCAAACCGTTTATACCTGACTTCTGCCTCTGTCTCATGCCTGAAAGACTCATGCGGTGATCCCAGAGCTGTGCAAGCTCACAATTAGTAGTGTAGAATGCGCCTGAATTTATGAACCTGTTCTACTGCAGGTCATAGATCAGGCACTTTCTAGCTCCAAAATGACGAATCGGGCTCAGGTAAACCACTCTGAACTTCGTCTGCCACTTCCAGCAGTAATGCACCCAGTTTTGCCATCCTCCCATCATAAATGTGTAGAATCCAGAACACGCCTCCAGGAAGTTCCCCAATCTCAGGTGCTTTACAAAGTGCCACAGGCACCCGTTAATGTGCCTAATTTTGGAGTGCGCCTGACTATAAATCTAGAGAATGGGGCTGCTCCAGTTTTTGGGCTAAAAGGACCCCAGAATTCTATTGCATCCCCTTCATGCATGTTGCCATATGTAAGGAAGAAAGCCAACACTGCACATTACCCTGAACTCACCATCCCCACCGAGAGCATGGTGGTGGCAGCATCATACTGTGGGGATAGTTACACGGTTTCATAGTTAGATAATTTTAAGGCCAAAAAAAGACCAACGTCCATCAAGTTCTGCATATTGTGCTACAGTGTTGATCCAGAGGAAGGAAAAAACACCCATGAGGTAGAGGCCAATTGTCCTAATTTTAGGGAAAAAATTCCCGATTCCAATTTGGCAATCAGAATAAATCCCTGAATCAACTACCCTTCTACAGAATCCTAGTTACTATAACATAATATTTTTTATCTTTATACAACTATAACTTGTAATATTATTACACTCTATAAATGTGTCTGGACCTTTCTTGAACTCTGTTAGTGAATTTACCATGACAAGTACCTTTAGCAGAGAGTTCCACAGTCTGACTGCTCTTACAGGAAAGAATCCCTTTCTATGTTTATGTAGAAATGTTCTTTACTCTTGACGTAGAGGATGCCCCCTTGTTCTGGATACAGTCTTGGGTATAAATAGATCTTGGGAGAGATTTCTATATTGACCTTTAATATATGTAAAAATATTTATTATGAAGCCATCTTTTCTCTTAACTAAATAAACCTAATCTTGCTAATCTATTGCAGTCCACCCAATCCCTTTATTATTTTTGTTGCTCACTTTTGAACCTGTTCAAGCTCTACAGTGTCTTTCCTGTGAACTGGTGCCCACAACACAAACATAATATTCCATGCGTGGTCTAACCATAATCCTGCTTGCCTTGGCAGCTACTGCCTGACACTGGCTGCTACAATTAAGTTTATTGTCCACTAGAATTCCCAAGTCCTTCTCCATGTCACATTTTCCCAGCGTTTTTCCGTTTAACATGTAATCATAGAATGAATTTTTCTTCTCCATGTGCATAACCTTGCATTTATCTTTGTAAAACCTCATCTGCCATTTCACTGCTCAGGGATCCAACTTATTCAGTTCCCTTTGTAATAAAACATTATCCTCTGTTGTGTTGATTACTTTACTGAGCTTAGTATCATCTGCAAAGATTGATATCATATTATGTAATGCTTTGCTTCAGCAAGGACTGGGAAGCTGGTCTGATAGAGTTGATAGGAAGATGGATGGAGCTAAATAAAAGACAAAGGAGAGTGGGCATAAATTCCAACCTCTAGATTTGTTAGAGATGTACCCCAACATACTTGCAGGTGTCATTGCAGCTAATAGTGGTCCGTGGAGGGGACCACACTTTTCAGTTTTTTAACTTGGAAAAATTTGGAAAAGCATATATCATTGTGGCTGTAATGTTTAAAAATGAGGAAAAGTTAATGGCACATGAATTCTTTTGCAATCCACTGTTTTTGAAAGCAAGCACAGCATAGGGGAACGCCACAAAAAGCAGGCTTGACACTGGGTAAAGGCACAGTCAAAAAAAAAAAAGAGGGCACTAGGAATAGTACTGTGGGCAACAGGAGCAGTGCTGGCAGAAAAATAAGCTAGCTGATTAAAAAAAAAGCAGGCCAAATATTAGGAGGTAGAAAGTGTTTGGCTGCATATGGCAAATATTGGGTGTGATAGCAGGCACAAATATGAGGTAGTAGCAGGCTCTTAACTGAGATAGCAGCAGGCACTGGCCTGGGGGGAGGCAACATGCAACCACAATAAAAGGTATATCAATATTGAAAAATTTGTGTTGATAGGATGTGGGGGATTGCTGCAAAACCAAAAAGCCAGTGATTTCTATACAATAGGGAGTCAAAGAACGAAAAAAAAGCTTTCATGATGTTCTGGACAGTAAAGAGAATACAAGAAAAGTGAACGACTAGAAAAGATATTAACTATGATTTGATTGATTTTTTTTCTTCAATTATTTGTTTCTTTTGACAAATCAGTGCTATTTTCAATTGTCATTGAATAGTAATAATACTTAAAGGGGTATTTTCATCACATTAAAAGCATGACCACCTCCCCATTTTTTTGTGGCCAATGGTGAGCCTGCCACCATCTAGAAGTAGCATGATCAGAACACCCCTTTAAATATTTAGATTTACTTACCTAAATTGAAAGAAAACAAATAATCCTTCTTTTTGTAAATAAAAAGGGGTTTTTAATGTTATCCCTTTGGGCACAAAATTAAATAAATTTTAAAAAATCTGATTTTAAAATTTTTTTTACTTTTTTTTGAAACTTGCAAAAATTTCAAAAATGGTCTTTAAATTTTTCTTATTTAGAAGTCATTTCATTCAGCCATGATAACTTAAATTATAATTTAGAAAAATATGATAGAAGTTGGCTTTCATGATTTGATTTCCTGCATATTGTTTTCAGAGAAATACTGCCTTTTGCTTTATGAGCACTGTATTATGATTATTTCTTATCAGCCAGAATCTACAGAACTGAACAAAACTCCTGCAACTCCCCCAAACCTGTCATTTTTACAAAACTGATCAAACAGAATGACCATTGTTCCCCAATAACAGATAGACAAACAACTCAACATTAACCTATTTATATGATTTTTTTTAAATTTAATAATGTTAATAAAAAAATAAAATTATTTGAAAAAATTTTTACCACTAAAACTAATGAGAAAAAACCACTTTGGCTCCCCAGGTGGATGTAAAAAAGGAACATCGGGCTTTATTTTGGCGGGAACCCAAAATGACACAGCTGGCTTTAATTGGAAATTTTTCCCTGCAAAGGGTACAATGCAGTAAGGGGGAAAAAAGGGTTAAAAACAGAAACAAAGGAAAAGGTTTGGAACAGATGACATGGGCAAGCGCATACTGGCACAGGTGTCATAACCTCAACTGGCAAAATTTGTGAAATCCGGGAAATTTTGCAAGGCAAGGGTTTAATTTGGAAAGGGAGCTAAGAGATAACAACATTTATAATTAGAAAATGTGCCATTTTTAAAAAGAACTTTTTCTCTTCATCCATGATAATATCCAACCCCAAAAATCAGAGCTTTGAATTTGTTGCATTTTGCAGAAATAATGACATAGCTCTTTACATATTGTACATTATCCTACTAAACAATCCATAAAGAAAAAGAATGACAAATAATAGAAAAGTTTATGAATGCAAAACTATTATCTTTTATGCCTTTGTGATAAATAACTGGATTAAAAGGATCTGAAACATAATGCCAAAACCTGTTTACTTAAAATAGAATGTTGCTTCACTAAAGATTGAAGTTTTCATTTTTTAGAAATATTAAAGAAAAATTTTACAAGCTTTTAAATTTTTTTCATAATAAATGAAAAAATTTTAAAAAAAGTCTAAATTCAAAAACTAAAAGACAAAAAAAGCAATAGAACGCAAAACGCACTTTTAAAACAATAAACTTTTATATACAGATACACCACACATATTAATATTTTTAGTAACAATGTCAAAAAGGGGGATTTTGTACATCATCAGGGGGGTTACATCTATAATTTTAACCTCATTTGGAATTTTCTATACCAAAAAAAAATCATGCCCCTTTTTTAAACTTTTAAACCACGAAAATAATTTCTCTATGAAAAATGTATCCAATTCAAGGTAGAGAAAATATTATTACATATTTAAATTAAAAAAACAAGAGAAGGTCTCATCAAATACTACTACTACGATGCTGTTTGGGTATGTTCACACGGTGTTTTTGGATATGATTGCAATTCCATGTTGGACCCGAAAATCGCATCCAAAAACGTAACATCGATCGGATCCAGCACGGATCTAACACGCAGTTCTTGGAATGGATCAGAAAGATGGATCCAAAAGACGCAATGTAAACACGCATCGGCGATCACTCAGATCAACGCCGATGCGTGTTTTACATTACGAGCAGTGTAAAACACACTGATCATTGTTTGAAGCATGTTTGGGTTCCATCTAGACCAGACATGGGCATTGTATGGCCCAAGGGACGCATCCGGCCCTCTAGCTGGTCGATGCCCAGGTCTAGTAATAGTAGCGCTGATGGCAGGCTGCGACCGGATAGCGCTGAGAGGCCGCGGCGGGCCGTCAGCGATACTGTTACCCGGCATTTGTGAGTTGGGCAGCGACGGGATTAAATTTTCTCATGCGGCTCCATGGAAAAATGAATTGCCCAGCCCTGGTCTAGACGGACCCAAACATGCATCCAAAAGCGTATGTTCACACGGAGCAAACACACTATGTGAACATACCCTTATCCACTTCACTCATGATTACTGTATGCTGTTTTTTTATTATCCATTTGTGTTGTTATGGTTAAACCGTCCTGTATGCATTAAACAAATAACGCCCCATCCACCACATCTACAGAAAAGTATCATGTATCACATGATTATGTGCAATCAATGAAAACATATAATAGAGAACAGGAAAACACTTGCATTATCAAGAACATAGATAGAATTAGAAGAAAATATCTCAACTAAAATCCAGCTAGAAAAATTCAGCACCCTGAAAATCATAAATGACAGCCTTTTACTGGGGCATCGAGAACAGATTCTTTATCCAGAAATACTGTATTGTAGGTCAGCACTAAACTCAAAATTATCGAAGACTATGTTTTTCATGCAACATTTTAGGGTCAAAGTATGTTGATAAAGATTTTGATTTAAGGCTAAAATTCTCTATGAATATTGTGAATAAATTAATCTAGCATACACCAAAGACAGGTAACAAAACACAACACCTGGAAAGGCTGACCCTATAGTAAACTTTTGAATAGGACACCCGTTCTCCCAAACATAAACATTTACCAGCTCCATGTAAAAGTTAAAGTGAAAAAGAAAACACAGGTTGAAAATACTAAAGCCGACATGTCCAAAAATAGGCGTCGCCGCAGCAGCAGTTTTTAGGCACATTTAATCAGTGTACAGTTCGCTTGAAAGTACGATCCTTTCAAACATCTGGTGTCTGGTAATACCATGCATAGTAAACCTAAATGCACCTATAAATAGCGAGCATTGACCGCAAAACTCATCGCGACACAAAGCGTATCATTGCTATTGTATGTAATGCACCTATTGAGGTGTATTGTGTTACGGAGGCGCATGACATATCATTATTAGTGTATGTCATGCGCCTCCAGAGGCATTTTGCGTTGTGGAGGCGCACAGTGTATTATTGCTATTATATTTAATGCACCTTTTTAGAAGCATTACAATGTGTATAATGCACCTTATTTTGGTATATTACAGTTCATTTACATCGAGAATATGGCATCAAGAGTATCTTTGGAGCAAAACAGACCAAAAAACGGCACTTGCGGATTGGGACATGTCACAGTGCAGATTTGTAAGATACAGCATGTCAATTTATTTTGTGAATTTGCTGCAGATTTTCCCTTTTGACTATGATGAAGAGACCAAAATCTACAAGTAAGTATATTGCTGTCTCTTTTACTGTAGATCACCAGTAGATCTGCAGCAAAAAATGCAATTACACAGGGGATTTTTTTGCCTGCAAATCCAGAAAAAGAATTTGCAGCCTTTTTATTTACAAACCCTAACAGGTTTAGAAATGGTAAAAAAAAAATCCCTGATACACAAGTGTATAAAATTGTTGCCACTAGTGATGAGCGATTACGTTGACTATTGTCATCGGGTCGATAGTCGATATCGGCAAAATAACATAAGAAATCATTGTCGATAAATAATTATCGCCCGATGACCATTTAAATGTCATGGGAAGAGGAACAACACTTCATTCTAACACCCAAAACAGGTATGGAGAAGCTGGAATAACAACCACCAGCACAGTCAAATGGATACGTGCTACATCTTAGGCAACACACTTACAGGTTATAAAAGCCACAGAAGAAAAACTCAGACCATCTCACTATTTCCCCTGTCTTGCATCCACAGCATGACCCTTATACCTCATGACCCACAAAATAAAAAGTGCCAAAAGCAGTATGAATTTGAACCATCTTTTACTTGAACTGGACATTGAATAAATCCCTGGTCCCTGGAACGCAGCAATGAGCCCCAAACCTAATATGTCATGAACCCCAGAATTAAACAGTGCCGAAACAGGAGTCTTCAACCACCAATTAGTTGAACTGACATTAACATATACCTGTTTCTGTACCAACAGATGTACATTTAAACCTGTCTGAACCCCACAGATTAAAAAGTGCCGAAAAAGAGGAGTCTTTTCAACCACCATTTGACATTGAACTGGACATAGACTAATATTCCTATCCTGTGCCCACCAGCATGAGCCCCAAACCTCAAATGATCCCCAGCATATAAAAGTCCGCAAAAAGGAGTCTTTCTAACCACCCATTTTATGTTTCACTGGACATTGACTATACCTGGTCCTGTACCACAGCCTGAACCCCTCAAACCGTCTTTGACCCACCATATCACAAAGTGGCACTATGCTATTTTGATACAGTGACTGTCAATCTAGTATATTTTCTTGGGTAAATACAGACATTTGTTTGCAAGTAATTTATTAGGGAAGTTTATAATTTTATATTTTTACAGTATTATCATTATTGCTTTTTTTTCAGTGTGATAAACATACAAACATACACCCCTCCCTGCAAGATATTAAAGATATTATTTTACCACGACATAGCTGTGGTTAATTCGTCCCGCCGCCACACCCCAATAGTAATAAAATTTCCTAATCATCCAAAACACTTCTTATTAGAGAAGACATTTGCCCTCCTGGCCTCTGAGAGTGATTCAGCCAATCAACTTTACAAATGGTATTCATTTTTCCTCACAAATCCTTTCAGTGATTAGTATAGACTCCCCTGAAGACAAATGATAGCGACCCCATAGTGACCTCCATCCCCCAGGGAAAATATTTAAGCTCAAAATGTGCAATTTTGTGTCCACCCTGGGCCCCTTATAGAAACCCACTACTTAACCTCACACAAATCACCTTTTTCAAAATCTGATTTTATAGAGAAATTTGAAGCTCTCCTATTAGCGCCCTAATAACGGTGGGAGAGCCAGAGCTGCTGTCAGCCATACTGTTAACACGAAGTTCCAGCTGCCAAAAACAACTTACAGTGGGTGCGGTGAGAGGGGTTCCCCCCCCCATGTTTAGCGTCTGTCATCTATTAAACCCAGAGGTCCAGCTGCCAGGGCCAACTTACAGAGGGTTGCGGTGAGAGCCAGGCTATCACTCTCATCTATTAACACGCAGGTTCAGCTGCCATGGCCAGGGAATGAAACAGTGGTTTGTGTGAGAGCCCAGCTGAGGCATCCCGTCATCTATTTTACACAGTAAAATGCCTTTATGAGGCAGCAACGAAAACAGACCGAGCAGAAACAGAGTGCGGAAGTGTGAGGATTAAAGACCCTCCAGCCTTCCTCATACAACATCAGACCTGGGTACACCGCTTTGCCCTCCGAGTTGAAGTGCGGACACAATTTTGAGCTTCACATGGAAATACTGGAGTGTTAACCGTCCTGTTCCGCACCCAGGTGACCCTTTTCTTTATGCTTGCATTCTATTTTTCTACATTTTACTCAACCGTGCTTGAGGGAAATTGTGTCTCTGTTCTTTGTTTCACTGTCCGGTCGCCCATACTCCCATGTCCTCTGAATAATACTACATCTGGTCAAGATCCTTCCTGTACCTCCCTTGCACAATTCAGGAGGAATTTTTTTTACAGCTATTTTAGTACAAATGCAAGTTTTTAGAGTAGTTTTTTAATTCTAGAAAACACATTTTTAAAATATGGATGGATACCCACCAATGTCATTCGCGTTTCTCTTTTTTAATTGTAATTAAAAGGTGTCCCTCAATACAGGGCATTGCTACTATGTTAAAAGATCTTGCAAAAACACGATCATTTTCCAATATGTGTCCCATTAACAGTACAGTGACTCTAGTCCTTTTCCTGTTTCTGACCAGCACCGTCACCCTGAGCCAACTTGACAATTTGTAATGAACAAAAGTCTGTTTAAAAAACCAACATCATTTACAATAGGCAACCTGTAATCTAGCTGCATTTCCCATCAGCAAAAACCCCCAAAAAATATCATACATGACCCCATAGCCACTTTTGACATTTGTGAAGAACAAATGATCCGTTAGAAACATCATTTTTAGATAGGACCTGTAGTATTGGAGCTGCACTCTTACAAAGTCAGCATGACCCAAAAAATTATAAAAAGGACTCTCAGCCACTGTTAAAATTGTGAGGGACACTGCCAACTATAGCCCAAATTTCTGTTCCAAAGGACCATGAATATATGCTGAAGCTCACAGCACAACATACCATACAAAAATTATAAATATGAACTTCTCAGCCAGTGTTAAAATTTGTGAGGGAGAAAATGCCACTTAAAATAAGCCACATTTCTGTTCCAAAGGCAACCATAATATATTAATAGCTGTAACTCACAGCAACATGACCTCAAACCAATTGAAACATGCGAAAACTTCTAAGATAAATGACAGTAAATTGGAATAACGGTTTTTGTCATGAAATCTTTGCTGACTTTTACATGTCTCATCCTCACAGCAAAACCAGCAAAAGGAAACTGTTTGAACCGTAGATACAAAATTGCAGAAAAAATGATCAATTTAAAAAAAGTTTTCAATAGGACCCTTTCTGTTTGATAGAGGAATGTAATAGACCGCACTAATCAGTGGCCCTCGCAAATTGGGTCCACAACATCCACAGAGATCCATGCCTGATTATCTTGATGAAAGACAAACGATCCTACATTATCTGTGGAACAGCCTGATGCGTATTGTCTGTAATGACTCCTCCAGCTTGTGCTGAAGGTTCCGCTCAGATATGACGCTGGCTGGCTGGGCAGGACAACACCTCTATGGCGTGGCGAGCGAGGCTTGGGTCATTCGTGCCCATTTTTGGATACCCAGCAAGTCCTATTGGCGGTCCGAACACATCCCAAAAACATCGGTTTGAGACCGCAGATGAGTCCGTGCACCAAGATCTTAGAGCTGTGTTCTCCCTGTGTGTTTTTGGATGTGTCGCGCCCTGCAATGCATGCTATGGCGTGATGGTGGTAAATTAATAGATTACCAAGAGGTCACCCATTATAGGCTTCCTTCCACCCCTTGCCTGCTGCTGCGTGCTATGAGCCCGTGCATACGGCTAAACTTGGCACTCTACGCTGTCCACGTCGCTGATGTTGTTTCCACACCGAGTGACATTTGAGGAACGGGAATCAGACCGCAACAGATGTCTCCAGTTGATCAATCACAAGGCCTTCCATTTTCCTGCATTTTACTCTCTAATTTGGGTGTGGAAGGAAGTGCTGAGTTTTTGTTTTTGTACCGTCACACCGAATGAGGGTGGCCACCCAGGTAACTGTTGAGTTTCATATTTGAAGGCCTTATTCGAGCTCATGTTGGAGGAAAAGAGCCTCCAAGCACATCATTCGAAATGATTGGACCTCTTGATTCCCAAGCCTCTGGGTGCGAGGCGGCCACACAAGCAAAACTCATCTTCACAAATTCCGCCAACCTCTTCCAAAATCAGGGCGATCGGTACAGTCGTGTCCTAGGGAAGACCTCCTCCGAGCCTCCTCCTCCTCGCGCTTCTCCTCCGCAACAGCTTCACACAGCCCTGACTCTCTGTTGCCTCAGATGATGCACCCAGAAGCTGATGCGCCTGCCTTGCACTACCCTGACCCCGAACCACTGCCTAATGAACCGATAAAATTGAGAAACTGTCGGCCTTGGGATTCGATGGAGAGAAAGGCCTCCGTGTTCCGCATCTGTGTCCGCCTCCTCCTCCGTCCGCTGCTGGGACCTGATGTTTCAGATTGTCCAACGATCGTCTCCAGAACTAAGATCACCACAATGCTCATCGCTGCAAGGGCATTGTCCGCACTGACCATTTAGGTGGCTTCTCAAAACTGGCAAGGATGGTGCAGATCTCTTTCACCTGCTCCACTCTTCGGTGCTCACACCACCGAGGTCCGCACGCCGCTGCTTGTATCAGATGCCATGTGTCACTTGCGAACTTGCGTTCAAGTGTCATGCGCTGCTCCCCACAATCGCTGGAGCGATGTTGAAGGGTGGAATTCCAGCGTGTTGCCAACTTCAACAATCGTAGACGGTTGACAGGAGGCCGAGCTGACGCTGCAACGAGAGCCAGGCGTGGACGAAGCAGGGTGCGAATGGCGGAAGATGCTAACTCAGCCTTACATTCAGCAAGGCAGTCCAGACCCTGTACAGCGCTTTAAAAATTTTCTGGACGAAGAGCGTTCATGACGACATGTGCCCAGTCAAGGGAAGGTGCACCAGCCTTACCGATCTAAAGGGCGGCCAGCAGAATTCGCCCTTTCACATCGCATACCACCTTTGCCTAGCACAAGGTTTCATTGTCACCCCAGCCCATCGCTCGTCCCCACGCGTTGCAGAGAGCCGTCCACAGCTCAGACCTGTTGTGGACGGTCCCCAAGGACAGATTAATTTTCAACACGGCCTGGTTTTTCTCTGGGGCACGTGATGCCACCAGAGGACCGTGAGGAAAGAGCCATCACACCATCCAGCGGTTTTTGAAGAAGACGTGCGCCGAGCCTTGAGGAGCCACCGTCCCCCCCAGAGACATCCACTCCATCTCACCACAGTGATCTGTCACAGAGATATAGTGGGCCTTGGCCGTGCTTACTAGTCCTTGCAGACAACGCGCTCTGGAAATTTTAGATGAACTCGTGGCTGGCCAGAAGGCAGGGAAGGCATTTCTGGCAATGAAATGCCTGCTCTGCATCAGTATTGGGGGCAGCAAGGGCCATGAAATGGTGGTACCATTTTCTGTGGGTCCACCAGACGGAAAGGCAACATTTCCAAGGCCAAAAGCCTGGCCTTTGCCGAATTCAGTCTATGTTGGCTTTGCGATGGAATTTTGGGTTAAGAGTGTTTTCTTCGCTCCCAACCTGAGAAGACATAAGGCTGGCTGCTAGACCTGAGCCGCTGTACGGCATGCAGTGTCGTCAAACTGGCGGGAGAGAGAAGGGTAGGAAAAGGTCTCTGGTGTACTGGACTCAGACGGCTAACGACTGAGGTTGAAGCCGGAGGCTTCTCCCTATCAAGATCTGAGAGACATGGGGCAGCTGAGGAACGCTTGGTGGTGGTCGGAGGAGGAGGAGGCGGAGACAGCAGGGGAGTGACAGTGTTGGAAGCCCTGCATATCCGGAGATGGGCCTTTTCTGCAAGCGTTGCCTCCATATCAAACTCGTGCATTCGCTGCATGTGACTAGACATGTCAGTGGTGGTTCAACACTTAAGGTTCTTGCCTCTACTTATGCGTTTACGGCAAAGGCGGCATATAACATCACTGGGTGAATCACAGGCTTGCTCAAAGAAGGCCAGGCTTAGAGGTCCTGGACCTTTTTGACGGCGATAAGCGAGGAGCGGGTTTTCCGCTGCCCCGTGGCTGGCGGAATCATATCAGGGGACTTTTTGCGACCGCCCTCTTCCCTTTTTTGAGGCGGGACCCGTACTGACACTACCCCATCGTCTTCCTCCTCATCCAGTGATGAAGTGCTCGCAAGAAAATTCTGCTGAAAAGACCACGTTGGATCCTCAATGTCATCATCATCATCAACACAGGTGACTTCGTCGTCCTGACATTCTGCATCCAGGGGCTGCAGGCTAAGAGCAAGAGGGACTGCAAGCGTTGCCGACCGCCCGGGATTTTGCCCATTGACCGGGTTTCAATCTCCTCCTCTAGGGGCATCAGTAACTGGGCGTCAGAGCAGAGAAAATCATCCACTTGGCCTTTTGATCTTTTAACATGCCTTCTGACCCCAATCCGCATTTTGTCATCAAAGAGGTCTCAGAAAATGGATTATCCACAGTGGTGGGTACACCGAGTTGACATTTGGGCTGCCTTCGCTCATGTTGGACGGATGCTGATGATGCTGATGACGAAAATTGTGGCCGTGACTGGGAGGACGAGGGGGTAAGACTGCTGGATGCAGGTTGCATTAACCACTGAAGAACAGATTGGCGACGCTGTTCGTTATTTGAGATTCACAGGGCCCTGACCCAGTGATGACAGGCCTGACGGTCCTGCAACCGACAATCCGCTAGCTTGCGTGTTGTCGCCAGCACTGCAATAAGCACCTTCTCTCATACCTCTACCTCCATGTCCTATCCCCCTCTTTGCTCGCTTACCACCTGCATTTCGCTCCATGTTCAGAAAGATAAAATTTGAGAGGGTATGGAAGAGTTTTGGAACGTCCCCTTATTAAAAGACGGCAAATCACAGCTATTCTCAAATCCCCCAAATCAAAACAAAATTGCTGGATTCAAATTTAATTGCCCAAAGGGGGCTCTACAACAAATCTGACGTGGGCAAAAGTGCAAAAAACACGTATCTGAAATTTAACGATAAATAAAAGGTATTTTTGGCACCTATCAATTCACCTGTAGTGACTACAAAATTGCTGGATTTAAATTTAAGTGCAAGGTACTTCTATCAACAAATCTGGATTGGGCAAAAGTGCAAAAAAAAACGTATCTGAAATTATAACGGATAATAAAAGGTATTTTTGGCACCTATCAATTCACCTGTGGTGACACACAATTGCTGGATTGAAATTTAACTGCAAGGTGGCTCTATCAACAAATCTGGACTGGGGAAAAGTGCAAAAAACACGTATCTGAAATGTATACGGGTAATAAAAGGTATTTTTGGCACCTATCAATTCACTTGTGGTGACTACACAATTGCTGGATTTAAATTTAACTGCAAGGTGGCTCTATCAACAAAGCTGTAGTGGGCAAAAGTGAAAAATCACGTATCTGAAATGTATGCGGATAATAAAAGGTATTTTTGGCACCTATCCACCTGTGGGACTACAAAATTGCTGGAATTTAAATTTAACTGGGAAGGTGACTCTATCAACAAAGCTGGACTGGGCAAAATGAAAAAGAACACCCATCCCGAAATGTTATACTGATAATAAAAGTGGAGTTTTTTCACCTAACAAATAAACCGGCAGTTACTAGAAAAAGATCTGTAATCCTAAAATAAGTTCAGGGTGCCAAATATCCAAGTAATATTTCAACAGTAAACGGTTAATAATAAAGCTATTGCAATGCAATGTCTGCAATACAATATCCAGTATTCTTTAAAGAGCTTGTCTGTGTTTGCCCGCGGGCTTCTCCCCTTCCCCCGTGACTTTACAGCGGTAGATGCTCCTTTAAAATTCTCTGCCTAACTACCTAAAATCTGCAAATCTCTGATCTAACTAAGTTCTAAGGATCATAGCTAAAAGTAGAGCTGTCTCTGTGAACAAATAGAATAATTTCACTGAGCTGTTTTGCACAGAGGCAGAGCGCACGTCCCTACTGCTTTGAGATATCTGACACACACTGATCATGAACAGAAGGGCTGTCTATGTAAAAAGAGTCATGGATTTTTCCAGCCATCTAAACCATACTGTCACGTCAAGAGTGCAGTGAGCCCTAACTGGAACCCGCCCACTGTCCTGCCTACTTGACGTGCTGCCCTATGCGGCAGACGGAAACTGGCGACAGTCCCGGCGCTGCTAAAGTGCTGGGTGCCGTGAAAAGCAAGATAATCAAAACATCCAGGTCCATAATCAAATAGGAACGCAATGCACAAATCAGAACCAGAGGAATAAACTAACAAGCCGCGGTCAAAAGCCAAACGAAGCAAGGGCACAAAATCAGGAGACAACCGAGTCAGGAGAACAGCCGAGTCAGGTATACTGGTTAGCAAAACAACAAACAAAGAACAAGAACACAAGGTAGCCAGAATATCACAAGTCGCAGGCAGTCAGCTTGTCAGGAGTTTAAATGGGATTCCTGATACCGCCCGCTGCAGTTTTGATTGGGACGGCCTCCGGTCCTCCCATTGGCTGGTGCAGCTCTCCCCCTTCAGAGTGGCTGGGCGCTGTCACTCACAGAGCGGTCAGCAGCAAGTAATCAGGAGGGAGCGCACATCAGCTGTTTGCAGCCTTCCTGCAGTCTGAGCACGCCTAGCCCTGACAATACCCCCCTTTTAAGAGGGCACTGGACCCGTTTCCCTGGTCTGGGTTCTAACTCCCCCTTTATGCGAACTGAAAAGCCTAGAGGCGGAACCTCTCTATATCTCAGAATATAACTCTTTACAAGTGCAGAACGGGACCACCTGAGAGCGAGTAGAGCTACGGAATCAAGGCTCGTGAGCGCGAGAGAGTTCCAGCCGATGCGCGTCCCACCCTGGCTTAACCACCTCCCTGCTACCACACAGACCTTCAGGTACAAAGGAGAGGGCATAGTTCACCATGAGGATGATTCTGGAATCTTAGACCTGAGCATCGACTTCACAAGATGCCGCATAGGCTTCAACCCGTGGCCCCACCGCTTCCAAATAGAGACACTTTAGCCTGACTTCAATTTCGCGCAGTGAGAAGCGCCTGAGCGCGAGCGCGCCGGGATTATGTTTCTGAAGCAGCCCCAAACCCACATTCAGCGGGCCAGCTCCTCCATGACGAATATGAATACACTTTTCAATATTATGGATTCCGACCACCATCTCCAGCTCAGGGGTACGATATGGGATTGCGCCCCGAGCTAGTGAGTGGAGTCAATAGCCACTACCTCAGCTAGTCAGATAGCGGTCTACAAGGTAGGCCCAGACGTTGGCGAAAGGACGCATCACAAAATTAGAAGTTGATACCGAATCCACAAACGCCCTCCCAGAACCGACAGCGACAAGTATGAAATCTTAACTGGTAGCAGCAACTTATTAATACAATATGGAAATACCTGCTCGCCTAGGTGATCCTCCTGCTGACCACCTAGGCGTTGGAGTTGTTTTCCGACCTGGTCTTCCTTTTGTAGTCATTCCCGAATTCTGTGTCCATCTTCTCCACAGTAGAAGCACAACCCCTAATGCGACGAGGTAATTCTACGGTCAACTCACCGCACAGACAGAAAATCCCCAACTTGCATGGGCTCCTCTGGGTTTACGTCGGAAACAACGGGTTTAGGGGTGACCAGGTGTTGGACCATCCCGGGGGTGGGAACCTTTTCCTGCCGTCTCTCCCCAAAACGTCGTCCAACGAACGGCCAGTGCCATGCTTTATCTAAAGTACCAGGGGTAGGTAAGCCACAATAAATCCTTTACATGGTCAGCTAAAACCCTTAATCTAAACAGGCATCTGAGAGCTGCGTCGTTCCACCCAGACGGAACGCACCAGCGACGTGAAATTCGGAGCAAAACTCCTCCACAGCTTCTCACCCTGCCCTCAGGGTGGTCAGCTGAGCCTCAGCCACAGCTTCCCTGATCTGTGTCATAAAAGAGTAACCACCCTAAAGCGGCAAAGAATCCTGTCCACAGAAGACAGTCAGGTGAGTCATGCGTTACGGAAAATGCCCCCTTCTGGGGGGGACCCTGCATTAAGGACATAACAATTCCCACCCTTTGTTCCCTCATTCCCTGAGGTAAGGTGGTGCGGATCCAAAAATACAGGCGACAACCCTCTCGAAATGCCCAAAGGCCCTCCTGTTACCCTGCAAAACCTGTCAGGCAATCTGGATAGGGGTTCCACAGAGGGGAAGGTAAAGAAGGGACCCTCTGACTTGGGTAGCCTCCTGTGTTTCTACCCTCAGCGCCAGATCCGGACCTAGCTGGGTCAGCCCCTGCAACTGCTCTACCCAGAGCTGTCATGGGGTCCATAGTGAGGGTAGAGCAGTAACGGTTTTCGGCCAGTGATAATGTCACTCAAGGAGTGCAGGATCCCTAACCTGGAACCCAGCCACTGTCCCTGCCTACTTGACCCGTGCTGCCCTAGCGGCAGACGGGCAACTGGGGCGACAGTCCTGCACTGCTAAAGTGCATGGGGCCCGTGAGAAGCAAGATAGTCCAAACAGTCCAGGTCAATATCAAATATGAACGCCAAAGCCACGCGCGCGATCAGAACACCAGAGAAGAAACGTAACTGAGCCAAGGTCAAAAGCCCAAACGGAAGCAAAGCACAAAATCAGGACACACACAGCGTGCCGGAATCAGGAGTGACAATCCCGTCAGGGTATACTGGTTCGCTAAACACAACACAAAGACAACAGAACCACAAGTCGAGCCAGGAAGATCACAGGCGTCGCAGTCAGCTTTTCAGGGAGGATTAAATGGGAGTTTGCCTTTAGATACCGCCCCTGCAAGCTGTTTGGAGCGGCCCCTCCGGGTCCTCCCCATTGGCTAGTGCAGACTCGCCCCCTGTCAGGAGTGCTGGGCGTTGTCACTCAGCAGAGCTGTCAGCAGCAAGTGGTATCAGGGAGGGAGCTGCACATCACTGTTGCAGCCTGTCTGCATATCTGAGCACAGCTGTAGACCCTGACACATACACAACCCAGTCATTATGACTGACATCACACTCACCCTTGCTCTATTCTGTACCTATGATTCTTGCTGGCCCTACAAAATGACCAGGAAGCGCTGAAATGGCGGGATATTTAAGTAGATACATGCACAGATTTTAAACCTAAATTACGCGTGAATCTACAAAATGCCGATCAACGTAAATACCGTGCCGATTTCAACTTTGTCGATAATAATCGCTCAACACTAGTTGCCATACTTCTGTTTAAGAAATAAAAACCCACAATGGTCACTGAAATAACTTAAAACTGACATTCAATTTAAAGAAAATCAACTAATGAAAATCAGGCATTGCTTTTGAACTGTGGTTCACCCAAAACATTTTTAAAACAGATGAAACTAACATGAACAAAAACAATGGTTTTCTTAACTTGATATTTTGTTGTACAACCTTTTGAGGCAATCACTACAAACAAACAATTTGTTTAACTCTCAAGCACACTGTTGCACCTGTCCACTTGTATTTTGGCCCACTCCTCATAAGCAAACTGCTCCAGCTATCTTAGGTTTGAAGTGTGCCTTCTCCAGACTGTGTGTTTCAGGTCCTTCTAAAGATGTCTCTCAGTAGCGGCATTTAGATCGGAGGGGGGTGCTCATAGAATGTCACCTCAGAATAGTCCAATGCTTTGCTCTTAGCCATTCTTGGCTGTGTGTTTTGGGTCTTTATCCTGTTTGAGGACTGATAAGCTGCATCAGAGACAAAGCTTTTTAACATTGGGCAGCGCATTTTGTTCTAGAATGCCTTGATAGAATTAAGATTTTATTATACCTTGCACAGATTCAAGACACCCAGTGCCAGATACAGTAAAGAAGCCCAACAACATAACTGAGCCTCCTCCATGTTTCACAGTAACTACAATGGGTGACATGTCAGAAAAGAGGCACCGCCATGCCAGTTTCAAGGTGCAATAAATGAGTGTAAGGGGCCGTTCACACTCTTATTTTGGCACGGAATTGCGCCGTACTGCGCGCCGGATTTGTGTTGCAGTACGGCGCCAATCCGTCGCAGTAAATACGTTAATCCACTGTGATCATAGAGAACAGTGGATTCCGTCGCTCCTTCCCGCTCGGCGAATCCGCCAGGCGGGGAGAAACTGACAATGCACAATATCCATGCGGCAATACGCTCCGTGAAAATGAAGAGTCTCTTGGTGGCTTGGCCCCGCCCCTATAATCAAGCCGGAAATTGTCGGACACGCAATCTCGGCACGCAATGAGCGACTTGAATAAGCCGTGTGAACCGGGGCTAAAGTGCTCCAGAATGTATGAACTTGTCATATGCGGGTTTATAAATCGGCGGTAGTAATGACCATAGAATAGCTTAGCAATATCTAGTGCATATAAATCAGAGCGGGCGCATAGCTAGCATATCTAGGTGCATAACTTAGGCGTATTCAAATGTGTTGTGCCTGGTGCAGACTGCGCCTGGTTTTGGTGTTCAACTGTTCATATATATATATAGAATAGGGCTAAAACAGGTACTGACACACACCACATGCTGCCTGTCCTGATTGTTCAGAGATAGGGCCCGGGACTTGGGGGCTAATGATCTAGATCTCCGGGACTGCATGGTCTTAGCAGAGTAGAGCGTCGCCGTCGCTCTGCTCCCCTATTCACCCTGGTATGCCGAAGTCATGATTTTCTCGTCGGATTTTCAGATGGTTTGGGCATTTGGAACTCGTCCGAAAAACAACTATAACCGGGTACCCAAGAGACTTTAAAAGAAAAACATCTCAAATAGTCTAAAGGATTTTCAGCCAGATGGATGAAACCGATGTTCCAATTGAGAGAAGACATGGAAACGACGGCGCCTGAAAAGAATTAGGTTCGGCAAAACCATGTTAAAAGGACTGAAAGAAAAACCATCCGGATTCTTAAACAGAATCCAACTGACATTTTACATATGTCGTATGGCAGTGTACTTAAGGGTACCCAATTTACCACACAAACATTTTAGAACTCTCCCTTTTACAGAAGCTATATACTTACCTACTTACTGGAGGAAGAGTGTTGTTGATGCGTGTTTTACATGCGTTTTTTGGATACGTTCAAAGAATTGACATGTCAATTTTCGATCTGTTTTATGGAACACACACCCTATTTAAAACTATAGGGTGCATTGCTGCTGCAGCAAAAATGCATCCAAACACGCAGCACACTTTGGGTGTGTGTTGGATGCATTTTACACAGCGCTTTTTTAATATTCCACCCGTTCCCACCATTCATACACTGATGATCACACACTACTGTACCGCCACGTTGTGATGTGTAGCTAACTCCCTCCCAATGAAAAACAGTGAGTATACAACCGAAAATGACTGCCTCAATGTATCATCAGTCTAGCCATTGGGACCCAGTTGCCACAGTCATTGGCATGCTTCCTGGAGATGTTGGTGCACTTGGAGATCTCAGATGTAGCAATTACCTAAAGCTCTCCGAGTAACTACTCACTCATTGTATCAGCATGTCTTCTATCACCTTGGACAGGCTGTCCCAAGTCTAGTACTCTCAATATTAACTGGTGAAATTTTTCTTAGTCTCTCACAGCTCTCTCTCCTGTAGTTTCCACACATCCATCTCTGCGAAAGAAGAGTAAATGCCTGTTTCTATAGCATCCACTGCACACAATTCTTCCCTTTTGGGGGTTACACTTTCCCTCGGGTCCAAGCATGAAATGAACACTCACCACCTGAAATACAAACATGTTAAAGCATCCTGACTAACACTACAATCACACACCCTGCCTTATGGGAACTGAAGTAAAATATGGGTACACATTTTAAATTTAGGACATATGGCTCTTTGGATCTAAGTATTATGGCTGATCCTGCCATAGATCAGCATCATGAGTTGTCTTGGGGATGTGCACGTATTGCAGGGGCCCCCTCCTCAACCTATGACTCTTGATGTTCAGGCTCAGCTTCTGTGCTGCTTACTTTCTCGCCTAGTGTCTACATCATATCTAAGTTCTCTCCCAACTGGAGACATTGCTGGCTGGCTTCTGTACTAGACTCTTCCTTGTCATCCACCTCAAATGAACAATCTGTATGGTCGTCGACAGTAGGATAGGGGTTGCTGACCCATCTGTAATCTGGCCTCCATTCATCACTAGATTCACTCTCACTGCCTGCAGGGTGGGAACTTTGTCGATGCTAGTGCCTCCTGGGAGGCCTGGTGGTGGATTGGACTCTGTCTTGTGTATGTTGAAAATTAATATTCTTTCCTTCAAGTGAAAGATTCTGGTAATGCTGTCAGCAGAAACATCAGGCAGATTTTCTACTACCACATCAAGTGCAGTAGTCTGCTCATCGCCAAGATACCCATGGTCATCATACAGTGCCTTCATGACCATCTCCTGAAATTGGGGGAGTAGAACCAGCTGTCTTCCAAGCTCTCCATTTTCATATGTGGTTTCTTGGCACAATAGTCCACATCTCATGGCTAGGGACTCTAATTCGCAGGTCAGAAAGACAGACTTTTCTGTTTTCATATCATTCCTTTCAGTCCTTTGGCCTCTTTTTCAAAGCCCATGGAACCACTTCCACAGAATCAACTTTCTGTTGGGCACTTTGGATCTGGTCTCAAGTCAGCTGAGGCAGGGAGTCAGTGTTGACTCTCGTTACATGGCAACACAGAGGTGGAAGAGCATTCTCTGAGACCCCTAAGAATTTGACACAACCCTATACAGGAAAAGTTTTTGCTTGTTGTCTGTGACATATAGTTTTTATATCTGGGGCAATGAACTCTACCCAGGCCTCTTCCTTATCTTTCAATAGCTGCCTGGGCAGGTGGGATAGGGCATCAGCATCAGTGTTACTGGTGCCTGGTTGGTACTTCAAGCTAAAAGCATATACAGCTATTGCTGCAAGCCACCGGTGTCCTGTTCCATCAAGCTTGACTGTGGTCTTTATATAGGTCAGTGGATTTTTGTCAGAATGAACTTCAAAATGCACTTCATAGGAGTATTCATACAGTTTGTCCACAACTGCCGACTTCAATGCTAAGAACTCAAGCTGGCTAATTGCGCTCACTGGGTGTCAATACTCAGCTGATTTAGTAGACTGGCCACAGGAGGTCAGCCTGATACAGATACAGAACTGCTCCAAGCCCCTCAAGGGAAGTATCTATTTGCAGAATATATGGTTTACTGGGGTCCTCATATGCCAACACTGGAGTCTGTGTACTGGTGTCCATCTCTCTTCAAATGACTCATTAATCTTGAAGTAGGCCTAATTTGTTGACTTGTTGCAGTAACTCTTTCCTTTTGGAAGAGGATATTCCTTGGTGAGAGTAGAGATGGGCGAATTGATTCGAACTAAGTGGAATTCGTTTAGAATTTAAGGAAAACTTCGATTCTGAACGAAGTCGAAGTTTGGGGTAATTCGCGGGAACGAAGTGTGTTTTTAATTGATAAAATGGCTGCGAGCTTATGACGTTACATGGGGCAAAGGAGGTCTGGGTGAGGAAGAAGGGCGTTAGCCTGCATGACGTGCAGAGATGGGAAGCCATCAGAAGACCGGCGGGATTCTGTGACGTCCACCGCACTATATAGTGCCGGGCGCACGGCTGGGAGCTCATACCGCTCTCACTTACTGAGTAGGGAAGGTGCTGCCACGGGTGCTTATGAGATTCTTTACTAAAGAACTATTTTTTATCAGCGATTTTTGTTTTTTGGGTGGGTGTCTCGAGCAGGCTCAGAGAATGCTTCTCTTACGTTTCTAATTCTGATTTTGTGGGGTGTTGGAACTGAAGTCCAGGGTGCGTGCCAAAATGCAGCTGCATATTAATGTTAATGCTATTCTGCTCACAAGCCACATTGAATATCCAAAGGGTTATTCTAAGCCTGTTCTGTTGTATTCAAATTTAAAAGAAAAACAGCGTTTTTACATATACAATACCACTTCATTTCTGGTTGGGTCATTTCTTTTGCGCAAGTTTACATCCAAGGGGTTGATTAGCGTTGTTCTGCCGTTTGTGGTCACTAAAAGAAACGTTCTTTTTCACAGCCAATAAAGGACATTTACCTGTAAGAAAAATTCATAAACCGAAGGTTAATTATACAAGTTTTTCTGTTGTTGTGTACCGTAAAATACACGCCATTTTAAAACGCTACAAAGCTGGTTAATTTTTGGCAGCACATTTCTTTTGCGCAATTTACATCCAAGGGTAACTACGTATTTTTCATGCAGTTGAACTTAGTAAAGAAACGTTCTTTTTTCACCGCAAAATAGGCAATTTGGCCTGTAGATTATTCCATATCCGAGGTTAAGTAAGCCTGTGTTGTGCTTTTTATATTCAGTATAAAATACACAGTGCTTTTAAACGGCACATTACAAGTAATTTTTCGCTGACCATTTGTGGAGGCCAATTATATCAAGGGTTACACTAAGCTTGTTACTGGGTATTTGGAGTCAAATAACAGGGTGGTGTATTTATCTTATGCATTATCTTCATCAAAATACAGTGTCTGTACATTTTTTTAGAAACAAAACAGTATGTTCAGATAGAGAGGTGCAGGCTCTTCACTGCGAGTGGTTTAGTGGCAACAAAACATTCCTGGAGAGGCCAAGGTTGAAGGCACAGCAAGGGGACGTTCGCTAGCAGGCGGCCTCAACTGCCGCTTCATCTAGCGGGCCGTGGGTCGACCAGCAAAACCCAAGGGTTCTTGATTGGTTGACCTAGGTCACTCCACTTCCCTCAGATGGGACATCGACAACCCCAAGCCAAGAGTCGGTGGGATTGTCCAGGACACAACCCTTAGTTGGCATGGCCCGGGCGAGCGGGTCAGAGGCCCTCACCTGTATCAAACCCGCCTCTATCCCATCCGGTTCCCTCAGACCAGGATCTGACTATGTGGTCTGGGCTCAGCGACACTATATAGCGAGGTATGAACATTTGAGGAGGGCAGTCGCAGCTACTTTGGCAGCGAGAAATGGGGCCAATATCCCTGCTTCTTGTTGTGAGGGGGGGGGGGTCAGCCCCTGCATACAGAATGGTGATGGGGGTACAACTGTGACGATGAAACCACAAAATCGATGATGATGTAGCAACCGCAATTGGGAGCCCGGGTCAGAAGCAAGGGCTTCTTCATCGTCAGGAGAAGAGGCGTCTGCTTGGTGTCAGGCAGCGGCGCAGCCGCAAGTGGGTTGTGTGGCCGTGTGTCAGCAGGGGAGCAGCAGTAGTGCGGTCGGGAGCCAAGCGGCCACGGGGTAGAAAACCCGCTTCGCAGGTCAAGAAAGTAGCGGCACAGCGGGCTCAGGATCCGGCATCGGCAGTAGTTCACTCAGTGCGGAGCGTTGGCGGTTAAAATCAGTACTCGGCGGTTGTGGCAGTTCTTTGCTAGACACTGGAGGAGGCGAATTATGGAGTTATGTTGTAGAAACTGTGGGCAGAAAAGTGGAAAGCAAGGACAGGGGAGCTAAGTTGGCACCACGGCCCTGCGTCAACACATGCAGCGTCACCATCGGTGGCTGGGAGATACGTGGCTCAGATGTGGTGGTAATCTGCATGCCGCAGCAACCAGCTAGCAGCCAGCGCCCTGTGGCACGCATGACATTGCAGCCAGGGGTCAATGCATCCACCACATCTGCAGAAGGGAGGGTTTCTCTTTGACATCAGTCTCCGGTCCAGATGCTCCTGCTCCTCGCTACTCATGGCGCCAGCAGTCGTTCAGCGAGGGGATTGCTATAAGACACATTATGCGTCAACCATCCGAAGGTGCAGAAGCTGGGCCGTGCCTAGCTCCTGTCAAGTTGTTGTTACTGGCAGTTCCCTCTCTTTCCAAATAGTGGACTCTGCACCGTTCAGAGAAACTAATGGCTTGTGCGGAGCCGAGATGGAGAGTTCCAAGCCGTAATTTATATTTCCAAAAAGGCAGTACCAGCACTACTAAAATATTGTGTAGAACAGAAGGTGGCGCCAGTCCTTGAGCCTTATCGGTTTGTTCCAAGGTGCAACGGCAGCGCGGACGTCTTGGAGCTGTAAATACGGTCAGGGCCAGTACATGCTCCTTTAAGGCCAATGGGTGAATGTGCTTCTACACCAGGCCACACCAACAAATTGGTCAGGTGACGCCGCTTTCTCCTCACGTTGTCAAACTGCACGCTCCTGCACCAATGGTCCGCTAATTCCTCCTCCCTCCACACCACCACATCTAGCCTCCACAAATTTACTCGCTCACCATTCATTACCACATGTGTAGGGCACTGTGGTGTCACGTAGTCTTACACCGGGCTTGCCTCGGCCGGAACGAAAGTCACACTGGGGTGGTTTCTGATTCATAGTCATGCAGCTAGATTTAGAGGGTGGGGAGTGAGCCGCGAAAATCGGAACCATGGTGAACGGGGACAATGGAAGTAACATGGTGTCCGGGCTGCCACCGAGGAGAATGGTACATGCGCCCTGCATGGCGCCATTGTGTTCAATTGGTTGTGATGCGAAAAAGGTTCCTGTAGTCTTCCACCGATCTTCGAAGATTCTGATTATGGCCTAGGAATCCTGTGCATGACACTTCATCCATTGTCCTACAAAGCCAGGAACACCTCCTCGAGTTGCAGCGGCAGAAACTCCCAACACACTCTGATATGCGATGTTTCCTCCCTTGAATTCCAGTCTGCAATGTTTGACCGACTGTGATGAACAGAGACAAGGCCAATTAAATTAACATTTTTTTGTTGATCCAGAGGCGGACAGGTTGATGTAAACTTTGTTTGTAGCAGTGGCAGGCTCATGCCCGTGACACCTGCAGTTTGTTGAGGCTATTTCGAGGAGGCCACGTTACTTTGTTCAGTTGCCAGGACCTACGGGATGAATTAGTCATTCCCACTTGTTAATGTCCCTGGAACAGATGCTGAAAAATCTCGTCTCTGGGCGAGGACTGGAGACGGGCGACTAATGATGTCGCTGGCCACATTGAGTCGGTGGGGACCTGAAATGGGAGGAGGAGGAGGACATTGGAGGCAGAAGCATTGTCTGGTGGAATATGAGTGGATTTTCATACCCAGGTGACAAGAGAGGAGGATACAGCTGGAAGGAGGTCGATGGGAGATGAGGAAGACGAAGGCAGATATGACCCGCAAGCACCGTGGCAGTATACAGTGGAGATGGAGGCAGGGATGACCTTGGTGTCACTTGTCGCAGATGGCCCACAGCTTGCTTGATTGGCCCTGGCTAGTGACAGAAGAATTGTCACCATTCTGGCCTCGAGAGGGAGGATTTCTGGCTCTAAACCCTATTGGGGACCCCAGATGCTTAGAGGGAGGACATACTCAAATACTTTAGGGAATCCTCGTAGTCAGTTGGCTGCTGCTCATGTGCGGCATCGTCCCTCACTATGACAGGTCTGACGGGGTGTTTTCAGCGTCATGTACTACTGCCACGGCTGCATGGGGGGGGAAGGTGGGGGGGGGGGACGGAGCACAGTACCTGTCCATCAGAAGGCAACCTAAGTCTAGAGTCACTGATGAGCAGCTGTTCTTCACTCCGCCTAGTGAGGAGGGCAGTCGCCAGCAGCAGCAGGACTGGAGCAGACACCTGAACCAAAAGTGGTGGCATACTTGGACAGCACTCTGCACACCCAAGTTAGAAGATCCGATGGACTACTGGGCAGCCAATCGGTGTGTGGCCACAACTTGCCCAAGTTTGCAGTGGAGAAGCTGTCTGCGCCGGCCAGTAGTGTGGCATCAGAGTGGGTGTTCATGCGGAAGGGTGGCAATCGTTACACCAAAGGAAGAACCCGCTTGTCCCCGGGAATATGTGAAAGTTGACCTTTGTCAAGATGAATCAGCCGTGGATCGGCCAGGATTCCACCACACCAGTGCCTTAGGCGTAAGACTACATCATCCCATGACGACCTCTCCAAACTGTGAGAAATGAGTTGGGTTCAAACTTACCTGCCTCACTATTTGCCCATATTGAAGCTGCCACCCCCCTGATGCAACACATCTGGTTGCCAGTTTTTCCTTCTGCCTTCAACCATCTTTACCAGGGACTGGTATTGCCACCACCTCCACACTCTGTCATTGTGACCATCTTGACCTCATGCTGTGCGCTGCCGCCGTGCCCTCCAAACTGTGTCATTGTGCACTTGAGGCCCTATCCGGGTTTATGCCACCTCCAGAATGTATTGTGCCACTGCTGAATCATGCTGCTGCTGTGGCTGACTCGCCCGTGCCCCTCCACCTGTGTCATTGTGACCACTCTTATGACCTCATGCTGCTGCTGCCAGTCCACCTCCACTCTCTGTCATTTGTGCAACTCTGTGGCCTGCTACTGTTTTTCCACTATCCAGAATGTCATTGTTGACACTGCCTGACCTCATGCTGCTGCTGTGGCGGTTGCCATGCCCTCCAAACTGTGGCATTCTGCCATCTTCTGACCTCATGCTGCTGCCTTGACTGATCACCTACACTCTCTGTCAATTGTGCCACTCTGTGTGTCCTACTACTGTTTTTTGCCAACTCCAGAATGTCATTGTTGTCACTGTTGACCTAATGCTGCTGTGGCTGCTGCCGTCACCTCCACACTCTGGTCACTGATTGTTGCCAACTGAGCTCTCAGCTTGTTTTTTTCCAGTGGCGCTGCCATGACCTTTATCAGGCTACATTCTGCTTCAGTTTTTTGGTCAGTTTTGCCCTCTCTTATGTGCCCAGGGAATATTATAGTGAAGCGGATTCTAAGACGCGGCGGCAAGTCTATCATATGCGTATTTTGTCATACTAATAACACATCACTTGTATGAAGACCAAACCAAGGATCCCTCTACTATTTATAAGCATGGCACAACGTTCTATAAGCACCCTGCGCTCTGTGCAGCCTGGAAAATAGCTGCTTTTTAATGCGATTGGTCCCAAAGCAATTCGCGACCGAAACAATATTTGTCGGGAAAATTCGGCGAAGTCACTGACTCGAATTTTTGAGAAATTCGCCCATCTCTAGGTGAGAGACATTCATCTTTGAGTTCTGCAGTGCAAATCTTCTGTAGCAGCCTCAGAAGCCTAGAAAAAGCCTGAGTTCTCCCAACTTTGTTGGCTTTGGCCATTTGACCCCAGATTCCACTTCACCTGGGTCCATAAAGCTTCTCAGCTTACCATGTGTCCCACATATTTTACAGCCTTGTGACAGAATCAGCACTTGTCAAGGGACAACTTTAGCCCAGCCTAGATGGCCCAGTACTTTGAACAACCTTTGGTTATGTTCTTGTACAGTTTGTCCGAACACGATCAGATCACCCAAGTAGAACAAAACTTCTCTGAAATTCATATTTCCCATCCCCTTATCCATGCATATTTGGAAAGTTATAGGGGCACCAGTCAATCCCTGGGACATCTTCGCAAACTGGAAGAGTCCAATTAAATGGATGAAAGCAGTCTTTTCTTGATCCTCTTTGGCCATGGGTATCATATTATCCACTCTGGATATCTTACACTGAAAAACACTCGCTTCCTTGTAGACAATCTAAAGCTTAATCAACCCTGGGCAAAATATATTGTTCGGGGACCGAACCAAAATGAGAGAATGGGAGAAGCATTTGGGCTGTTGCACCATATGATGACTCTAGTGTCCAGCAAAACTCGTAGGTGCTGCCTGACATCCTTAAAGGGGTTGTATCATTTCATTGAATGGTCTTCAGAATAAGGGGACAGTGAATACAAGCAACTTTGCAATTGGAGATAATTAGCAAAGCTGTCTTGTTATCACAGGATCCCTTATTTTCTGTTTCTGTTTACACTGATCTCCAGTCCTGGTCGGATCCCTCCTCCTTGCGTTTCACTAGCTGAGAGCTCATTTCCATTCTGTTTGGCCCCCGGTGGGCTGTATTCACAAAGCTTGCATTCCTGCCTCTCACTCAAAGTAAGGGACCGGCATATTTTCACTCTGCACAGCCAGAAGAAACAGAATAACACTGCAGGGCTTCTATAATCAGAAAACAGCACAATTGTGCGACTGTGCCTAAACATAGAAGGAGCATTAAGGGCCGAGAGCATATCACTTTGCACAGCTCTGGATTAGTTTATACAAGACTGGATTCAATAATACACTGAATTCAACCTTGTGGTATGTAAACAGCTCTTAAATACTCTGAATCGGTATAGACACCTTGACTGTTGGCGGGGGGGGGGGGGACACACGGAGCCAGCATGAACAGTAAAGGGGGAATTATGTCATCCCAGCTGGGAGGGGAAGAAACGTCCCTGAATTTCTGTAACTGAGAGGCTGTGAGAGCACTGAAACAGGCTAACTGATGAAGCGATACATCCCCTTTAATATCTGCTGGAGCTATCCTTTGTGACCTATCACTGAAAGGCTTCTAAATAGTCAATTGGATGTGGAGCTTAACTACCTGTGCCAGACTAAGATCCCAATCACCTAATTAAAAGGCGGGACCATGTCTCATCAGACTTTTTATTAGAGACTCTTGGGGATTGAAATATTCAGTATGTAACTTTCTCTCTTCTATCTCTTTCTTCACATAATCTTCTAGACAGACTGGGTGAATGGTGAGGGTCTGAGAATAAGTATTACCTCTCCATTCTCAACACCATTGAGCTAATGTATGGAAGATATTGGCCTTTGTTTCTACTATAACAGGTACTTTTGTCCGGTCTGCATCAGCCTCTTGGCAGACTAGTGCTATGAGGGGTATCTCTCTTTTTCCATTCCAACAACAGTATTAGGGAACCATAATGTAACAGATACATATCCTCTGTAGGGCTAACTATTCTGACTAAATCCCCAAACCACAAGTTCAGATAGGGCTGTAGGGGCACATCTGACTGGTACTTCTTGTACCATTTAAAAAAAATAATTATTGCTTGAGACTCGCTTTCCAATTACATAGTACAGGGTTGATCATTGCTTCAGTCTTATACATGTGATGAAGGTCCCTTCATGAAGTTGTACCCATGAAACAGGAATTGATGGAGTAGTAGAATATACCTTTGATGTTGTAAGTGGGCAAGTATTGGATTCTACTGCCCTCTTTCCCATTTCCCAACAGCCTATCCTTGTGATGGGAAGAAAATTAGGACTTCTGTGAACTCCACTTCTTTGGGCACTGTCTAGCTATATGGCTGATATTCCCACAGACAAAACATGTCTTTGTATACCCATCTCTATGCTGAACAAAAATTACCCTCTCTGGAATATGTTGTCTTTCTGTGGTGGCTATGGCAACCTAATTCAGTGTTTCCACTTCTATAACCTAAGCACTCAAAAATTTAGCAATTTTTTCCCCTCTTCCTCTCAATGATTTTCAGAAACTCCTCTTCCCAATAACTTACCTCACGCTTCAAGGCCACAGCAGTCACTCTTTTGAAAGTCTGCTCTCTAATTGCGAGAGTCTCTTCCTCTTGTTGCACATCCTTTAATAACTGATGGAAATAACAGAGAATATACTCTTTAGCACTGCACCTCAGAGTTTGAGCAATGAAATCTTGAGTTAAAGCTTCTTGTAGCACTTGGTCTACACAGCGTTGGTCAATATATCTGGGGTTAGACATTATTCTGTCAACCAGGTTGTCTAGTTGGTGAAGATAGTCAGACATCTTCTCCTCAGGATTTTGGTAGGTGGTTTGGAGCTTATAAAGAAGTTCAGCAGCATCTTGTTGGAACCCAAAAGCATCTTCTAGGACATCCATATAGTGTTGAGGAGTTCCTTGTGGCTTGCTCCGCCAAGCAGCTTGTACCACTTCCATAGCTGGGCCCTTCAAACTCTCCACTATTGTCTGCTTTTTCACAGCATCTGTACACTGCCTCTCTTCCAGATATTGCAGGGCAACATATCTTCATGTTTCATGCCCGTCGTCTTCCAATGGGGCAGGGATGACACCTGAGAATTCTTCAGACGGTGGTCGCTTCCCTGAGCTGTATCCTTGAAAATTGGCTGTTTAACCGTTCCATGACTCCAATAAGCGCATCCAGAGAAGTGCAAGTATCCTATGATTTAGAACTAGTTGGCGTAGGTGAAAAACATTTATGTGATCTTCTCTGTTGTGAGCTTGCCTCCTGATGCAAAATCTCTGCTGAAGGCCTCGTAAGCCAGGTGATCTGTCATTTCATGTTCTGATGGTACAGTTATAACAGTATTCCCTTTCCAAAACTCTTACATTAATACTTACTGCTGCTAACAACTGCCTTACTTGATCACTCTGACGGTTAACCACTTTAGGCTGGACAATTTCATGAAGCCGGTTCACTATTTGCAATATCTGTTTTTTAT